>JASDQU010103445.1:397345-410407 GCA_032191745.1 Picea mariana | reverse complement strand
ATATGTGTGTGTGTTTCTTTAAATTTCCAGGAATATGTAACACGTTTTATTATTATTTTATATAAATGTCATAAAATTTTGTTCACTACTTTTTTTCTACTCACATATATAGAGAGTATGTCATTTCTTGCATCTTTACGTTAAAATTCAGATAGTCCGCAAGTCCGCTTGTCAATTTGTATATCACAGAACTCTGGGTGTTCTTTGTAGGCTACGAAACAATGCAGGCCCAATTTTTAGCTCGTCAGCCCGAGAACCCGCGATCCAAAAACTGGCTAAGTATGGAATGAAGGCTCCATGCATCCTCTATAAAATATCATCTCCATACTTTATAAAAGTACATATTTCGTATGTATAAAAGTAAATATCTACTTTATAAAATTACATATTTGGTATGTATAATTTATGTTGCCCAGGAACCTATAATTTGATAAATTTCAATTTCTTGTGTCTAAGAGCCCCTGTTTTAAAGAAAACTAATTAGGGAATGATAATTTTTTTGTGCTTTTGTTCACGAACCTATGTAACAAACGTTACTACTATTTTTTTGTGTTTTTTTCCACGAACGTATGTAAAGAAAACTAATTCAGAAATGCTAAATTTTTTGGACACGAGGCCCTTAAAATTCAAATAGTCCGCAAGTTTGATTGTCAATTTGTATATCGTGGAGCTCTGGGTGCTATATGTAGGACACAGAACAACAGAAGACCAATTTTTAGCCCGCTAGCCTGAGAACCCGCGATCCAAAAACTGGCTAAGTATGGAATGAGAGCTTCGTGCATGCTCTATAAAATCTCATCCCCATACTTTATAAAAGTACATATTTCGTATGTATAAAAGTGAATATCTACTTTATAAAATCACATATTTGGTATGTATAATTTTTGTTGTCCAGGAACCTATAATTTGATATATTTCAATTTCTTTTGTGTCCAAGAGCCCTTGTTTTAAAGAAAACTAATTTTGGAATGCTAATTTTTTTTTGTTTTTGTCCACGAACATATGTAACAGACGTTACTACTATTTTTTTGTGTTTTTGTCCATGAACGTATGTAAAACATATGTAAATAAAACTACTTTGGGAATGCTATATTTTTTGTATCCAAGAACCTTTTAAATGTTAATAATTTTTTATCAATTTTGGGAAAAACTAATTCGGGAATACTATATTTTGCATGGAAACCACTGCCCACATGTCTGTACTCGATCGCATTTATTACCATTCCAACTTGGCAGGGACTACATTGCCATGCAACACTTGTTACTTTTGTACTTGAAGATCATATGAAATCATCCACTCAATCTATGTTGGGATTTGAATGGCTATTTAGAGTCCATGTGATGATTTTCTCAATATTTGTTTTTTGAAATTTTAAAACTATAATTCTACTTTGAAAAGATACAATCTCACTCATTAAGAAATGTGATTTAACAATTTTTTATTCGTTTGAATTGGCTCGTGAGAAAAATTGTAAACAAAATTATAATTCATGTAATGGATAGTTAAAAAGTAGAAAATGGTTTTCATATAATAAAAGTGGAAACGCTTGAAAAAAACCACAAGTTTTTATTATTATAAAATATAAATGATATTTTAAAAATATAAATGGATTGAATTCTTTTATATCATATATCTTATGGATGAAAGGGACTAATATATGAATAGTTGGTTGTAGCAAGTATTTGAGTTTATTTCATTACTTTCGACTTGGTCAACAACAATGCTCGAAGCCATTACAAAAATATACTTGTTAAAATATCAACATGTCACATGCAATAAATGAACCTCAGTCACGAGGATAAAAATTATTTCTCCCAACCACTCAAGCTAAACCCAATTGACAATGAACAACACAATATTTGCAGAAATTTGTTTCATCAATTATAGGAATAGCAACACCACTTCATGACGTGAGGACCAAAGGGAAGAGTTTTCATTGGGAAAAACAACAACAAAGTTATTTTTATGATATGAAGAAAATAATTAGTGAAACACTAGCCTTGGAAATGCCTAAATTGCAACTCACCCATTTGATATTGAGATTGATGCAAGTGGGTATGCCATGGGAGTAGTCCTTATTCAAGAAATAATACTTATGTGTTATAACAACTCCAAGTTGTGACATGGAATAATGATTACACTACCCTATATCTGATAAGGAACAAGAAATGGAGAAATATAAGTATTATCTTTTGGGGAAGAATATTGCGATTTACATCAACCACCATCTACCCCAATGTTTTTAATATAATAATTCAACATTGTCTAGCTATTCTACGAAATGTTTTTTTCGTCGGAATCCGGTGATCAAAATTTACACGAATTGTTATTTTTTGTTTTTCAAAATCCATTTTTGAATGCAAAAATGGATTCATTATGCTGAAAAACCACTGGCGCACTAGGATTATACATAAATAATCACTCAAATATACAAATCTAACAATTTCTCCCCGGATTTCGGTCAAATATCCCCCAAAAAAATCATCATTTAGTAGAACATTTAGCCTACTGCTAATAATTCCATCTAGTAATCAAATACAACAAGGGTATTGCAAAAAACGATGCATATTTGATGCCACCAATGTAAAAAATTGTAGCTATAGGAACCATAATGCAATTTAAACCTTTTACACTTGAAGTTCTGGGAGAGGAGTATGTAGAAAACAATGTTTTTGGAGATATCTTTCAAACTATACAATGATCTCTTCAATCGACACACCTTGATTTCTCTTTGTCTTGCCGCAAATCCTTCTAGTTGTTTTATCAAGATTTATTCTTTAAAGTCCATAGCAAAAAAACATTGTCTTCATTTTGTGAACATTTAATGTAAATTTAATTCTAATGACACCAATGACATGGTTTTGTATTTACTAGTAATTAATGATGATAATAGAAATTGCATTATGATTTATTTCATTTTAATAACAAATTGTTAGGCAACGGAAGAAGAAAAAAGACATAAAATCAGAGCATAAACGAGCAAGATCAAACACACATTAAACCAAGAACATCAATCATAGATTTGACATAGTGATTTATGTGGAAACCCAATGAGGAAAAAAACCACGGGAAATGATAATCGCTATTATTTTATTCAAGGGAGAATTACAATCGCCAACCCAAGCATACAACCATCCCCTCCTCTCATACACACAACACCTCAATATTGCGTCTTGCTCTCACACACTCACTACACATTGCACTTACCTCTATCGGTATGCTCGTATATATAACATCTATCACTCTGTTACACAGACTTATCATGAATAGATCACATAGTTACACGGATAATTCATAAATAAATTGCATGCGTGCACATTAATATAGTTGGATGCATGTGCATGAGGAAATTCGTTGGCATGTTTCCAACAATCTCCACCTTGAAAACGATTTACCTGATATATCATGCCCTTAATTAATTCATCGTTGTTTTTGCAAGAGAATCCAAAACACCATCATAGGTCCACAACTTCTCTGACAATAACGTTACATGAACATGCCTGCACGATTTACTCCAACATGGACCATTCTGTCTCCATCAGTAACCTGTCTAATAGACCAATGCACTTGTCCAAATATCATGAATCATAACCATAGACCAAATCACTGGAACCACTGTAGGTGATACTTGTGCTTCTATGTTTGAAGCACCCATTTCCTTGCTCTTCACCTGGTTTCACCATGTGTCAAATGACAACACCATCTGCATGTGAAATTATGACCATTTCTCCATCACAATCATCAAACTTCCTACTAGCATATAATACTCGAGGCATATAACCCTTTTCTTCTTCATCAATTAGGACATAAACCTGAAGAGAGTTTACAATGGAAAGCCAAAGGGATTTTACCAGTTTCACATTATTCATACCGAATTTCTTGAGTATCTTCACCACATACTTTTGTTGTGATAACCAAGCTTACCATATTTTCTGTCTCTATGTATTTCCATGCCCAAGAATTATTTCACTGCTCCTATATCCTTCATAACAAACGTCCTAACCAACTGAGTCAACATGTTGATCTCAACCATGCTTGTGCTTGCAACAAGCAGAACATATAACACCAAGATAATGAATATACCATAAACACAATGGTTATACTCACTTCTTGTAAAATTTGGCTCACCATGAAGGAATCAAACATCCTGTACCATTTGCCTAGCATGATTCAGGCCATACAATGATTTTTGAGTTTGCAAACAAAACTTTTGTTGCAATTCTGAACTAACCATTCTGGTTGTTCCATATACATCCCCTTATCCAAAAAACTCCATGTAAAACAATTTTAACATCTAGTTGTACTATCACAACCAGTGCTAACACAACATGAATATAAACAAGATTTTAACAACTGGTGAGAAACTTTCATGGAAATCAATACCTTCCAAATACCTTTCTTCTACCGACCATGCTTTGAACCTTTCATATTTTACTATATTTGATTTTATAAAAGGGGATTCATCAAACACTGCATCTTTGTCCATGATGATTCTATGGGTAGCAGGATCCCACAATTTTCACCCCTTAACATCATCACCATATCAAAGATATACCTGTTTGATCTCTATCCTACTTAGAACGGTGATAAAAACATAAGCATCACAACCAAAATAATTCCACATTTGAGTAATCACCAGATGACCTGTTCATACCTCTTCCTGAATATTCCTGTCTTTTGCAACCGATGGTGACTGAGTTACCAGCTAGCACAACCTCTTATGTCCACAAATTTTGCTGCAACTTGGCATTACTGAACATGCCTATTCGATCCCAACTTCATTGTAATACTTTCCAAGTTCCATGGATATGAACTTACCTTCATCATATATTCTCAAACACTTGATTGACCTTCCAACACATCAACCTTTCTACAGACCCACCTTTCTAAACTGGACACACTACTCCACCTCGAACTTTGCATTCGAACAACTTTGACCAAATCCGACCAAACTTGCCAAGTAAGCCTTCATTGCTTACCTCCAGGCCCATTTACAATGGAGTTCACCAATCTTTTTATAGGCTTCATTACATGCAATCCATGGACACAATACCATGGGATACTCAAAACACATGGACTCGAAAAAACCACCTTCTTTGACCTAAAAACAAATTTAACTCATTAAATCTTTCATCAAGTTAAGGCTAACTCAACATACATGCTCCCCCCCTACATATTCAATCTAACTAAATATACGTCTATACTTTTCATAGGTGACCTGATAAACCAGGGGTACGCATGCCTATCCAAGTCTTACAGACATATTCCCATTACATGCAATCAATCATTTCTACAACTCCAAAGTAAATACATTTTTTTTTTATTTCACGGTGACTCAACCATCACCTCCCTGCACCTTCTATGCGAACAAGGGTGGAGAGACACAACAGACAGACACAAATTCATCAACCATACCCGTAGTTGAATTTTCTTCTTTTGTGGAGTCCTCTTTGGATGCTTGTTGTCTTTTCCAACAATCCTTCTTGAGATGCCCAGATTTGCCACAAAACCAACATTTTTCCTTACCCTTACTGTCTTTTGACTTAGACCTGGTTGTACCTTTCTGATCTTTCCCTCCTTCTATAGATCAACCTCTGACCACCATTACTTCTACTATCGAGGTTTCTTTACCAGATGTTTTCCTTATCTCCTTAGACAACAAAGCTCCCACAACAATTTCATAATCAATGGCATTTGTTGTGTTAAACCACACGGTTATTACCAGATGATCCCAAGACTCAGGAAATGAACACAGTAGCGTAATTGCCTTGTCCTCATCTTCGAAATTTACTTCCATATTAGTTAATTGAAAAATCAGAGTATTGAAAACATTCACGTGATCAAGAATTTTTGTACCTTCTTTCATCCACAAGATGTACAACTGCCTCTTCAAGAAGATTATGTTTGACAAGTTATTTGTCATATACAGACTCTCCAGTTTGGTCCACAAACCTGCTATTGTCATATCTTCAACGATGTTAAACAACACCTCATTTGCCAGACACAAACGAATAGTACTGAGGGCTCTTACATTCATATCCTCCCAGTCCTCGTATGTCATGCTTGTCGGTTTCTTTGACTTTCTAGCCAAGGCCTTTTGCAATCCTTGTTGCACAAGTAGATCCCACATCTTGAGTTTCCATAGCACAAAGCTATTTTTACCGCTAAATTTTTCCACCTCAAACTTGAAACTCTGCACTTTTGCCATTAACAAAAAATCGTCCAAAAATTCACAACTTATAATAAACCAAACTTTTTAATATAAAAAAATAAACTTATATTTCAAAGTGGTACCAAAGACGTTGAACCCAAAAATGTTTAATCCCCCAAAAAAAAATTTTAAATATATCTTAAAACCTTTTAGGACATCACCCTTTTTAAACAAATAAACATCCCCTCTTAGAAAGTAAACCTCCACTTCAATTATTTATAAAGAATGATAATTTATAACTCCACCCATTTATTATAGCGATCCTTTATGAGCTTTAATAATAAATCATCCTTCGTACCTCGTGTTTAATCTGTAACCAAAAGGTCGCTCTCATAACTCTTTCCACGGGTATAGCTTCTTTGAAAATCGTTAGCAATGATGATCACATGTTATCGTCTCTTTGGCAATGATTTTTTTAGGAACACTGCACATGGATCTCTGCGCGTAGATTAAGTAGAAACTCACCTTTGCAACTCTTATTCATTTATGCAATGGCTTCCTCTTGCACTCGTAGCTCTATCACACTTGCAGTTTATCAAGCAGACTGCTTCACTAGAAACAACGTTTCAGTAGAGCGTGTTTTTATTCTTTTTAATAGAAATTGCCCTGAGATATTGTTCACTCATGCAATGGATTTCTCATTTTATGCTTTGATACCACTTGTTAGGTAGTAGAAGCAAAAACAAGGCATAAAACCAGAGCATAAACGAGTAAGATCAAACACGCATTAGACCAAGCACATCAATCATACATTTGACACAGTGATTTATGTGGAAACCGAATGAGGGAAAAAACCACGAGAAATGATAATAGATATTCTTTTATTCAAGGAAAAATTACAATCGTCAACCTAGGCATACAACCATCCCCTCCTCTCATACACACAACACCTTAGTATTGCGTCTTGCTCTCACGCACTCACTACACATTGCACTTACCTCTATTGATATACTCGTATATATAACATCTATCACTCAATTACACAAACTGATCATGAGTAGATCATATAGTTACACAGACAAATCATAAATAAATTACATACATACACATTAACATAGTTGCATGTATGTACATGTGTCTGCATAAAAAAAAAATCATTAACATGTTTTCAATACAAATCATGATTTAATATGTGAATATCAAATAGATCTAAATAATATTTAGAATTAAAAAATACACACATGTAACATCATTTTGTTTCTACTATATATTTGAAAAACTTCATTATTTAATTTACTTCTCCATCTTCGGCGTTTGTTTTACCCCACTTTGAGGTATGCTATTATACTTATCTAACACTCTAACATTTAAATAGTGATTAAGTTTATAACATTGGAATAGTGTTAAAGTTTATTTTGTGGATAATATGTGGTCGTGCTTTTAATAACACTGTTCTTTCATTTGCACTGGATTGATTAGTTGTTCTATGAAGGAAAATAAGCTCATTTTTGTAATGCTTGTTGAAGGAAAGTTAATTCTTTTGACTGTACATTTTTTAATTTAAATAAAAACATGTTTGTAAAAAGTTAATTATTTTGATATGTTTTTTTTTTATATAATTTTTTAAAAACACTTTAAAAAAATATATATTTAAATTAAACTTTTCATTACAATTTACTTACTCAAGTTTAAGGTGTTATCTAATTTAATTTAATGCAAAAATATATAATTTAAATTGAAATTTGAACTAAGCAACAACTTAATTATAATATATATATATATATATATAACCAACAATTTCTATATATGTTTATAAGCAACAACTTGCATAATAAATATAATAAATAAACTTGCATAATAAATATAATAAATAACAATACATTTGTGTATAAATAAGGTCTTAAACATAACTTAGTCTACAAAATAGATAGACAAATAGATGTGAAAAATATAGAGAAACATTTCAACTCAGTCGATCTAGCATAATTAACTAATTAACTTTTAATGGAAGGGAAATAATTTGGCCATGTATTCTTAATTGGAATTAACATGCATAAATAAAAATTTAAACAAATAAAAATCTAAACATACCATCCATGAAAATCTAATTGCATAAACCATATGTATATTTTCCACTCAATGCAACTATTCCTTTACAAAATTTTTACATATATAAAAGAATTTATGGAATTACATGACAGAAATATAAATATAATATTTCATATAAATATAGAGACAAAAACTTCTCTTTCTTCGAATGAATTACTAAATATGTTTTAAAAAGGTTCTTTTATGTTTGACAGATATGGTATTTCCACAAAGGTCAAACACCTTAGGTAACCACTCACACAAATATATTGAAAAGCAGTACACCAATGCATTATGTGGTCAAAATCAAAATTTTCCATATGAGTTTCTCACAATCGATCACCAGTAAATGACCCTCCATGCTCTTTAAATAGAGATCATGAACCAATCTGGATCATTAGTAAATGACCCTCGTTCTTTAAATAGATATCAAGGAACAATTGGGCGCCAAGCCACATATCAATATAGTCATTAGTATCAATTAGAATATGAACTGTCAGATCACTTTATGTCTAGAGCATATTGTGACCATCAGATTATATAACTAAAAATGCATACTAATGAAACAAAATAAAGAAACACACTTCACTTAAAGACAACGTAGACCAAGTTGATCTTAACTAACTCTTAAGTGTCTAAATATCCTAACATCCCCCCTTAAGAACAACCTAGGATAGGATTGAAGGATTTAGAAAGGCTTCGCTGATTTTAGGGGCTAAATTTTGCTAATGGGGTAATTTTCCATGGTTTTCCCCAAAAAAAGATTTGTCAAATTCTATTTTTTTAAAACATATTCGCCGAGATTCCATAGAATAAAATTATTTTACCTTAAAAATCGCCAAAATTTTGTAGAAACTATATAAAATCCTTAGAAATTAGAATATTTTTTCAAAACTAATGCCAAACATTTTACACTTTACATGTTAAGGACTAGTAAGATTAGCCCATGTATCTACATTTTAATATAAATTTCCATCCTTAAAATTATTCTTGTATAAAGGTGACACAATAGGAGAAGGAAGGAAGCATTAGAACCTATCTCCCATTAATCACAACTTCCAGAACTCTTAACATAGATCGAAGTTTGAAAAACTTTGCTTCTGTAAGAGACTTTGTGAAAATGTCTACAACTTGATCATTTGTAGGGAAAAAACAACACTTTGAGAAACACAATATTGAATAAGCTTTATCATAAAGTGCATGTGCAACTCAATGTGTTTGTTGTGCTAATGTTGAACTAGACCTTTGGAAAGATTGATGACACTCTGATTTTCACACAAATGTGGTTGGATGATGCTACTAGAATCCAACCTTTGAAAGGATCTTTTGAAGCCACATCGCTTCTTAACTTGCATTAACTATAGCTCAATACTTTGCTTCTACTCAAGAAAGAGTAAGAGGTTGTTGCTTCTTACAAACCCAAGTGATAGGTTTGAAACCAAGACTAAAGACATAACCTATAGTGGACTTTTGATCACTAGGGTTTCCAACCCTATCTGAATAAGTGTAACCAACCAAGAAATGAATCCCCCCTAAATTGTAATGTATCCCACGTTGAACTATCCCTTGGTTATATTGAAGTATCCTTTTTCTTTCTTTTCGATGGATATCATGGGGTGTTTTCATATATCGAGCAACAAGACTAATAAAAAAGGAAATATTAGGATGACTGTGAGTCAAATATAAAAATATATAAACTAATTGGCATTACAAAATGGCATCTATTTCAAGTGTAGTTCAGGTGGAAACAAGCTTGTCTCCAGACACGAAAGGAGAAGGGAATGGTTTGCAATATTCCATGTGAAAGCAGTGAAGAAGGTTACATGAATACTTACACTAGGAAAGGAAAATTCCTTCTTTGGTTTGGAATACTTGGAGGCTAAGGAAATAATGCAAATAACCTAAATCTATCATTTCAAATTTCTTCTTAAGGTTGGATTTCACATGGTCTAAAATTTTGGGGTCACTACGTGTGAGAATAAGATCATCAACATAAGGAAAATGTATTGTGAGATGGTTACCTAATTTCTTGGTATAGACATTGTGGTTAAATAACATCTAGAAAATTTAATGTCAAGAAGAAAGGTATCCATTTCAACATACCAAACCTAAGGATCATGTTAGACCATAGAGAGATTTCTTAAGGTGGAAAACAAGGGTGGAGTCATTATGAATATAGTTAGAAGGTTGTTCCATGTAAATTTATTTTTTCAAATCTCCGGGCAATAAGGAGGATTTAACATCCATCTAATGAACCTCCTATTTATGTGAGATGGAAAGGACTAGAACAAGGCAGATGTAATTAGTTTTGGCTACGAGGGAAAAGGTTTAATTATAGCCAATCCCTTTAACTTGATAAAATCATGTGAAAATTATCTAGGCCTTGTGTCTTTCAACACTTCCATCTGATGCATACTTAGTTCTATACATCCATTTACATATGACAATTTTTCTTCCTTACAGAAGAGGTACAAGATCCCAAGTGTCATTTTCCATTGATGAATGCTATTCTTCATTCATTGTTGTGTCATAATTGGATTTTCCATTGATCTCGAGTCTCTTAAAATTGAGCCAAAAGAAAGGAGGCTCATTGAAAATGTGAACATGTATGATGTTGATTTGTAGGATCACCTATAAGATCAATAACTACTTCTTGTGTGGTATGGACCCATCTAGGATGTGGCGGTGCTAATGTAATTTCATGTTCAATGGACCCAACTGGAGGATGGTGAGCAAGCGGAGGTGGATTTTCATTCTCACTGTCATCATCTGAAGAAGAAACCAGAGTAGGAGCATTAATAAAAATGTTGGGAATATAAGATGTTACAGACGCCAAAGATGGCTCATAGGCCAACGATGGCACAATGTCGAATTAGGATCATAGTTTGAGAGACTTTCATCAAAATTAACATCTCTCCTAATGACACTTTCATTGGAACTAGGTTGAAGAAGTCTATAACCTTTTACATCTTCAGAAATCCAACAAAAATGTGCTTCTCACTTTTAGGTTGTAATTCTTTCCTTTTCGCATAAAAAATGTGATCATGTGCTTTACTAACAAACACATGGAAGTGACTTACATATGGTTTAATTTTACTCCATGATTATTTTTGTGTTATATATTTTAAATCCTTTGTGGGAGTGTGATTGACTATGTAATTGACACAGGACTTCACCCAAAAATGAAGCCTTAATCCCTTAGATTGGAATCATACAATTTTCCATTTCTTTTAATGTGTGACTCTTTCTCTTAGCAAAATCATTTTGTCGTGGTTTATATGTAATAGTATGTTGCATTTGAATTCCCTGTGCAGTGTAGTAAGTTGTAAATTTGTTGTTAAAGTATTCACCTCCATTATTTTTTCTTAACATCTACAATTGATTTCTAGATTGTTTTTCTACAAGGGCCTTGTAGGCCAAAAACATGTCAAAAACTTCACTCTTAAGTTTTAACAAATAAACCCAAGTGTGTCTAGAGAAGTCATCAATGAAAGTTAGGAAGTACTCGAATCTGAGGAAAGAAGGAAAATTAAGTGAACCACACAAATCCCTATGAACAAGATGAAAGGGAGATAAGGCATGACAAGAGGCACACTTGTCAAAACTATTTAGATGATGTTTGCTAAGAACAAAACCGACAAAAACACCATCTTTTCAAGAAAGGGGAGGAAAACTAGCTATCATATTTTGATTACATAACTGCCACAATGGTTGATAGTTTCGATGACCAAATATCTCATGCCAAAGTTTTCTCATTTCATCATTATGAGCAATAAAAAGTGATGGAAAAGATGATGACCTAAAGTTGTCAAATATGTACAACCTGATAATATCATCATCAATTATAGTTGCTAGGACATTCTTAGGATCTTTTAAATCCTTGATTACAACTTGGTGAGGTAAAAAATCTATTGTTTTACCTTCACCTAAATGAGTAATTTGATATGCTGATAGAAGGTTATGGGAGAGACTTGGAACACATAATATATCATTAAAATGGTAATCATTTAGCAGAACTATTTTATACCCTACACCACTAATATATATATATATATATATAGTCACCAATAAATATTTTTTTGGTGTTATAATCATTAAAAGAAGAAGACAAATGTGTTTTCCCTTATCCATATGATAAGGTGCACCATAATCAATAAGACACTCATTAGAAGAAGTAGATGTTGCATTGAAGGAAAACCAGAATAAGAAAGTGCATGTCCATGAGAAGAAGAAGAATAAAGATTGATGTTGTGCTTCTTCATTGTTGCCTCTAAAGCCTCCATCTCCTTAAAACATTTAGACTCTAGACGACCATATCACACACAAAATTTGCAATGTCTCTTAGTGTTCTTACTTTTTTATTTGTTTCCTTTGTCACCATGGGAGTAGGAGTTGGTTGAGAGGGTCTGGGACCCTTATTTTGCTTATTGTTGTGAAAATGTTGCTTCTTTGGATGTTTAGATTTATCCTTCTATTGATCCACTAAGGGTTTGTTAGATGTACCCGCATTACTTATCACTCCAAGATGCAACAACTTAGCTTGATTTCTAATCAAATAAACACAAAAAGCTTCAAGAGTGGTTGGTTTGTAAGTATCCCATAGAGCTTCTTTGGTGGAGTGAAAAGTAGATAGAAAAATAGAGTATGCACTACCAAACTTAGCAAGAATACCATATATCAATTGATTATCCTTTTTTTTGTTTTTCTATGTTACAACTTTCAAGTAAAAGTATGATTGTTTTGAACTTAAATAGATAATATTCAATTCAAGAGAAATCCCTAGGATTTAAAGAAATCAATTACTTTTCAAGATAGTGGGCTC
>JASDQU010103445.1:379937-397122 GCA_032191745.1 Picea mariana | reverse complement strand
TATCATATGTTCTAGTATCAATCCCAAGGGTATTACATTTAAACTCTTCTAAAATTCATCTCTAACGTATATTATTATTATTATTCTTGCTTGGAGGTTAAATATATTTTTAATTAATAAAATTTGAAAAAAATAATTTTCTATTGGTTAAGGACACAAATATGACTATTTTTATGTGGTTTTAATAAATGTTGTCCAATTAAAAAAAAAAAAACTTCAAAATAACGAGTCATCATCACTTGAATTTTTCTTGTAATACCATCATCACCTCGTTGTATTACTCTTTTTCCATCGTAAAGATAAGTTTGTGACTAGCCTATAGCTTGAGAAATTGCAACTCAGGGGCATCTAAGCCATCAAAATCACTGGTGGATCGCACTTGGCCTTAGCCACACCAACCCTTCAGGTTTCAAATTGGTGACTTTAACAACACACTCCCTCACTGAGTATCCTACACCTCGGGGACAATACAAAAGTTTGTTATAAAATTAAATGATTTTATGATGATTATATGGAAGTTGTTATTAAAATATATTTATGGGAATGAATCAATAATTGATAATATCAAATTTTATTTTGTAATTTTTTTTAAACGTTAAATAAAATTTCTTACATCTTTTTATTTTTGTTCTCTAATCTAATTTTAAACCATCTTAAAATATATCTATATAAAAGATAAAAGGATTAAATTCCATAATAAAATCCATCTATATAAAAGATAAAAGGATAAATTTCCATAATAAAATTATGGAAGTGTCAATTAAAATATCTAATTTAATTTAAGAAAGAATTTTCATTAAAAAAATATTTACTTATACAAATTATATAAGTTAACTTTTGTCCCTTGACCAAGTTTTGGAGAAACTTGGTCATGTTTGACCATTTTTGGGACTTCGACAGGCTGGTCAAAGATGAAGGGCCAGGCGAAGCAGAGATCGTGGGATCTCGGCCCCTTTTTAGGGAACTTTTGGGTTTAGGGTTTATGTAACGGGTATGGGATGTCGGCCCATGGTTTTAGCCATGCTTAGGCCCTTTTGTAATGTATAAATAGATAACTAGGTGATGTAAGAAGAGGTCAGTGTGCTAGGAAAGTGTGCTAAAAGAGACCTAGTAGAATTGGCTTAGTGCGAAGCTAGAGGCTTTGTGCATACTATGTATTAAGACTTGCAGATCTATGTGAAAGTGATTGTAAAAATCTTGTGTGCATATTGTGTAAGAAGGCTTTGAGCTGTGAACTAACTCGGGGAAGGAGGATCTGGCGAGGTGCGCACAGTTCTCCTGTCCTATGCGGAGTGGGGTTTTTGGGCTCTGTGCATGTAAGAAGATTGACATAAGATAATAGAGAAGGGAAGAGTTGGTGGACGTATCCCCACACCGGGGTGAACCACATATATCCTGTGTTATGGTTGCTTAGTGCATTGTGGTTGTTATATTGTTCATATGATTTAAGCTTAGTGCAGTGATGAATGTTTAGATGAATCTGGTATGATAGATTAAGTGATTAGTGATGTGAATGAATGCTAGATCTGATCTCTTTCCATATGCTAAGTGCATAGATGTATTAGATCTTGTTGAATACTACGTTGTTTTGTAATTAGGGTTTTCTCCTGCGGAGTGAATATTGATGAATGATAATTGCTAAGTGCTCTGTTAAGTGTTATAATCATAGATTTGTGTCCCAGCTAGGATGCAAACATCTGAGTCCTGCAACCACCCCTTCCTCTACCTCAGGTGAGACTTCATCTTCTTCACAGGTGTTGTCGAAAGGGCCGGTAGTTAGGGTTTTGTTGGTGCAATGTTGAAGCGTTGAACCCTGGGTATGGCCCTGTGCCAACAAATGGTTTCGTTGTTGGGACTTGAAACTATTATTGCTAGGAACTGAAGAAAAGAGAAAGATTTGTGCATAGATCTGGTACTTTAGTGCGCAATATTATACTTGAATTGCGAAGCTCTGTGCTAAGAAAAGAAGTCTGATCTAAAGAAAAGAGGTAATATCTTGAAGCTTTGTGCTCTGAGAAAGGTAAGATAAGCGGAAAATTTTGTTTCGAAAGAATGAATCTAGGTATGTTTGATAAATTTTGTCCTAATCTGAAAACTAGGGCACAGTTAGAAGAACGAAGATTTGATATGAATAGATCTGATAGAAATAATGAAAGGTATGTTATCCCTATGCATAGAAAGAATGTTTGGACTAACAAATGGATGCAGGATCCTAGAAAAAAAAAATTGAAGGTTAGTTACTGTTATCCCAGTGCGCAGTACAGGAAAGGTTGGAGATCGTTTAAGAGAAAGAGAGGATTAACTCTTTGCTACAGTTGCAAAAGATCGTGACATATTTCTAAGGAATTCCCTGGTATAGGTCTTATTTTCCTTTGCTGTAAGGCCATTGGACATGAAGTTTTGGATTTCCCTAGAATGATTGCAAAAGTTAAAAAGATGAATATGAGACAAGCCAAAAAACTAAGGATATGATAGAACCCTAGAAAGGATTAGAGACTGTATTATTACAAAAGAAAGAAATCTTGAATGATCACAGAGATATCAACATATTAGAGTTCTTAAAAGAGAAGGAGCGCATAGAAAGAAGGATAGGAGACTTCGACATAGACTTTGTCCTGGATGAGGAAACACAAGTGAATATCATGACAGAAAGAACTTGGGAAATTTTGGGAAAGCCTGCTATGGTTCCTTCATTAGGAGGAATAGGATTATTTAGAGGAAATATGATAACCCTATGTGGAAGACTTACCCAGACATCTATGAGTGCTCATGGTACTTCAATAGATGAAGAATTTGAGATCGTTAAGTTTGTTGAGAACAACACCCCATTTGCTATTTTGCTAGGAAAAACCTGGATTGAGAAAGATCAGATACAAAGGAAACAATAAGAGGAGGATTTAGAACATAAAAAGAAGGAACTAAGAGATGTCATGGCTAGGAGAATAGCACACTTACTGGAAGAACAAGAGAACAAGTCGAAGCTACTAAGGACCAGAGATCTGGACATCGAAGTTGAAAGGACACAGATATACTAGAGACACCTATCTCTACATGAGAGTAGAGCACCTAAACCAGAAAGAGAATAAGTATTACCCTTGAACCCTATGAAATACCCTCCATAGTGTGACGTTATCATGCCAACAGGAGATAAGAACGATAATGGAAAAAGGAAACCAGTGACTCAGATTTCAGGAAAGAAAGCCAGAAAGCTTAGAAAGAAGAAAGCAAAGTTAAAAAAGCTATAGAAAGTTCCAGAGAGGACTTCACAGAAAGAAGTCTTGTACAACTGGACCTCCGTCGAGATATCAGAACAACAAATATTGGCACTTCGCCACGATGAAGAAATATGACCGTTGGAGGCGTCCCGACCATTAGACCGATGCTCCAGAACGACTAGAAACACAGTTATTTCCGAAACGTTCTCCACTGGACCGGTGGGACCATGCCATAACGGATGGAATAACATTGATTGAGACATTCCTACTGATTGATAGAGTCCGTTATGACGTTCTCTATTTATACCGTTGATTTTTGCACCGAGAACACTTTTTCTAATTGTTATTATCCAAGCCCACAGAGAACTAGTTGCTTTCGCACAACGATCATTGAGACCTCGCCACCCGTTCTGTTACAGTGAGTGTTTGTTCACCGACTTGAGATATCAGATCTCAAGTGTGCATGTTGGACGAATTTAGCATAGAAGAAAAATCCGTCCAAGAAATTCTGATATACCTCATGGATGAGAAGGTGATGTCTGCAGGCATCCAAGCCTCATCGATGATAAGAGTGCAAGTCTCCCCATCGATTGCTCGTGGATCTGGACCATCCCGACCTGCGACCGAGAAACGAATGAAGCATCATGATGACTTGGCGAATGCAAAGCTAATCCTATCCATCCTTCCCGGCTGCATCCCACCCCTAGCCGGTGTGGTAAGTCGTGACAGTGTCCCGAGGGACTTCGACTACACAGTCATCACTGCATACCTCTCGAAGGGAATACGCACAGTCAGATCGCAGTTGGAGAGGATTCCGACATTGAAGATCAATGACTATAACCTAGAATACCGCAAGAGCTATGGCGTGCTCGCACCTCACAAGTATTTGACCAAGACCAAGGGGAAGAAGTCAAAGATCATCCCCCAGCCATGGACCATGGACATCGCAAGTTCCACTATCTTGATTGTGATGAAGATACCACACTTCGGAAGACATCAGGAGGTTAACGTGTGTGTTAAGATCCAACTATCGTGATTCCATGGTGGTTATCTGTGGTTTCACAGGTGTATCACTATCGATTCGACGTTGATCCATAGGATCACCGGATTAAGCATGCAAGGACCCGACCCACAAGAATTTTATCCAAGGAAGGTTGCAGATCACGCTTTGGCGCAGAAGATTAAAGACACCTATGGCGATGTCGGGAAGGGGAAGCGAGGCTACAAGGTAGCCTCCATCCAGAATGGAGTAATGCGCCTAGCCTTCCAGTTGATCTTTGGTAAGCTAGTAAGGAAGAATAGACCCATGCAAGTCATGGGGTTCATTGTTGACCTCGTAGGAAAATGCATGGAAGGATTACAAATGAACTGGGTGAGTTACCTCGTCAACTAGTTAGGACAGGACTGCCGTGAAGCTCAGGATCAGGGATATGGGTTCCATTTTAGCTGGCTTCTGATCCTCATCACATTCATTGCTTGGGAGATGTCGGAAGCTGCGACCTTCCCTGACATTGAGTCGTTCAAGCCACTCATTGCGAAGTTCACCATGCTCTGGTATTTGAGCGATATAGGGAAACAATGGAAGTTGAACACGGTGTTCCATACCTACTACCTGCAGTTAAAGAGGGATATTGAGTCTTTCCCTCGTATGACGTCGAACACCCTGGACAGATTCAAACCAATTGTGAAGTTCTGCACAGATAGGCATTTTATATATATCACTGCGCGCAGAGACGAACATAAAGAAGAGATTCAATCCTATTACAAGTTCACCAAGGAGGACATGGAGGAAATCACCAAGGAATGGCTTGAAGAATTCCTCGTGCCAGTTAACCACGCAGAACTATTTGACCTCGACCTCATTGGAAGTTCGTTGGTTACTCACGACGAATATGATGCACCCAGCAGTATCAGGAAGAAAAAGAAGGAAGATTTATAGGAAATACACAACACATCGGAAGAGACTGCATCAGATTCACCTAGCAGAGGAGGAGATGATGAAGTGGACACGGAAGAGAAAGAAGGGGAAGAAGACAAGCAGAAGCAGGGTGAAGTAACACCACCTAGGAACCCCCCTTGAAGAGGCAGAGACGTTCAAGAAAAGGAAGGTTTCCCCAATGAAACCTACATCGTGGAAGAAGTCCAAATCTAATAAGCCAAAGCTGCAGATTTTGCTCATGGTTGATGACTTTGACTTCATTATCGCAGCTGTGTCAGATGCCTCAGAAGATATTATGTAGAGAAATTAAGCAAAACAAGAAACCATGTATGAAATAATTTAAGTAGAGATGAGAGGGGTACAAAAATCCCTTCACTCTAGCCACGCAATGTCCACTGTGCCCCTACCATCAAAAGAAACAGAGTTGGGAGATGAGCCTGCCCAACTCCGCAGAATAGCTGATGCAACCGAAGCTCACCTTCATCACGTGCAGGAAGAAAAAGAATAGGCCACGATGGCCCTGAGGAAAGCACAAGAGGAAATCATAGAGAAATGTCGAGTTGCTCAATAAGAGAAGGATGACCTCCAAATCAAGTTCGAAGAGGATAAATTGCAGATCCGGAAAGAGAAATAACAACTGCTCACATAGAAAGTTGGAGTTAAAGAAGCAGTCAACATAGCACTTTTCTCTGTGATGGACTTAGAACATATAGAAGAAGACCCAGTGGAGAGTCAAGTAGTGAAGCTTGTTGCAACCATGTAGCAACTTCAACAGAGAGTAGCAGAATTGGAATTACAAGTAGTACCAAGCACTCCATAGGAAGTGCGAGACTAGTGAGAAGAAACCGCCCGAAGCATAGTCTAGAGAATCAAGGCATTAGCCTTGGAATGTAAACAACTTAGTAGAATTATGAGCGCCTTACCGAGGACCCTAAACTAGAGACATTGGAGTCAGAACTCCAGGAAGCAAAGCAGAAAGAAGCAACAACACAAACGCATTTGAATCCCTTGTCAGTGGTTGAGTGAATGAAATGATCCCAAGAACATTGCACGACTCAGCAGCAGGTCCATGCCATATAGAGCAAAGTCACAGAAGTAACTCAGAATCTCCAGCCAGTCCAGGATGCAACTTTCCTACTTTTTGAGGATATTGAAGGATGAGGAGAAAAACTAGAACAAGCAGTCACTGCAATCGAACAACGCTTGGAATGACCTGTGACTGACATAGTTATTCAGGAGTTTGCTGAGCAGGAGGCCTTGGTGAAGTAGCAGGTCGAAGAAGCTCGAGCCAAGCTCGAGGCGTTTGAGGCAGAGTTACCCAGATCAGAGTGACTCGGGATGAGTCACAGGTGAGTGTTGGGGGCATGTTGTCCCTTCACCAAGTTTTGGAGAACGTTGGTCATGTTTGACCATTTTTGGGACTTCGACAGGCTGATCAAAGATGAAGCCCTAGACGAAGCAGAGATCGCGGGATCTTAGCCCTTTTTAAGGAACTTTGGGGTTTAGGGTTTATGTAATGGGTATGGGATGTCGGCCCATGGGTTTACCCATGCTTAGGCCCTTTTGTGATGTATAAATAGATAGATAGGTGATGTAAGAAGAGGCTAGTGTGCTAAGAGAGACCTAGTAGAATCATCTTAGTGCGGAGCTAGAGTCTTTGTGCATACTATGTGTTAAGACTTGCAGAACTGAGTGCAAGTGATTGTAAGAAGCTTGTGTGCAGATTGTGTAAGAAGGCTTTGTACTGTGACCTAACTTGGGGAAGGAGGATCTGGCGAGGTGCACGCAGATCTCCTTTCATATGCAGAGTGGGGTTTTTGGGCTCTGTGCATGTAAGAAGATTGACATAAGATAATAAATAAGAGAAAAGTTGGTGGATGTAGCCCCACGCTGGGGTGAACCACGTATATCCTATGTTATGGTTTCTTAGTGCATTGTGGTTGTTATATTGTTCATATGATTTAAGTTTAGTGTAGTAATGAATGTTTATATGAATTTGGTATGATAGATTAAGTGCTTAGTGATGTGAATGAATGCTAGATCTGATCTCTTTCCATATGCTAAGTGCGTAGATGTATTAGATATTGTTGAATACTGTGTTGTTCTGTAATTAGGGTTTTCTCCTGTGGAGTGAATATTGATGAAAGATAACTGTTAAGTTCTTTGTTAAGTGTTGTAATCATAGATCTGTGTCCCAGCTAGGTTGTAGACATCTAAGTCCTGCAACCACCGCTGCCTCTACCTCGGGTGAGACTTCATCTGCTTCACAGGTGTTGTCGAAAGGGACAAAAGTTAGGTTTTTGTTGGTGCGTTGTTGAAGCATTGAACCTTGGGTCTACCCCTATGCCAACATTAAAAAACCATTCTAGTTAATTTAAGAAAAAATTTTCATTAAAAAAATTTCTTCTTATCCAAATTACAAATTAAGTTAGAAAACCATTGTATAAACATATATTTATTTTTTAATTTAGAGTGAATATAGAAGGTTAATATATTTAATGCCAACACCACTTAATACATAATACTTATTACATCGAAGGCGTTCTCTAGGGGGAGGTTATCCTCGACATTTTGTCATCTGTCTGCAGCGTATTAAACAACGCCACGAGCCCACAAGAATAAAAAATGGTTTGCAACCTATTAACAATCGCTTTGGAGAGTTTTCCACAAACGATAGGGGATGCAACCGAGAGTGTCTCTATCGTTTTAGTTTCAGGTAATTTTCATTGGACTCGACTTCTTTCTTCGTCTTTTAGACAGTGACCCTACTCCTTTTTTATTCGTCGTAGGCCCCCTCTTATTTTTTTCCTTTCGAATTCTATATCAGAGGATTTTTCTTTTGTAATCGTCTTCTGCAACTATTATTATGATAAAATGTTTTCATAATTGTTTGAGATTCATAATAAGCCTATGCCTCTAAAATTTTCTACCTAGCGGTCATTTTTAGGCAGCCATATAACGTTATGGATTGAATAACGAGACTTATTTTTTTCCTGTGCGGGTTTGTATTTCTCAGTTAATGTGTTTTTAATGAAGTTCTTTCCCAATTTTTGCTTTATGGGGTTCTAAATCCATAAGATAAATCCTAAGTTTTTATTTTTCATCGTGAGTGTTATTATTGTTATCATTCAGGGGTTCTAACTGTGCTCTGTAACTATGCAGATGGTGGGTTATTCTCTATTAAAATTTAATATGGACATATTTGTGAAGACATTGACTGGAAAGACCATCACCCTTGAGGTGGAGAGCTCTGGTACCATTGACAATGTGAAGGACAAGATACAAGACAAAGAGGGTATCCCTCCCGAACAACAACGTCTGATCTTTGCTGGTAAGCAGTTGGAGGACAGACACACTCTCGCCGACTACAAAATCCAAAAATGAATCCACTCTCCACCTTGTACTCTGTCTCAGAGGTGGACTGCAGGTCTTCATCAAAACCCTCACTGGAAATACTATCACTCTTGAAGTTGAGAGCTACGATATTATTGACAATGTGAAGGCCAAAATTCAGGATAAGGAGGGTATTCCTCCAGACCAACAGAGGTTGATCTTTGTAGGAAAAAATCTAGAGGGCAGATGCACTCTTGCCGACTACAATATCCAGAAGGAATTGACTCTTCACCTTGTCTTCCATCTCATAGGATGAATACAAATATTTGTGCAAACCCTGGCCGACAAAACCATCAAACTTGAAGTTGAGAGCTCCGATACGATTGATAATGTGAAGGAAAATATCTAGGACAAAGAAGGGATTCCTCCGGATCAATAGAGATTGATTTTTGTAGGGATGAAACTTGAAGATGGGAGAACTTTGGTGGACTATAACATTCAAAAAGAGTCTACCCTGCATCTTGTCCTACGACTCTGTGGTGGTATGAAAATATTTGTAAAGACCTTGACTGGCAAGAAAATTACACTAGAGGTTGAGATCTCTGATACGATTGATAATGTAAATGCTAAGATTCAGGACAAGGAAGGAATCCCCCCTAATCAACAGTGGCTCATTTTTGCAGGCAAGTAGCTGGAGGAAGGGCGAACCCTTGCTGATTACAATATTCAGAAGGAATCCACCCTCCACCTTGTCTTACGTCTGCGTGGTGGGTTTTGAGATTTTAAGGAGTATAAAATAGATCTTGCCTTTATTTCCATCGAGGTTGAAATCAAACCGGTATGTACTTTATCTTTCATATGTTACTTTTATAGGATAAACTAGTGTTGGTTGTCTGTGATTGATTGTTGTTTTTTTCCTTGTTAGTTATGTTCCCTGAAGTTTAATGAAATAAAACCAAATTTTAATCTTTGTTTTAAGAGTTATGAGGCTTTCTTGATTGGGGTGCAGCTATTTTTACAATATTTGCAAAGAATATTTTATTTTAAACTAGGGTCTGGCCAATGTAATTGATTATGGTAGAAGCGATTGTTTTGTTGATAATGGAATTAATGCTTGTAATAAAACAAAGCAATATATAATAGTTGTGGAATGTGATTATTTGTTCGAACAAAATATTTCGCAAATTTTATTATGAATATTTTATAACTTACATTAGGTAAACGCACCATAAAAGTTCATAGCTATACTGTAAAAATAGAAAATGAACTTCAAAGTTTGTAGCATTTAGAGCATATTATCTACAAAAACGCAGGAACAAGGCTCTCAATTTGTTCCTCCATTCTCTAAACCTGAACATTATTTGAGACCCTACCACAACCTGCTAGGAGAGGAATATGAATTAAAAGTCAGGTAAACTTCAGAAACTGTATATTTGGAAACTGACCAGCAATAGATAATACCTACTACAACAAGGGCCTATAACTACTTTCCAAATATGAAAACTCAAATCAAAATACGTCACCTACGTCTGTCCACAACGAATCAAAAGATGTCACGTATGTTTATATGCATTGAATAAAAAAAACATCATGTGAGTGTGTATCCAATGTGTTAGCAAGTGCCAAATGTGTTTTATGCATTGAGACTTGAGAGACGGTGAAGAAGCAGCTGGGGCGTAGTGATCAAGGTGGTGGGAGGTAGCTAGGGTGTTGTGCTTGCCTGGAAAATAAAACCGGTGAGCGTTAGCATGTGGGAAGATGACGACCATCTGTTCTCTTGCTCTTCTGGAAAGAGTCAACCACTTGCCAAGATGGCAGCACTACCATCCTTCCCTCAACAGTCGTGGAATGCATAGGATCTACCTTTTCTTGGTCCGTCAAGCCCTACTCCGCACCCATACTCTGTGCTCGAGCCATTAATTCATGCCGAGGAAAATGATCTAATTTCAATGGAGCAAAGGTTGTTTAAGCTCTTCCAAGCCTGCAAGGCCGTTTGGCCAGTTTTTCTACCTTTGCTGGTAGACGTAGAATACACGGTGGTTCAACCTGCCATTTCTATAGTTGCTACTCCAAACAACTTGCATAGAGTTTATGAGATTGGTGTTTATGTAGATGGAGATGCCCAAACCACTCTACCTTCATCTGTGTTACCCTTGCTCATGTTGTTACCTATGCTCTTATCCAGGTGTCTTCTGCACTTATTTTGCTAATCCTATGCTTAGATGCCTCTTATGATCTCACCTCTGGAAATATCGTTTTAATTTTGGATGAAACTCCCGCAGAAAAGAGAGGCACCACAAACAATTTTAAACGGAAATATGACAATTTTTTTTGTTGGATTAAATCGCTAGGATGAGATGCCTATTTCTGTATATAAACACAATAGTGGAAGTTTACAAGTTATCCTTAATTCTATTGGACTGTAGACCTCTCTTTTACTTTCTAATTTCCATAATGAACCTTACTTATACATGTTGTAAATTCCTTTTGGTTGTAATAATCCCATAATTGTTGAATCCAATTTCTGCAATCAAAATCTGTCTATCGAATGAAAATTAAATCGTGTAATATGTTCATTAGCGAATATTCTCTCCGTTTAGCTCAACCCTTAGTAATTCAAGTGACTTTTCCTCTATTAGCAACATTCATGTTCTATGAACTGTCTTGGATCAATTTTTCAACCCACTAGCTCTTTTCCTTGAAATTCTCCCACTGCCTCTCTGGATTTCTATCTATTTCTCCTCAAAATTTGTTCTCCACCGACTCTCTTGATTTCTACCCCACCACCTTCATTCGATGCCAAATTTCATCCTCCCACGGAGACACGTAGAAAACATATGTAGTCTCAATATAACCATGCACAACATCCAGATATATAATATCGGGAGTTGAATTTGCATATATATCGTTCTGCAAGATTCAAAGTTCATCCAGAGTAAAATGGTCTATGAAGAAACCAAGCTCTCCCCAAAGATTGTCATAATACGAGAAGTCTTCTATATAAATCGTGACTGTGGTCGCTTCAAAATCCACGTGTGCTGTTAATTTTCCTTTCTTTTTTGAACCCATCTGTTCACTACTACTATTTTCATCGGTGGACTCAATATTATTATCAGTTTGTGTCCTCAACCCAATTTCATCTTCCAAATAATTTATAATGATGTTGAGGCTCATCTCACCCTCAACGTCATTCATAGCATTATGAGTATCTTTTGGATTACTGTTGTTGTTATCCGCACTATCGACCTTGTCGAGCAAGACCATGAGATTACAATGATAGCCCAATGTTCCAATATTAGTTCACTTCGCGTCTAGGGAAGCCAACCCAGTATTCAAATATTCATCTCTCCCTCGCTTATTCTGAGAAATTTGAGAGAATGTGACCATCTCTACAATAAAATGTTGTGAATAAAATGTCTCAGCTAGAAAAATTGATAGTAAATGCAAAGAATGGGGTTATTAATATTTCAACGACGCAACACTCATGGTCACCCCACAACTTATTTACAATATATAGGTCACTGGAAGTGGATCCACAAGAAATCTCGCCTGATGTGCAAACCAAAGAAACAAGATCCAACGTGTTGGTTTTAAAAGTCTTTTTCTTTTGTACACTTCGGTGGAACGATAATCACATGACACATTGAAACCCATGTTTGCACAAGGATGCTCACAAGGACTATTTCTCAACTCTCGCTAACACTTTTCATACAGGTCATATGCAACAACAACCATCGCCATAGAGATGCTTAACCATGCCTCTGCTTACACACTTCCTGCTTTTTCATCGGCTACCCAAAAAATACAGACATACAACTATGGAATATTTCTGGATGGAGCGATGAGAAGGGTCTTCAAACCCTTAAATACAAGAGATTAATTGAAGTACACAGTGGAGGAACCCTATGAATTCATGATCTCCTTTGAGATTTAAGAAGGGACATAGCAATTACTGATCAAAATGTTCTCGTTCGTCTTTGGAAGCTCTAGGATTTAAACCTTTTGGTATAATTCTTGCATCTAAAGCTAAGTTGCTTGCAAAAGGAAGATTCGACACCTCACCCTTATAAATTTTTCAGGCAGATATTTATTTAGTAGCAGTTTCAACCTAAAATTAGTCAATACTTTAATTGTCATCAACAATTTCTTTCTATCAAACCACGAAGAATTTTAGGTGGAGAAGGTCCAAAACATAGGTCTACACTTGATATCATGTTGACCTTGTTTTACTAGTTTTTAATAAAAACATTGAGTACTTGTTGAATAATGTAGAGAAGTCTATGTGGTGTTTCTTAAAGATATGAGACCTTTTGAGGCCTATGTGGTTGTTTATTTCTTTTTGTCTTTAATGAATAATGTGGTTGTTTTCAATGGGACCAAATAGATGGATTTGTTGGTGACTATGATTAGATATTTTTATTCCTTTGTCTTTATTGTATAATACCTATGAGTTATCAACTTAGGGGTAATTCTCCCACTGGGGTCACATGTCCAGCAGTGTTCACCTGCACATGACCAAAAAAATCTTATTAACTCTCAGTTTACAACCAAACTGCAACATCTATATCATTGTAGTCAGTGTTATACAGTTTTTCACCGAAAATAAGAGCAAGCAATAGTTAGGCCACATAAAAAATTACTCTATTGTTGAGATGGGTGGTGGTCACATGATTAGCAGGATAAAACTTGTATTTTATGTTTATTCTGGCTCACTCCAGACCTGGTGATCTTATGCCAGTTAAGCTCCAAAAATTGTACTATTCATCTTATCCAACAGATGTATTTTCTCCCGGATATATGGAGGCATTGGCATTGGTTTGATGTATTGAACCTGAAAAAGGAACAACCCATAGATATTTGTATGGAAGGTGAATTTTATCAAATAAATTGGTTGATGCTGGCCATGAATGGATCTCAATAGATATGGATATGTTAAAATAGTCCTCATCTATTTATTTGTCTCTACACTATAAGATTGGAAACCATTCCATAATCCCATGCCCCAATATAGAGGGAAAATTGAATATCTTCATGAATGAATGAAATGTTGATTTGCAAGATAAAATAAGTAATCCCATTTGTCCATTTTTACAAAACAAAAGTATGAGAATGAAAATGTTCATTTAAAAAAAACAAAAGTATGAGAATGAAAATCTTGTTCAATCATTTCCCAAGTCCCAAAATAATATATTCTTCATCTTCTATATTGGGAAATATAATCTATGGTCCAAGGGTTAAACAAAACATCCAAAATTCGTTTGTGGTGTCTTTCTTTTCTGTGTAGAACGATGAAACATTCCCCCCTCAAATATCAAAGAATATTAGTGAGTGCCCCAATATCTCTAATGTTGTTAGTTTAAAGGTCACCCTTTCCAATGAAGGAATACACTCCTTTTGAGAAAACGAGACCATATTTTCAAGTGGGGTACTCCCACTTAATTACTCTGGGAGACTATGTAGAATGTACAAGAACATGCCTCTATGATGTCATTTTTATATTTCAAACCAAAAACAAATCTCTTTGAATCCCTTTCTACTAAATCTTGGTTCAATAAGTTTACATTTAAAAAAAATAATAATAAATAAAATCTCTCGTGAATGCACTGTTAAAATCTTGGGTCCATAAGTTTATATAAATCAATTTATTCTTTAAATAAATGTATCCATAACCACTTTGCTATGCAGTGTTAAATATTAATATTATTTGAAATTGGGTAAACAATTCAAATCCAAAAAAATATGTATAATACTATAGAAAATTTAATGCTATATAAACTTGCTCTTTCCAAGCCTAAGTTGTCGGGAGAAAGTTTGAATTTCTAGCAAATCGATTTAGCTCGTTTTTATGAAAAACAAAGTTTAACTTGGAAGTCCTTGATAACTTGGCCAAGTTTTGTAACAAGACTAAAAACCTTTGTTTTCTTCCTAAGAGAAAGACGTATCATTTTTACCTAGATATAACAATATTGTAATTCATGTGAGAATTTAAATTGACGTCAAAGTAGACAACTCTCAATGTTTACAAGTTTACAATTTTAACAATAATGTAACCATATTTAGCTTTTAAACTCATTACATATTTAAAATATAATGTGAGGAATATATAGGTCTTTCCTGTTTTGACAAGATATATATAATTTATCTTACAAATAATTAATGTAAAATTAGTTCTAGCTTACATCAATGACATGGTTTTGTATTTACTAGGATAATAAAAGTTGATATCTATTTTATTGCATTTTCATATCAAATTATAATTAGATGTATCTAGATCTTTTGTTTTTACAATATACTTAGAAAAAATGATTACATCTTTCATTTCTCTATATTATATTTGTTTCATTATTTTTTCTCTCACAAAATATTATGATGGTCATAAAAACAATATTATATTTGTTACCATCTAACCAGTTCTTGTTCACTATGTTTTATTTGGGGGTTTTAAAGTTTTCTCTCTGCTTAAACTATGTAGCATGTTCTTTTTAAAGGCATGTGACAAGATATGGTCTAGTGTTTGATAAAGTTTTGGTGCCAATAGGATTTGGCACAAAGGAAATGGACGCTGTTATAATAACTTATATTCTAAGACGAGCGAGTGTACATGTGACTACGGCCTCCATGGAACCAAATTTCCATATACAGTGTTCTAATATCGCATTATTCACTAGCAAGAATGGATAAATTAGAATAAATTGCAAAGTATTAACTCTATCTCATGTCTCTTTTCAGGTCACCACTAAATAATTTCAGTCACTTCCACTGCTTCCTCCAACACAAAGATCAATATCTTTGACTAAACTCACAGGTTTTTCACTTGTTTTTTTAAAATGGTGGGTCTTGATCTTCTTACAGATCGTGCAACTTGAGTGGCAGATATCTCTATGATTATTTTTCATACTTACTCCATGCTCTCTTCTTTTGTTCGTGCCCCAAAATTGAAAGGTAGCATGGGCAACTTACAAGCAATTTCATCGCTGAAAATTTTGAAGCTTTTGTACAATCTAATCTTTATAAGCCATACAACAGAGGTATTTTAATTATAATCTTTCATAACCATACAAACCTTGATTTTGACCAGTGAAAAATAGGGTAACCACAACGACAAAAATTATCATATCATATGTTGGTTGCTGCCTGTTAGTGGTTGTCGACATTTGTTGTGTGTATTGACCACTTGTGAATGCAATGCAATTTATAGGCATATATATTTCATTGACCCCAACATCCTCCATGCAACTCTATTGTGATGATTGAACACTTGTGAATGCAATGCAATTTATAGGCATATATCTTTCACCGACCCCAACATCCTCCATGCAACTCCCAGGTTGATTGTTCCAACAACTATAACAACTTACTACTTATAGTAAGTTATCCAGGCAAATCTCCAAATCTCCTAAATGTTTAAACAATATAACAACTTGAACTTACTTCAACATTTCCTTTACCCCGCTTCGGGGTTATGCTAGTTTATTTCTTTGATGTTAAAGGTGTTTGGTAGTAATGTTGAGATTTTGTCTTTAATGTCAACACGTTAAATTATTTTTGAAATATTTTTATTTGTAATTATAAAAAGAAATATTATAATGAAGTAATTTTTTTCAATTTATATTATTTCATTATTTCATCTAAAAATATTTTATTAACTAACTTATATCTATCTTATTATTTAGAATTGAATCTTTACATATTATATACATAATTTGAATTTTAAACTTAAAAATATCTCATATATGATATTACTTGCATTTATTTTTATTTGGATTTGTATTTAGTTTTTTATTATTTTATTTTTAATAAATTATTATAAAATTATTACACTATTTTATTTATTCAATTTTATTTTTTTAAAAAATCCATTAATTCAATGTATTTAGTTTTATTTTATTTTATTTTTAACTCACTCTGCTAGGGTTTCACTACCTCTATTTCGATAACATCTTTGAACCTCTTTCAATTATGACGTGGGGGGGTCTGACCCCCCTCCACCACTTCTTCTGCACCTCATCAATCCTGGCTCTAGTAATTCTGAGCCCGATCTGACAAATCCAGGTTCTGCAATTGCAGAAACCTCCAACAACGTGCATCCCTCAAGGGATGAACACATGCATGATGTTAGGGTCAGATCCTAACCCCTCTTCATGGGTCATTAGTTAGTACGATATGTTTTCTATGTAATAAAAGCCGACATTAGTTAATAAGGCCTATTAAATAAAGGATAATAAGTCAATTAAGAAGACCTAATAGAAGCTTCTTCTTCTAGAAAGATCTTCCTCTAGAAGTTTTCTTAGAAGGTAGAGTTAGTATGAATAAGAGTATGAGGTATTTGATATTATTGTAATAGAGCTCTTCTCTTCTAGAGGTTTCCCCCTTGAACCCTCTACGTTTTATACAAGAGGATATCGGTGGCCACCCACCTATTCCAACTAGATCAAAACAATTTGCTAGTAATTTACTACTTTTAGAAATTTTTCGGTTCCCAAACTCCTGGGACCATTTTGAGGACCTAAATGAATTTTTTTTACGATAGAGCACCTAGATGATGTCCAAAGGCTTCGATTGAGCCCCCAAAATGAATCTCCTCATTGACACCTTTCCAATGAGCTATCATGCACCCTAAACAGAGATCATATGCAAACGTTACGACCTCGAGAAGTTGATGTACTAACTTACCCCAACGGGGCCCACATGACTTTTG
>JASDQU010103445.1:349990-376267 GCA_032191745.1 Picea mariana | reverse complement strand
ACAATAAACATGAATTCCAAAACCCTACACATCCAAAAACCTAACCCTAGGAGATGAAGCGCCAAAAGTCACGTGGGCCCTGTTGGGGTAAGTTAGTACATCAACTTCCCAAGGTCGTAACTTTTGCATACAATCTCTGTTTAGGGCACATGATAGCTAGTTGGAAAGGTATCAATGAGGACATTCATTTTGGGGGCTGAATCGAATCCTTGAATATAATTGAGGTGTCCGATGATGAAAAAACATCGTTTAGGCCCTTAAAATGGCCCCCGAAGTTTGGGAACCGAAAAACTGCTAAAAATAATAAATTTAAAGAAAACTGTTTTGAGCCAGTTGGAATAGGTGGGTGGCCACCAATATCCTCCTGTATCAATGGTTGAAGATGAACAATTGGATCCTAAAGTCTTTCTTTCCCTGGACAGATAATGATGTTAACATCTAACTTATGGGTTCCGTTCGTCCTTGCTGTTGGATTGTTTGGTCAAATCAGTAGGATATTTGAAAAATAAAACCATAAACCACCATAGGTACCAACATTTATGGTTTTTAAATTCATGTAGTACATTATCCCTCCACAGGATCCCAATAATCCTACTTTTCTATTGATTCCACCTATACAAAGCGAGGGTTGTACCCAATTCCCACTTAAAATGGCATGGGTATTAAAAATACGTAAATCTCAAGGGATGGCATAATCAAAAGTTACAATAAACATTGGTATGGTTGAACGACAAGGTTTGATCTTCACTACAATATCTAGAATCCCTTCCTTGAAACATCTTCACATCTCCTTAGCATTTACCTTCGAACGATACAAAATGATGAAGGAAAATCCTCATTTCATACAAATGAAGAAAGAAGAGGCCTTTCTCCATTCCAAAGTTTTCCCATTGTTTCTCATCTAACGAGTCCATTTCCATTCAATGGATATGTCATAACCACATTTCCTATGTAACTACTCAACTTAAAAATTGCATTCATCATTACTTTCAACATACATTCCATATTGTCTAACCCAATTTTTGTCATTGCAAATTGATACAAATGTGTGTTCATAAATGTTTTAAGATATATAATACAAATTTCTCTACCAAAACACCACTATCCAAAAGAAATAATTCCGTTTGCATCTATGAATGTATTTTTCCCATTTGGGCTTTCCACCCAAATTGTAAGTTCTCACCATTATTATTTTTATTTTCTCTATTCTCTTAGTTTCATATCCACTTTACTTAATGTTAATACTTGCCAAATAGATTTTTAATGTGGAGTAGAAAATTATTTTTTATTTGCAATTACATTCCCAAATCCTTTTCCATCATGTACCTTCATTATTTTTATTTTCTCTATTCTCTTAGTTTCATATCCACTTTACTTAATGTTAATACTTGCCAAATAGATTTTTAATGTGGAGTAGAAAATTATTTTTTATTTGCAATTACATTCCCAAATCCTTTTCCATCATGTACCTTCATTGCAAAAAACAAATTTTTTTGTGAAGTTAGTATTTTCAGTTTCAACAAAAAAAAAATATTTTATTTTCCATAACCTTCACTGTTTTTCTTTCAATTCTCTTATTTTTTTGTTATCGTTTTCTTCAAGCTACAAAGGTTCCCACCTTCCATTCAACCAATGGAAAACATATGAGCTTAATTGGAACAACAACCTCATAGCAACATATTCACATGTATCTACTTTTCAAAACTTTGTTGATTGTAAAAGTCATATGCATGTGGAGATTCCTCTTTGAATACTTTAACTATATTCTATTACCAAATTGCATTGCTCTTTTAAAGTGGTTGTGATTAATTATTGTTGTTGCACAATTTATGTCTTTTATTACTTCTTCCATTTTTTTTCATTTTCTTTTCCTTATACCAGATTTCACACACTTTTCCACTATTGCTATATACTTATATCTTTTAGTGCTAACGATGTATATTGTGGTATAATTATATCTTTTATTGCTAATGATGTATAGCTAGTTTTATCATTATTACAAAAAAACACACATATGGCTAACTATACCTAAACATTCTAATGTCAAATATAAATACATTTATATATTTTCATACACTAATTGTTTACATATTTTGTACATTTTCCATTAGATACACAAAAATTACACAGTATGCTAACTATGGCAAAATATTCCAACTCAAATATAAATACATTTACATTTTTTCATATACTAATTGTTTTCATGTTTTGTACATTTTCCATTCCTTATAAAAAAAAAATAAAGAAATAAATACACATAATGCTAACTATACCAAAACATTTGAATGTCAAATACAAATATATTTATATCTTTTTATACATTAATTATTTTCATATATACACTATTTTAGGGCGTTTCCCAGGGATATTTGTCCGATAAATTGTTGATTGAATAGATTATTGGGACACCAAATATGACTCAGAAATAGAAGGGCCTTTAGAAAAAGACAATGCTCTTTGTACCATGGAAATAGTAGGGCATAAATGAGTAAGGTGATCTCCCTTGAAAATATCACAAGGGAAATTGGGCTTATTTCCTATTCGTCTAGGATTATCAAAAATATTGATGCCCCCAACATGACTTGTTGTGGATGGTGGGTTGCCCCCAACATGACTAGAAGAGGCCGAGTGATGGTCTCCAACATGAATCATAGAGGTCAGTGAAGTTTTTCTAGTATAACTAGTAGTGACTAGACTTGTTCCCCCAACATGACTTGCAACTGCTAGTTTCTTTCTCCCATCATGACTAGCAACGAATGGTTATATATTTGCAACATGAATCGTAGAGGTTGGTGAACTAATGCCAATATGAATTGCAGTGACTAGAATTTTTCTCCTAGCGTGACTTGCATAGGTTGGTTTCTCATTTTCAACATGACTCATAGAGGTTGTTGACATAACTCCAACATGACTAGAAGAGGTTGGTTTCATGCACCCAGCATGACTAGTAGAGGCCAGTAATTAGACACTAGTATGAATTGCATGGATTGAACTCATGCCCGTATCATGACTAGTAGTGTCTTGTGGCACATCCCCAATGTGACTAGTATAGGTTGGTGACTTCATCTTATTACTCTTTCTATTCCTATTCCTTTTATACTTCTGGTTACTAGTAGAAATACTTTCACCAGAAGAGGGAGAAGGAGTAGAATTTGTGGATCCAAAAGGTAAAGGATCAACATCCATAGGATTCCCATGACAAAAGATGCTTATCTGAGAAGAATCAAGATAATTGTGGACATTCAGAGTGGTCCAAAACCAAATTGGTAGCCCAACATTCAACCGAGGAATGTTCAAGTTGGCCATCAAGGGGGAACCAACGTTTCCAAAGAACGGAAAAGAACAAGAATTCCCTTGGAAAGGGGTCTCTTGGTTGGTATCCTTAAGAACTTTGGTCGTGATGTTCTTATGCACATGTTCATCCCTTGCGATATTTTTCATGTCAATAAAATTCTCACACGTTGACTCTCGCGAACTATTGGTATAAAAACCCATTCCTTCTAGGAGGTGGCTCCACGCTTTCAAGAGAAATACCAAAGGTCCTTCCCGATCAATGGAGCGACTGGTCAACCACCTTGAATCAACGATCCAAAAGTGGTAATACAAGCACAACCGAAGGATAACTATGAAAAGAAAAATCCCACTAAAAAGTCCTAAGAGAAATAGCGGAAATAAACAAATTCTCCAAAACTTCAACCCAGTTGGATAATATCCTAAGTTTGAATAAATGAAAAATTGGAAAGGGACCTCCTAGATACCGACACGGGTTGATCAAGTCTCGAGAACAATGAATGAAGGAGTGAGAAGCAATTACCTCGACCTCCACTAACCAACCCTATCTGGTGCAATTACCCTCTCTTCGCTAGACACCATCCAACAACACTAAAAAGTGTGATATGACGTCTTCCTCAAGTGCCACAGGAAACCCCCTGTAGTCACTTATGAAATACCTAGGAAGAGAAACCATGGACACCAACTCGCATTCAACCTCTAGGGGAACAGTCGATATCAAGATCGAACGTATGGGTAAGATAAAAAATACATAAACCTCAAAATCACTGCCTCTTATGGAGGTATGGGCACTAAAAAAACCGAAAATACGATCTCTCTACAATGCTCGGTTGAGCTTCGGAGGGGTTATCTCCTTGGCTCTTCCTCACACGACCTCGTGTTTGGATCCTGTGTGAGAGGAGTTTTCTGGACACATATATATGATAGTTGGATTTAACTCTTCCTAAATAAGACTCCTATGTTTGTTTACCAGCCTTGGAGATTTCTCTCCAACCCTAATCCAAGGTCCTAACCCTAAATTTTTTTATGAACCCTAGAAACAAAGTCTAGTAAATTTTAAGTTTAGCGTTCATTTTATTGGTTGTTTTTACTCAAAGGATATGGAAGTGAATCTGATGTTGTTTGAGACTCTTGAAAAAGTGAAACTTATAAGAACACTGGAAAATAAAACTTTACACTAATTCTTCAATGAAACAATGTCTTAAAAAATAAAGAATACATGAACAATATCTCAAACCTTGAAATGCAATATTTTCTCTTTTGATGCAAAATGCACAAAGTAGCCTTTTGAGAAAAGAAAAAGAAGCAAACAAAAAGATGTTCTTTGTTATTTTTCCTTTGAAATGATTTCAAGATGAGAAGAAAACAAAAGCATGTGCTAACATCTTTTTCTTTTTCAAATAACAATACAAAACAATGCAAATAAAGAAAGAGACCTAACTAATAGAAAACTAGGTTGTTTTCGTGTTTTTTTTCTTCTTTCTACCAAAGAAAAAAATAACAAAAGATTCTAAAAGAAATGTTTTTTTTAGTTTTATGTTTGAAAAATCCATGGAAATCACAAAAGAAAATTCTCAAACTCAAATACAAACTCAAGTTTCAAAAATGACTACAACAATGACTAGACTAGAAAATCAAGATCCTAAGAACAAATCTAGTCTTATAGTCATACAAAACAAGGGATAAAAGGGAGACAAAGATGGATAAAAAAACTTTATTTTCCATTAAAAATTAAGGCCTTATCAACCTCCTATAGGCCAATTATTTTTTTGGGACCTTTTGACTCCATGTTTTGCCTAATTTTTCCCTTCACTAAGGCTCTTTTTGAACATGCAGATCGTATAATTCATACCTCTGTTAGCCCTTTTTGAAGGTATTATCAGGTTTCTTCTATCAATTTTCTATGGATCAACATAAGGTATGTGTTGTATTCATTTTTGATGATTTTATGATGATTTATCCTTAATCGAATAAACCCAATCGATTAAAATTTGTCTTTTGATTGAAACAGATCGAAAACATAATCCATCCCTCAATCCAGTTGTTATGACCCTAATTTGCACCATACATGCTTACCTGGCATCAAGCCATCTCATAGCCCTTTTTTGCCAAGCCACTACTAAACAACTCTTCTAAAAATCTCCATTTTTAAAAGTCCACGCTAGCTGACCCACTACAGCCCGCGTGGATCTACAGTGTCCATGCTAGCTGGCCCACTACAGCCCGCGTGGACCTACAGAAGCACGAAAAAAGGAAAGTTGTCGATGGAACACACAGTTTTGGGTGAGTTAACTGAACCTTCCGACCATGCATGGCCGAGGGTTCACCCAAATACCTAGCTTCTTCTAGCCTATAAAAGAAGGGTTAGGGGTCCTATTTGGAGGAGGAGAATCATAGTAAATAAACTATACTCAATTGCATATTCCCTTTTGTCCCAACCCTTTAGCCTTCCTTGTGCAAAGAGAGAGATAAAGAAAAGAAGTTGGAGGATATTTGAAGAGGAGCCTAGGACCAGGTTTATGGAGTAGTGGCTGGCTTCATCATTGTAAGCTGATTTGTTGAAGTTAATAATAGAGAGATACTTTTCCCGTCCCACCATATGAGGTTTTTATGATTTATTGTATACTTGTTTATCAAATCTCTAACCCATTAATCTATATATCAAATGCATGCGGAGTTTGTTGTTTGTTTTGTGTGAATGCAGGTTAGCCTTGAGAGGAGAGCTGCAATCAAAAAAATGATCAAGCGTAAGGAAGGATCTACATCAAACGCCCGTAATAAGGTATGCTCACTTAACTATGTATTTGCTTAAGAATAATGGGGATTAGGTCTGGGACGACGGTAGAAAATAGGGATCTTTAGGTCTTTTCTGCATGCATAATTTAACCTTAAGTGCTAGTCTGTAGAGGGATTTCCCACTCACAACAGAAGGTACACACGACCTGTATAAGGTCTTCATGCGTGTACTTGCACCCTACATTCTTACAAGCCACGTGTGAATGCTAGCTGAAGAAGTAAAAGTAGCGTGTATGATTCCAGAAATTTTTTGAGGTAGTCATCCTCTTCTCTGTCAGAATTATTCATTCTCAAGGGTTTTTTGGAACTCTTTCTAGTCTTTGTTGTTTGCAGTCTATAGCTTAGGTTTCACCTCAGATTTTTTGTTCTACGAATTTCTCCTTGCATTGTTTTCTTTTATTGTTAAAGAAAGTGTCTGAGCCTTCAAGAGATCCTGATTCTCAGTATCAGTGGTCTTTGCCTGGTTTAGATTGTTGTCTTTTATTTGTCTCAGAGTTTCAGAGATACACGTGGCCTGTATAAGGCCAACACGCATGTACACGACCTCTGACTCTACACAGCTTGCATGCACACGCTTGTCGTGGAACTGTCAGTAGTGTGCTTGTAAATGATAGTTTTTGTTGAAGGTGAGGTAGTCATCCTTTCCCTTGACAAGAGTTATACCTCTTAGGTTTTTGAGTCTTTGTCATAGCGGTCAGTAGCTTAGGTTTGATCTCAACCATAACTTTCTTTTTCATTTAGAATTTTTCATGAAAATTTTCTTTTGAAGGGTTTTTAGACAAGTGTGAGAGTCCATTTTTAAGTTACTGGTCTGTGATTTTTAAAGAGATTCTTTGTGAGATGCGCTTAGGCCAGAATGTTTTCTTGGTTTTGACTTGTTGATATTTTTCCTTTTTGCTTTGTGAGCATTCCAATAAAAATAAATTAAAATCTTTTATTCCTTTGATTGATTGAAAAGTGTTGTTTGGCATTAGTAACCATGGAAAAGTCTTTGCTTTCATAAGTTCTTGGCAGTTTACTTAGATCATAAGTAGCTCGTAGTTGAGTGAAATCCTGCTTTGAGTTTGTTGTTCAAAGATCTTAGAAAAAATTTTAAAATTTGAAAAGTTGTTTAAAATTTGCGTTAAGTGAAGGTTTTTGTTTCCAGCTTTCTGTTTCTTTTTTACTTTCATCTTTTAAATATCACTAGTTTCACTTTCATACCCTTTGACATAAGACAAGCCATAAAATTAATGCTAAATCTAAAATTCATTAGAATTTTATGTTTGTAGGGTTAACCAACTAGTTCAGGATTAGAGCCTTGGATTAGGTTGGAGAGGAAACTCTTCAAGGCCATTAAAATAAAAAATTGGGGTCTGAGTTAGGGAGTGTTCAATTCCAGTATCGTGAAAGTTATATGGGACCCCCCTCTAACACAAGGGATAAACACGAGGTCGTGTGCGGAAAGGTAACGGAGATAACCCCTCCAAAGATGGACCAATCATAGTGGAGAACACATATAGAGGGATTGTCTTGGGATTTCGTCGATTGCATTTGCCATGGAGCTTCGTGGGTATCGAATCCATTCGAGGTCTTCAGTTGTCTTCTGGACCACTTGATCTCGATACCCTTGACAGGTTTCGGGCTCGATACCCTGCTCATTGTGGTCTACCCGACTTTCGACTGTACCCTCCTGGTGACTGTTCGCGCGCTGGAACCTAGTTGCCTATATTTTTTAGGGACATACACAGGTGACTGCAGGGGCATACCACGGTACCTAGGACAGACATCGGGCCACGCTTTGCAGAGTATACCCGGAGGGTGCTTCCGTGTTCAAGTTGCATTTGCACTGGTAAGTTGCTCTAGTGTTGGTTGGTGTAACTGTTCTTCCAATTAATTTAGTGTTTGCCTATCTTATATTATAGGGAGTTTTTTAGTGTGTGTTGTTTTTGAATGCCTAGAACGCCTTAGAGTGTCTTTGATCTTCTCACACAGTGGAGAATCACAAGCTCCACCGGTCACGAAGGCTTCTTGGCCTGCCACCGGTTACACTGGAGCCACCCCCGCCGCCACTAAGGTGAAAGCTAGACCAACAAGGGTCTTTTGAAGCGACCGGGTCACAAGAAATTGTGCCCGACCAACATTCAGAGGAATCAACCATTTTAGACCTTGGAGCAAAAGATTTTGGTCTAGTTGAAACCTCCACCACTGATCTTTCGACACCCACCATCGTACCAGTTCATCCTTACAAGTGCCAGACAATGTCGTACGCAACAATGGAAACAAATGTTTTTACTCCTTCTGGGAATTCTTCAATTCCCACTACGGTTGTCACCACAGGAGAGTTTCCACCTCCTAACCCACCGTCACCGGTCTGAGCCACCATGGTCTCGAATGCCTCTACATCGCACAGTGGTTTGATCCCGTCTCTGGCGGTGGCCACAACCCCTTTCAAACCAAGTGCGACAGGCCCTCCGTTTTCATATGGGATGCCTAGTTTAGGTACAAGTCCTATACTTTCCTACTCCACTTCACAGACTTCAGGTCTAGGGGTAGGGACCTCTAACGGTCCTCTGTAAGGCCAAATGGGGGGCACTTCCTCTCCCTTTAACACTTTCCCTTATGGAGGAGGTCATATCCCTCCTTTGTCCGCTTCGCTCGGTGGCACACACCAGCCTTCTGCTGGGCCGCTTGCACACCATAGTTTATTTGGAGCAGGGAGTCAAGGACCACCTTCGCATAATATGCTGGTAGGTTCGACACCATTTTCTTTGTTCGGTGTGTTTGGTAATAACGCCTTCTCGTCCGCTGCTTTCCCGACTGGAGGCAATCCCAGTTTCATACAACCTATTCCTATGCAGGGTACTATTCCTGCACAGGGGGCAAACCCAGGAACTTCTTTCACATCAGGGCCTTGGAATTCTTGGCAGGGATTCGTTCCCTCGTCAGGAATGCTGATCTAGGGTAATTATTTTCACAATAAATGGAACCCCAGACAAAGTACTATGCCTATCCCCATGGGACCGACATGGGGCAACCCTTCCCAAAGTCCTTCGAATGTAATGCATGCCAAACCATCTATGTCCTATTTTGGAAATCAGCCGATGATGTCTCCTCACACGCAAAAGCCATACACTGGCCATGGCCATGGTTTTCAATAGAACCCNTTTCTCCTAGGTTATCACCAACAACCCAAACTACCTTTCCTGGCAACCTTGCATTTTCCAGACTTAACAAGGTTGTTGAATGACCCTATCTGTCACGATCCACGCTGGCCTCCTATGCTGACGAAGTTGCCTTTGGACATCCCAAAGTTCGAATCCAAGCCTAACGAAGATCTAGGAGATCATGTGACTACCTTCCATATTTGGTGCTCATCTAACTCGTTGAAAGATGACTACGTACAGTTGCGATTATTTCAACGTACTCTCATTGGGAGTGCCGCAAAATGGTACATTGAGCTTGATCGCTCAAGATACTCTTCCTTCGGCGAAATGGTGATGGCTTTCCTAAACCATTTCCAGTTACCTGTGAGATACGACGCTAGCACAGAATTGCTGGCCAATTTCTCACAAACAAAAGCGAACCATATCTCTGATCACATCTGAGAATGGAGACGGTGAAAGAGTTTAATTAAGGTACCAGTCCCACCAACATTCCTGCTCGAGTGGTTCCTTAAGTCTTTGGTCCCACAGTTATCCGAAGACGTCACGACCTTGGGAGTATTTTTCGAAGAAGATGCCATCATGAGAGCTCAACAACTTGAGTTAATCTATTCTCAATCTAGTTTATTATATGAGATCTTTCCAGATGTGCTACGCTCAATACTTGATAAAACCAGACAGAGATTTGAACCACATGCCGATGGTATTGTTGGTTTAGCACAAACAAAGGCCGCTGAGCAATTGACGAAGCAGTTGCAACAGTTGTCTATACAACACACAACAGCCAGCCAAACTACTGCTTTGGCTGCTCCCCCTACCAAAACGTCAGATGTACACACAGTGCAATCGACTAATCCAAAGGCCACCCAACAGCCTGAAGGAAAGAAAAAACAACGAAAGAAGGGTAAGGGGGATAAAAAACCTACCGATAATGCTGACGGGGAAAACACTGAGAAACAAAAGGCGAGGTATCCATGCAACTTGTGCCTGAAATACCACCCGACCCATCTATGTCCTTGGCTTGCAGAATCCCAAACGTTTGTGACGCAACAACAACCTGTTATGTTAACCAATCCTTTTCAACATGGGCAAAATCTAACCCAAGCCTCTGCAAGCACGGAAGGGGGCAGCCAAGGACCCTCTCCGTCTTCGAACAACCCCGCATCCGCGAATGTATGTATGGTGAAGGGTGATGCTTTTATATCGACTAGAGCACATGAATATAGTAAACCAAGCACTTCTGAGAAGGGAAAGAAGCCGAACTCCCATCTCTTCCTCTACAGATTGAGAAGACGTTGGGAGAAACAATGACACGCATCCCCAAAGGTGTGTTAAAAAAAGATTCTCACGACCCAAATGCAAGGGTCACCCAGAACTATTATGTGGTGGAAGATTTATCACAAACCCCTTGTGTGATGTCTGCTTTGGAGGTCCTCCAAAGCTTCCCTTGCCAGAGGAAAGCTTTGTTAACCACTTTAGGATCTGCCGAGACTTGTAATCTGGGTACAATCATGCGGGATACAACCGACTTAAAACCTCGTCTTCCTTACCACGTAGCGTTTCAGATAGTAATGGCTTATCCCACGAAAAATTTTACTCGAAATATCTTTCGGACTGTGGTTGATGAGGGTGCCTCGACATGCGTTATGTCGTTGGCATGTTGGAAGGCCATTGGCCAACTTGTTTTGTGTCTGTCACCTACTCTCCTCACTGCTTTCGATGGTCGTTCATTCCGACCACATGGTATCATTCCCTCTTTCCCCGTGCAGATAAGAGGAAAGACCGTGTGTGTTGAGATAGAAGTAGTCGACGCGCCCCTTGACTATAACCTCTTGTTAGGGAGGAGTTGGACTTATGCCATCCAAGCTGTGGTTGCTACAGTTTTCTGGGTCTTGTTGTTTCCACACGAGGGTTGGATTTTGACCATCGATCAATTGTCTTTCTCCCGACCTGACCCTTCATTGGGGGCATCCACGGTCCCAATGATTGATAATCCTCAACCAGGTGTAGTGAACGTAGGAGTTGGTTTGTGTCCATATTTGATGGGTACCTTCGATTACCCACCCCCTCAAGGCGATGTCAAGTTTGTATCCGACCACCATAAGGTTGAGATTTTCCAAGTTTCGTCATTTCGCACGACTTACTTCACCGATCCGTGGATACTTCCTTCCCCATCGACCACGATGGAGGGGACAGGGCATCCAAGCATGTCCATGCCCTTGTCCGCAGCTGAAGTAGCGTACTCTTTAGTCCAGCAAGCTTCAACCAACCTAGATCTAACTCTTGCACAAGAGTTCGATCCGCTTCTAGAGCCTATTTGGGCTCAAGGTTCTCTTGCTAACACTGACTCGTTAGACTTATTTTTGCCCTCCGATGAAGCAGTAATTGAAGCAATGACTAGTCCGGACAAACCTTGAGATGATCTTCATCATAGATCATACTTCATCCCAGAGTTAAGAAGAATCAAAGCAGGGGAATTCACTATGACTATGACTAGAGATAGGTCTTGTCCTATCAATCCTTTGGCTACTCATGTTGTTTATGCCGAGGGTAATATGGAAAGTATCGCTGAAACAGTACCTATAAATCTCTCCAGAACCCCTGGCGTCGTAGACAATGTTTTCGTCGGAGCATATTGCTCCCCCGAGGAGATACCCAACATCGACCCACAAAGTGTCGATCATGAGCTAACTTTGTTGATTTTCAAGCTCACTTTGAGATCCAAAAGCAACATTCGACAAGACTGCATTTATGATTTTTGATCTGGTCTAGATTAACTGAGAAAAGTAACCTCTATGGGTCTTCTTTTAATCCCATTTCTGACCCTCTAAACATGAAAATATTGTCGAGAGATCATATGGCCTTTTACGCTCGTTAAACTGAAATTTGAAGTCACATCTGTCCGGCGGTAGTTTACCCCTTTTTCAGTCCGGATGGTCAACTGTACGAACAAAGGTATACTCTATGGAACTTCAGTTCTTTAGAAGAGTACTCTCAGGTATCATTTTAACCCTTTTTCAGGCCTGAGGGACTAAAGTTACGAAAAAGGAACCCCCACGGAGTCCATACATAAGCTCTTTTCAGACTCCCTAAAATTGAAAAGATCATCGAGTGACCTTATTCTCTCACACTCGTTAAACTGGTCCAGAAGAAAATTCCTAACAGAGTCCATAATTAATCTTTTTTCAGACTCCTTAAAAATGAAAAAATGGCCAAGTGATCTTGTCTTTATCACACTTGTTAAAATGGTTTTGAATAGACGTCTTGTCTGTGCTACTTTACCCCTTTTTCGAACCATCTAGACTACCTTCAAAAAATGTACCCCAATGGAGTCTCCTTTTACGTTTCTTCAGACTCTCTAAATATGAAAAACCGCCAAGCTCACCTTCTATGGGCTTGTTAAACTTACATCGAAGGACTTTACCATTGTGTGTTTTATTAATCACATTTTCATAATCGCATCTTTGGCCTAATGCCAGCTCCATGTTAACCTCAACTGAACCATCTGAAGCATGCCTCATACGCAAGCCCTATAGCACTTTGCCTCTACGTCTTGATACCTTTGGCCCCTAGAGGATTTTTCCCGAGTGTCCTTTTCTTTCATATGTCCCTTTGTCCTAAGCATCCCTATGTTTCGTGCACTTGGAACTAGTATGTTTGCGACACTCAATCCTCCTTTGTAATGTAACATTCTTTTATTATTTTTTCCAAAATCATTGAAAAAGACAAAAAAATCAAATATACCCCAAATGGAGGAAAGGAAAAGTATTTTATTTATTGGAAGCACAATGAGTCGCCCTTGGATAAAGAACATCTGTCCATTTGTTCATCAAACTATGGGATTTAATACGACCTTAGGAAGATTTTCTCGCTACATAGAGCTGTGTCCTCCTCAGTTTGGTTATTCTTCTAAACATATGGAGAGTTTGCGTTGCCTCCTGCCTCATAAACTTATGATTAATGCCATGCTGCCTAAGTCTCATAATTTGTCGTACTATTGTCCAAGGGAATTTTTTACCAAGCCTGAGTCGGCCCCTCTGCAGTTTGTCTCTTGCCCTCATACCTGGCCATCCTAAATGTCCAATCAAGTCTTTGTTTGAAATCAATGAAGCCTTCAGTCTGATCATCAAGATTCTCTATTCCATGACCAACGAGTCATCGAAGACCTCTGGGTAGTGAAGTCGTACACTCATATTACACTCCTACCCGAGTTTTGAAGATTTTGAATTTGTTTCTCAAGCTCTGAAGACCTCATCTCCAACCATCAGGCCTTATCAGCTTCTACGAAGATGGATACTCTACATGTATATCTTTTTGATTTCGAGATGTAGCTCCGTTGTGTATTGTTTGTCGCTACACTTTATATAGTTGTATGACATGGATCTACAGTGTATTTGATTGGTAGCCATGCATTTATTTTATCCCAAGCATGGGTATGCCCGCCTCGATGAGACAATTGTTATTTTTGCAGACGACGCCTCCCAATTTCTGGTCCCTAGGCTCACTTGTTCGGCACATCAGTAAATATTGGTAATGTATTTCGGCCATCAGATGCTCTTCTGACATCACACATTAGGGGGCATCTGTTATAACCCTAATTTGCACCATACATGCTTACCTGGCATCAAGCCATCTCATAGCCCTTCTTTTCCAAGCCACTACTGAACAACTCTTCTAAAAACTCCATTTTTAAAATTCCACGCTAGCTGACCCACTACAGCCCACGTGGATCTATAGTGTCCACGCTAGCTGGCCCACTATAGCCTGCGTGGACCTACAAAAGCATGAAAAAATGAAAGTTTCCGACGGAACACACAACTTTAGGTTAATTAACTGAACCTTCCGGCCATTCATGGCCGAGGGTTTGCCCAAATACCTAGCTTCTTCTAGCCTATAAAAGAAGGGTTAGGGGTCCTATTTGGAGGAGGAGAATCATAGTAAAGAAACTATACCCAATTTCATATTCCCTTTTGTCCCAACCCTTTAGCCTTCCTTGTGCAAAGAGAGAGATAAAGAAAAGAAGTTGGAGGACAGTTGAAGAGGAGCCCAGGACCAGGTTCATGGAGCAGTGGCTAGCTTCATCATTGTAAGTTGATTTGTTGAAGTTAATAATAAAGAGATACTTTTCCCGTCCCACCATATGAGGGTTTTATGATTTATTGTATACTTGTTTATCGAATCTCTAACCCATTAATCTATATATCAAATGCATGCAGATTTTTTTTGTTTGCTTTGTGTGAATGCAGGTCAGCCTTGGGAGGAGAGCTGCAATCAAAAAAACAATCAAGTGTAAGGAAGGATCTACATCAAATGCCCGTAATAAGGTATGATCACTTAACTATGTATTTTGTTAAGAATAATGGGGATTAGGTCTGGGATGACGGTAGAAAGTAGAGATCTTTAGGTCTTTTCTAGATGCATAATCTAACCCTAAGTGCTAGTCCGTAGAGGGATTTCCCACTCACAACACCAGTTTGTGATCCGACCCTTGATCTGACCTTCAATCTGATCCTTGATCCAACCCTCAATCTGGCCCTTGATATGTAACTCAGAGCGCAATGAGTTGTGGGTTGGTATATCGGTGGACTCTTCCTGACAAATGTGAAATGTGGGTTTTATACTTGTTTGAACCCTCCATCTATGGGACTCATTACATTTTGATTCAAACAGTTGTGTTCGGCCTCTATTTTGAGTGCATGAATTTGCTAGAAGATGTTGTGTGTTATTTGTTTTTAATGATTTTCTATTGTAGGAGAGTGTCAAACCTTTCAAAGGTCGACCTATTAGTTATATCAAAAAATCTATAAATATTGAGGTCTCTTAGAACAAAAACAACGATTTTAATAATGTAGTTATTATACTGAATTTTCTTTGTAACTCAATTATGGTGTTAATATAAATGATGCATTGAGATTATGACTATCGATTGAGCTGGAGTAGTGCCACGACTATCTGCGGGGGGCACCAATGGTTTGTGTATCTTGTTTATTTGTTGTATATTCATATATATGCATCTAACTCTCTTGTGCAGGTTGTTTATTTAAGTTGTATATACTTGTCTAATTTATAGGTTGCTTGTAATTTTCCTTACTTAGACATCTACCTGTGCATCCTCTTATATATAACTTTCATATGCAGGTTATCTACTCAGTTTGTGTTTCATAGCTACGTACATTCTCTTGATCATTTCACTGTTCATATATATGCATATCTTCCTCTTCTCATTCATATAAGTTGTATTTTACATTGGAAGATTCGTAACCGTATATGAAGCTTCATATCTATTGGTCAACAATATTTTTCAACAACTTCCAACAGGTAACTGTAAACTCTCTCCCAAACTACCATTAGTTGATGAGTTGGTCAATTTGATTCCCTCCTCGATTAGTCTGGTTGATCAAGTGGTCAATTTGGTTTCATCCTCAATTGACCAAGTTGATAAGGTGGTCTATCTGATTCTGTCATCGATCGATCCCACTCTTCCATTGGAGAGTGAAACTCTAGTGATCGATCTGAGTCCCTCCTCGGTCGGTTTGGTCCATCAAGTGCTCTATTCGATATCCCCATAGGTCGATCCCACTCCTCCTTTGAAGAGTGAAGATGTCACTCAGGTGTTTCTTTCTACTGCGGATTCCTCCAAACAAGGGGGCATTCCACCCATTCCAACCGCACCCCCTCCAAGCAATGCGATCACCATTGATTGGAATGCTCTCACAAAACCTCGTCTTCCTTCTTACGCACCTTTCCAAATCATTATCGAAATTTGTGCCAGGCATATTCCTAACACTATAATAGATGAAGGATATTCTATTAGCATCTTATCCTCAAATGCTCTGAAAGCTCTTGGTTCACCTCAACTTGCATCGGTGACTCAAAATATGTTGGATTTTAATAGAAGGGTTAGTCAACCTTTAGGTATCCTTCCTTATTTTACTGTTACTTTGGGGTGGGAAATGGTCTATATTTATGTGATGGTATTCCATGACCCCTTGGACTTTAATTTTCTCCTCGACCGAGACTATGTTTATGCCATGAAATATTTTGTGTCCAAACTCTTTCGAGTGATGTGTTTTCCTCATAATGGACACATAGTGACCATAGACCAGATTACATTCATTGAACCTCATATGATGGTCAACCATCCAACTTCCCTAAATGGTCCTTATGTGCTAGCGTCATCTGCCCTGTCGCAGGTCAATTATGTGGCCACCTATCCCATGCATTCAACTCTGAATGAAAAGGAATCTCTCCCTTCTTCTGACATAGATCTGGTAGTTGACATGGTGATCTCTTCGATAGGGATTTTAGAGCATGATCTCCCTACCCCTATTGTGTCCCTCGACATGTATTCCTTCTAGAGTGTTTTTCTTCTATCTTGCAAAGATCTCTTGGAAGCCATGATCGAGGTTTGCCCCTTGACATGTATTCCTTCTATAGTATTATCCTCTTGGAATCCATGATCAAGATGAAACCAATGAGCATGGTTCTCATTTCTATGTCAAGCTCGTTAAAAAATGAAACAATGGTTTGGAGATACAACCCAACAAAGACCATAGTTTATTTTCGATTTCAATCTCGTTAAAAAATGAAACCGATCGTCGAGCATAGTTCTTTTCTTTTTTTAAGACCGTAAGCTTCATATTTGTTGGTCAACAATATTTTTCAACGGATATGAAGATTCATCCATGCGGGGACAAAGGTAGGTGTGGTGCATCTCCTTACATAACAAGCAAGGAAATTTGACTTTACCCTTCTTATTTCCAACCTGAGTACTAGTTGAGGGGTTGTCACCAACATGACTTTTAATGGATGATGACATGGATTGAGAAGAAACCTCAGACCACACTTCTATGACCTTGGGAATACAAGGGAAATCATTAAGAAGGTGATCACCCTTGCAAAGCTTGCAAGGGAATTTAGGCTTGTGATTTTTAGATGTGACGACACCGTCAACACTCCCAACATGATGCCTAGAGGTTAGTTGATTGCTTCCAACATGGTCGATAATGGTTGGAATATTTTTCTCTTTCTTATTTTTCTTCTTCTTAATCTTTTGTTTCTTCTTCTTATAATCCACATGGCTACTAGCTACATAGCTTTCACTGGGCGAAGAGGAAGAACGGGAAGAAGTCCCTATGGGAGAACAAGGCATAGGATCAACACGAGGTTGATGATCCTGGGATGAAGTGTTAACAAATGGAGCACTAGGAGCATTGACGTTCACTGGAGTGGAAAATAACCAAACCGGTAACCCAATCGTTAGACCAACAAGAGTCAAAGTGGCAATGTAAGGTGGACCAGCGTGTCCCGTAGAAGGAGAAACAAACGAAATCCATGGAAAATGGATTCCTTCATTGGTATTCCTAGGAAATGACACCATAGATATAGACTCAACCCTGAGGTCCACTAAGAAAATTAAGAGCACGTGCTAGAAAATATAGGAAGCAAACCAAACAAACCAATAAATTCTCACAATGAGCTTACTAGTTGGTGATGAAATCAAACATCACAGGAACATGTGAGAAGGGGTTGGGATGAGCGGGTGGATGAGTTACCTTGGTGACCTTCTTAATGGACTTATTCTTTGGTGCAAGTCCCCTTACGAAGAGAGCCACAGATGACCCTCCAAGGAGCTTGAGTGAGTTTGACCAACATCTGACCTAGGTACAGTGACGAATCTCGTTCATCGTCACCTCATGTATAGACCCTAAGGATTATGGCCACTAAGGTTACCAACTCGCAGTCATCCTTTGGGTGGGTACAGTCAACAGTCGGGTTCGAAAGTATGGGCAGGATATCAAGTCTGAAATTCTCCAAGAGGACTGGAAAAATATCTAGAGGACCCCAAACGGATTCAGTATTCACGAAGTTCCGAGACCAAATGAAAATAGTTGATTCTCAAGGAGAATCCCCAATATATTAATGTTCTACTACGTTTGGTTAATCCTCGGAGGGGTAATCTCCACTTTTCTCCTGCACACGACCTTGTGTTTAGATGATGTGTGAGAGGGGGGTCCCGACTATGCTTATATGAAATTTGGATTTTCTCTCCCTATCACAAGATTCTAAGTTGGTTTTAGTTTCTTTAGAGATTTCACCTTATAGCCTATTCCAAAGCTCCATCTTGATCTACTGTTCATGTACAGGCCCTAAAAAACGTTGCTAGATCAGTTTTATTAAGTGATTAATTTTATGGTTGTTGGTTTACTAAAGGGTGCACTAGTGAAACTAATAATGTGTAAAGGAATCGACTCCAAAAAGGTGTAGAGAATGATGCAATGCAATAATTTATTTTCGATGAAATCTATCTAAAGTAGGAAGGGGAGTTATTTACTTATTTATAATGACAACTAAGCACTCAACAACATGCAATCTTAATTTTATTTTCAATGAAATGGAAAACAATTCCAAAGGATGAAATGAATTTCTTGCAAGTCCCTAAGGTGTAGGACAGACGGTGAGGGAGTGTGTTGTTAATCCACTCCGTGATGTTAAAGTCATTGGTTTGAAACCCGCGGGGACAAAAAATCCATCCATGTTAAGGGTTGGTGTGGATCAGACCGGGTGCAATCCCTGTGTGATTTTGATGGCTTAGATGCCCCTGAGTCGCGGTTTGTTAGCCACAAGTTAGTCCCATAGGTCACAGACAAACTAACAAACAAAAAAAAAGGAAAAGAAGTTCTTGTAATATGAAAGCAAACAACTTTCCTAAGCTACTTTTGAAAACACGCCAACAAAATTATATACTTTCTCTTTTTCTTTTCAAATAAATGCAATTTGAAAGGAATTCCTTCTATTTGATTTCTTTCAATCTACAATGTGTAATGCACTAAAAAGTAGATAAGAAGGAAGAAATAAAATATCCCAAATTGAAACACGCAAAACACAAGGCTTCAAAACTGAAAAAAGGATTCCAAATGACTGAAAAGAAATCAAAGCAAGAGTGGGAAAACAATCAAAGAGAAATTTCTCCAAACAATATTTCAGGGAGATGCCAAGGATATGTAGACTACTTGATGAGGCCAAGGAAGAGATTTATGGTCATACCAATGCAAAAATAAGTGCAATAATATGACATATGAGTGACATATAGAAAGAGAGGAATTTTTTTCATAAAAATGCAAAACATTTCACAAAAAATTGTAAAATTCACAGCAAGGAATCTAAGGCAGATCCAAGGTGGATTTGGAGTGTTGAAGAGGACCACAAAAAACAGATCTGAGTGGGTTTTTAGAAGGATATCTCTTCAATAATGATTCTTAAGATGATGGTCGTTCCCTGAAAAAGGAGACAAAGCGACTGATCACTCCCTGTGAAGGGAGAAGGGGAAACAAGAAAGTCGAGTTGTTCCTGTTTAACCTATGAGAAGTTCTGGTCACTCCCTTAAAGAGAAAAAGGTGTGACCAAAACAATTTTTTCGCTCCATTATAGAGAAAAAGGTGTGATTGAAGGATATTTGTCGCTATGTGTACACAGGGAAGGTGGGACCGAACGTGGGAAGTGAAAAAATGGTGGATCTGGATGAGATCTGACAGATCTGGGATATAGGTTTCTTCAACTGGACTAAAAAAAGAGTGGGGAAATTATTGCAATGGAACAAAAGCACTTAAAAGGGAAGAGATATTTAGAAATAAGATTAAAAAATTCAACAATCTAAGGGGATTAATACATGGAGAAAACGTCCCTAGTATGGTCGACAATCCGTTGTAGGGATTTTGTACCTTGCAGGGGTTAAGCTCCCTTAGGTTCTACCAACACCTAAGACAGGAATAGAGACATAAACTAAGGATGTTCCTAGATATGATTCATACAATAAAACCATCAAAGAAGATGAAATCCTCCCAAATATCAAAGAAATCATGCATGGATTGACAATATATCTAATAACATATCATAACACATAATTATACTAATTCTCTATCAATGAATACATTAAATTGCATGAACAATTGAATAGAGGGAAACATCAATATATCTTCTATTAATCAAAGAAGCAATACTACAACTTACAAATGAGAAGATGATGCAATGGTCTCCTTCCAAGATCCTTGCCCAAGTCTTGCAACCAAGTCACCAGAGTAGCCTTTCTATCTCTTTCCTCCTTCTTTCCCATGGGAAATGGCTTGGTTCTTATAGGTATTTAGGGATAAGGCCATAAAATTATTAGGATAAGATTCTCGATCTCATAATGGAAGCCTTCTCTAGGCTAAAACCCTAGAAAGCAGTGGGATATATCATCCGTCGAAACCAAACCCTAAAATAGGAGATTCTAGACTTGGTCGCGACCTATACACATAGAAAAAGTGATTGGCCGCTCCTTGAAAATACATAGGGAGAAACCAACCCTTTTGGTTGCACCCTCAATGAAGGAAAAAGGTGATCAAACCCTTTGGTCTCACCCCCAATGAAGGAAAAATGCGATTGAACCCTTTTCGGTCGCACCCTTAATGAAGGATAAGAGTGACCAAGTGGAAATTAGGCTAGAATCTTAGAGAAGAAATGGTGAATGTTGTTGTATTGGATATGTGATATTTAGGTGATAATAACCTAATGATTAGGTGGAAAATAACATTATAACACCTAGGGTCAACACTTTTCAACCACATTGATCAATATCTTCGAGAAGCATTCCCTCAACACAAAAACATCCCTTTTGGGGGATACTCTATTAGTCCCATTGTATACCTTGCCTAATTTCTACATGTGAAGGAAAAGAGCATCCCATGGCATTGCACTTTGGTGCAACTTTAATGCAGTGGTCACTCTATAAACTATATTCCGACAACAAGGGAGCGACCCATCACATGTCACCTTCAGGAACATCCTTCACAATATCGAAAATGCAGAACCTTCTTTTGACGACTTGAACCTTCTCCTATCAAGCATAGATTGATTTCTTTCTGTATATGAGTTGTCTACTTTTCATGCTTCAATGCACTTATTTGCAACCAACAAACTAGCTATGCTTCATAATCAACAAATGTTGAACCTTTTAAACATTCCAATAGCAGTCTCCAATGTTAAGCACGACAACAACCATGTTCCCTCTATGGTTGAAAATGAACAATTGGAGCCTAAAGACCTTCTTTTCCTTGGGAAGATAGTGATGTTAACATCTAACTTATGGGTTCTGACCAACCTTGTTGATGGATTTCTTAGTCAACTTAGTACCATATTTGACAAAGAAAACCATAAACCACCATAGGTACCAATATTTATGGTTTTTAACTTCATCTAGTACATTGGCCCTCCATGGGATCCCAATAATCCTACTTTCTATTGATTCCACCTATATAAAGGGGGGGTTGTACCCAATTCCCAATTAAAATGGCATGGGTATTAACAATACATAAATCTTAAGGGATGACATCATCAAAAGTTACAATAAGCATTTGTACGATTGACCTTCACTATAATATCTAGAATCCCTTCCTTGAAAGATCTTCACATCTCCCTACAATTTACCTTCGAATGGTACAAAAGGATGAAGGAAAATCCTCATTTCATACAAAGGAAGAAAGAAGAGGCCTTTCTCCATTCCAAAATTTTCCCATTGTTTCTCATCTAATGAGTTCATTTCCATTCAATGGATATGTCATAACCACATTTCCTATGTAACTACTCAACTTAAGAAATGCATTCATCATTACTTTCAACATACATTCCATATTGTCTAACTCAATTTTATTCATTGCAAATTGATACAAATGTATGTTCGTAAATGTTTTGAGATATATAATACAAAATTCTCTACCAAAACACCACCATCCAAAAGAAATAATTTCATTTGCATCTATAGATGTACTTTTCCCATCTGAGCTTTCCATCCAAATTATAAGTTATCACCATTATTATTATTTTTTTCTCTATTCTCTTAGTTTCATATCCACTTTACTTAATGTTGATACTTACCAAATAGATTTTTAATATGAAGTAGCAAATGCTTTTTTATTTGCAATTACATTCACAAATCCTTTTCGCTCATGTAGCTGCATTGAAAAAAATATTTATAGTTTTTTTTGTGAAGTTGGTATTTTCACTTTCAACAAAAAAATAAATATATATTTTACTTTCCATACCCTTCACTATTTTTCTTTCAATCCTCTTATTTGTTTTGTTTCCTAGTATGTAGATCTTGTCGTTTTCTTCAAGCTACAAAGGTTCCCCACCTTCCATGAAACCGAGGGAAAACATATGAATAATTTAACTATATTCTATTACCAAATTGCATTGCTCTTTTAAAGTGGTTGTTATTAGTCCCTGCCTTAGGCATAGAGGGACTATAATGATCGATAAATCGTTGACCTGGTATTAGATTGTGCATTGACCATAAATATTTCCATATTGTCTATTGTTGGAACAAGGGAAGTGAAAACATCGATTTTTATATAATAAAAAGTATCATTTTTGTCAAGATCTGATTGGACAACGGATTGGAGGTCTTATTACTGCCTTCACTATTCCATATGTGAAATATGTTGGCATATCCAAAGTATTTGGTCTTTTTGAATCATATATTTTATCATGCATTGGTCGAAGGTGGATTAATGCTAGCATTAGTTTGAATGTTTCCCTTAGCATTTTGTGCTAGGTAGAATACATTCTCTACCAAATTACTATGTGTGATTTTTGCTTTATTGTTGCATGCTTCGAGAGAACAGGCCTGCCACGCTGCATATTTTCTTAAATGCTTGCACAGGTGTACGCCCTTTGACGGTCCTGACAGTCTTAACTATTTACCTAACAACTCTGCCAGTCTTAAATGTTTATTGTACAGATGCGTTGCGACACAGTTTCGTTCATGGTCGGCATCGTTGTTGGAGTGGTCGATCCTTGTTCGCTGCTTCGTTCCATGATTCTAGTTCTTGTTTGATTCAACTTTGCAAAGTTGAGGTCCTACACTTGCAGTTCGAGCTCTTTGTGGTTGTTCATTGGTTTGTTGTTCTTCAACTTTGCAAGATGTTGGACCTGTTGTTGCGATTTGTAGTTTTTGGGGCTGAGCTCTTGTCATCCTTCGTTGATGGGTAAGTTTCCCTGTTGTTGCTATTTTTTAATGGTGGGAGTTCCTGCCTCGAAATTTTGTTGCAGACCATCTTTTTCTGTGCTCTTGGTTTCTATTCCTGGAAACCATGCGTCTTCATATGCAGGTTGTCGCGTCCATAGCTTTTCTGAAAATTGTAATGTAGAGGGCTTTACGAAAAGTAGTTCAGAGATATCATAAGAGGGAACCATCGGGCAGGGTGTAGACGCAGGGTATGATTTTACTTTGTGTGTCAGAAAACTGTGTCTACCTTTTTTCTTTCTACTGAGTAAAGTTATGGTTTTATTTATTTTCATTCTTTCTCCTGTTTGGTTCAATTTCCAATGTCGATTTGTTTTCTTCTCATCTGCTATGGGGACTAGGGGGGATTCAAGTTGAGAAGAAGAAGGTTGAAAGATACATATGGGGATTGGTACCCTATTTTGCTACCTCTTATTTTTTTCTCCTTCTTTTCTCTGTTTTCATAGAAACTAAAAGTATGTTGCAAATAGCTTGAAAATGACAGTTGAAGAGATGAAAGAAGTAATATATGTTGAGTCGTATGAAATATATACACATTCCATTATACATGACAACATTGACGTGGTTTTGCATAGCAATGGGATTTTTAGATTGGATGCATTCTCGTATACTATTGTGGATTGCCCTTTCGATACATTCTAGGTTCCATTACATTTCCGCTATTCGTCGACCGAGCTGCGCAATGGATTGATAGATTATTTCTTGACCTGTTTTAAAAATGGCGATGCTGAGGCTTTGTAGTCATATGAGTACGAGCTGGAATTTGATTTTTTTCGGCAATTGCATGGAATACATGATGTCGCTGCGTATTTTTCAAGGATGCGATTGTCTGCATCTACAGTTTTACCTGCACATGAGAGGGGACTTTGGGGAGATACATTTTTTATACGGTGGCTGTCTAATTAGCTGAATATATCAGTTGGCATATGCTCATTGGCAAGAAAAACAAGATATCTACTATTCAACAAAACTGCATTTGAAAATCTATATTGCATCTTGTTCCATGATGCCAATGACCTCAGTGGCCATTATGAACCACTACTGTACAGAAAAATGTACATATTCAATATAGAAGGTCCTCATATTTACTTGCCCGTTATTTGCAAGGACCTTCAATCACAATGGAAACGAATTTTGCATGGCATAGATTCTCATGGTTTACAGCTGACAACAAATGTTGTCTCTAGCTGTGGAGATAGTCTATTCAATGCAATTTGTTGTTTGGTGGTAGCGGGGTTTGATATTCAGTTGTTGCGGATTTACATTGTACATTCCTTTTGCAATGCGATTATAGGCAGTAGCCAATAGGCTTTTAGGTGCTTGCATCAACACCTTTTCCCATTTCTCGTAGAAAATATGCTGGCAGTTGGAAGTTGGCAGGAATACCTTGTGAACATGGTGCTTCCATATGAAAAATGGAATATGGAGGGTTGCAGTTTGTGTTTGCAATGGTTGTCTATGATATTCAGGGTGAATATCCAGGTCTGGTCGCCCTTGCCAGATGGCACTGTCCATTCTTGGGTTACTGATTCAAATTATGATCGAACAATTGACATCCTCTCGTTGAAAACAGATACAACACATATCCATTATGAACCTTTGCTTGGACATATCGGTAGTTCAGGGTTGACTGTCCATGCCACCCAAACGACATCGAATATGCATAGGCGTGGAATGATTTTTAGTGAAAATGAAACTCCTTCTGGTTGCGATATGGGCAGATAGGGCTTGAACAAAAACAACATGTGTAAAATTCATGACAGTTGTGATGAAGCCATAGAGGGATTAAAAAAAAATGTAGAGTAAGTTATCACAATTTGAAAAAAAATTATTCGTCAAATTCGTCCGACTTGTGATAAGGCCATAGAGGCCTTGAACAAAAAACATAAACTAGTTTCTCAGAAGATGGGTGAGAGTCAAATTCATCCCAGTTTCCACCAGCTCATCCTGCCCTTGGGAAAGAAACGTAGAGTAAGTTACCACAACTTGAAAAAGGTCATGCGTGAGAGAAAAAAATACATTGCTACACTTCCTTTTAGAGAGAAACTCACATATCACAATGTAAAGAAATTTTTTTGTGCAGAACAAAACATAAACAGATGCGATCACATATCCCAAAATGGTCATGCAACTGTGCCAGTTCTTAGTCTACAAGAAACACCATCCAATAGTAGCAATGAAAACTAGGAAACAGTTTCTACCCATACTTCCCTGCGAAAGAAAAATGCAAGACATACCTACATGAAACAAATGAAAGACACTCCTTCCATTGCATGTGCAATTTGTGAACAATTGAACTTTTCAAACAAAATAAGTCTTTCACGCCTGATTTGCAAGCAGAATACCTCCCCTTGACAATGCACGATAAACCATTTTCCAGTGGGAAAGTTTGTCTTCCATGCAAACGATCGCTTGAAAATGGAAAACTGCCACAGTTTGCAACCCTTGACCGAATAAGATGTAATACACCACTAACAAATGTAAGGGCACTTACGGAACTTGAGGAGAGATTTGTGTCTCTGGGAATTGCATTTGCTCAAATTAGACCTTGGGGCTATAAATGACCCCAGATGGGCTTAATAGGATCAATATTAATGTGCATGTTCATCTAGATGTTGTGCAAAAAGCATTGCCACAATTACAATTGTTGTGGCTCTAAAAAGATGCTTGCGATACAAAAATGCCTATCAGACATGCAAAGTGCGTGTGCATGCTATTATGAAAGAATTAAAGGAATTATGTTTCAGGGCCCTGTACAAAGAAGAGAACATTTGTATAAATGGAAACTGGAACAATGTTCTCACAGAAGAACATGACAACTCTGCAGACACTCTTGAAAATCCTAGTGATTTTGATACAAGTGATGAATCGGAGAATGAAACACCTGTTGAAACATTGGTGCAGGGATTCACTGATTCACAGTGCATTCGTGACTTGCAAGACAAAATTGTCTAAATTGTACCTACCGAGGGGTAGCGTTCACTT
>JASDQU010103445.1:331411-345461 GCA_032191745.1 Picea mariana | reverse complement strand
CTCTCAAACCGTGAGGAGTTATGTGATGTTCTACATACCACTAAAAATGGCATGATATGTACTATACATATAGAATAGTATTATCTGAAAATATATCATAACTCATACCGTTACCCATCAAACAAACTTGGGTCCATTACCCTAACCTGGGGTCTCCAACTTCTCATGGCCATAACTCTCTAACCGTGAGGAATTATGTGACATTCCACATACCACCGGAAATGACATGACAAGAAATATCCATCTAGGATATTTTTCCTGACAAATTCACTTTACTTCATCTCATTATTCCACAATTAAGCATGGTTTCTCTTACTCCACAAAGAGTCTTCCCGTGAGGGCTTTCACCATAAGGGGACCACTTTGGAGTTCATCCATATTTACTTCTTATCAACCATGAAAAACAATAATGAGTCATATTTACATCAAACAATATTGGGTCCATTACCCAAACCTTTGTGCTATGGGACTTTCTTCAAGGGTTGACATCAATGACAACCAACCTTAATCAACACCTGCTTCAATGTTCAACAACTTGTCATCATCTCAACCATAAATCACCATGATTTTATCCACTTTATGCTCCCTGTACACTGACATCCCATGTACTGTATGCACCCTGTACACAGACAACTTGCGTATACGCACCCTATACACAGACAACCCACGTACACACCAGGAAATAGGGTTTTTCTGTAATTACAATAATTTCGTCATCATGATCTCAGACTTGTTGAAAGTTCAATGCATCCATGAGATCCTCCCAATCTCTGCCCTCTGAGAATAGATCTTCAATCATGCTCAAGAGATCCACACCAAAAATGCTCTCACAAGAAGCTCTCACAAGAATCTCTCCATAAATACTCCAAAATATATTCTCACAATAAGCTCTCCATTTGATCCACAAAAAGGATGTTTTACAAGAGACCATTGCTATCTTATTTATACTTTCATCCTTTAGGTCACTTAACCTATTTTCCTTATTTTAGGGTTAACCACTTTCCATAAATAGAAAGTTCTCCAATACTTTATCATTTAAATATTCCTTCTTGATTTTGTCACTTCTCTTTATTATTTAAATAATCCACCTTGAATTTGTCACTTTACTTTATTATTTAAATAATCCACCTTGAATTTGTCACTTTACTTTATTATTTAAATAATGATTTCTTCTTTTCAAGAACTTTTACTTCTTTGACCTTGTGGGCTTCAAGCCAACATGTGAGGGTCCTCCAAGTTCGTAAGGCCATAACTCTCAAACCATGAGGATTTATGTGATGTTCCACATACCACCAGAAATGGCATGACAAGCACTACCCAACTAGAATAGTTTCACCAACAAATACATTTATATTCATCTCATTATTCCATATACAAGAATGGGTCCTTCAACCATTCTTCTAGGATAACTCAATCCACAAAGCGTCTTCCCATGAGGACCACTTTGGAGTTCATCCATTTGTGCACTTTATCAACCATGATAAGACTATAATGATTCATCTATACATTTTTTCAACAATGCATCATATACCAATGAAACCACATCCATCCATATTCATCATGTATCAATGACAACTCATTGATCCATCTTCATCTATGCATTCTTATAAAGGACAATACATATTACATTACATCCATCATCAATCAATCAATCTTTTGACATCAATCAAACAAACCATTGGCATCAATGAAAACATGATCCAACAGAAGGAATAGAGAAAATATCCTAAATTGAAACACGCAAACCACAAGGATTCAAAACTGAAAAAAGGCTTGCAAATGACTGAAGAGAAATCAACACTTAAAGAAATCAAAGCAAGAGTGGGAAAAAAATAAAAAATAAATGTCTCCAAACAATCTTTCAGGGGGATGCCAAGGATCTGTAGACTACTTGAGGAGGTCAAGGCAGACATTTCTGGTCATACCAATGTAACAATAAGTGCAATAAGAAGACATATGAGTGGCATACATAAAGAGAGGAAACATTTTCAAGATAAAAACAAAAAATTACATAAAAAATTGTAAAATTCACAGCAAGGAATCTAAGGCAGATCCAAGGTGGATTTGGAGTGTTGAAGAGGCCAAAATAAACAGATATGAGTGAGTATTTTGAAGGATAGATCTTCAAAAAGGGTTCTCAATACGATGGTCTCTCCTTGAAGAGGGAGACATAGCAACTGGTCGCTCCCTATGAAGGGATAAAGGGCGACCAGAAGGTTTGGTTGCTCCTGGTTAACCTAAGAGAAGGTACGCTCGCTCCCTTATAGAGAAAAAGGTGCGACCGAAGGAGGTTGGTCTCTCCCTTACAGAGAAAAAGGTGCGGCCGAAGGAGCTTGGTCACTCTGTGTATACAGGGAAGGTGGGACCAAACATGGGGAGTGAAAAAATGGTGGATCTAGATGAGATCTGATAGATATGGCATATTGTTTTCTTCAACTAGACTAAAAAAAGAGTGGGGAAATGATTGGAATGGAACAAAAGCACTTGAAAGGGCATATATATTTAGAAATAAGATTCAAAAATTCAACAATCTAAGGGGATTAATACATGGAGAAAAAGTCTCCAATATGGTTGCCAATCTGTTGTAGGGATTTTGCACCCTACAGAAGCTGATCTCCCTCAGGTTCTACCAACACCTAAGATAGAAACAAAGACATGAACTAAATATGTTCCTAGATCTGATTCATACATGAAAACCTCCAAAGAAGATGAAATCCTCCCAAAGATCAAAGAAATCATGCATGGATTAACAACATATCTAATAATATATCATAACACATAATTATACTAATTCTCTATCAATGAATACATAAACTTGTATGAACAACTGAATAGAGGGAAACATCAATATATCTTATATTAATCATAGAAGTAATCTTACAACTTACAAATGAGAAGTTGATGCAATGGTCTCCTTCCAAGCTCCTTACCCAACTCTTGCAACCAAATCACCAAAGTAACCTTGCTAGCTCTTTTCCCCTTCCCCTTCCCATGGGAAATGACTTGCTTCTTATAGGGATTTAGGGATAAGGTCATATAGTTATTAGGATAAGATTCTTGATCTTATGATGGAATCATTCTCTAATCTTAACCCCAAGAAATCATTGGGAAGTCTCATCCATTGAAACTAATTCCAAAAATAGGAGTTTCTAGGCTCGACCATGACCCATACACATGGAGTGACCCAGTCACGATCAAGAAGGCTAGAAATCATGACCAAGCCTTTCGGTCGCTCCCTTAATGAAGGGAAAGAGACCAACCCTTTTCGGTTTCACTCTTAATGAAGGATAACAATGACCAAGTAGAAATTAGTTTGGAGACTCAGGGAAAAGGCGGTGAATGTTGTTGGACTAGATAGGTGATGTTTAGGTGATAATGACCTAATGATTGGGTGGAAAATAACATTATAACACCCCCATGTCTAGGTAGGGTGGATATTTCACCACATAAACTAAAACTACAATGGAAGGGTTTTTCCCAAAACCCCAATGAAAACACTAGCTACAAGAGAACTCAATAAGATATCAAATCATAATGCCAAGGGGAAGGGTTTCTCCTCTATATATCCTTCCTTTGAACCTTCTATATCTTTCTCTTTTCCCTCCAACTGTATTTAAATACAATTGTTTATTTTATTTAATGTCACTTTTAGGGTTTTCCAATCTTTTGCATAGTGACACCTCCTTGAATTTGTTTTTCCTTGTTGACTATAGCCCATGGGAATTGTATAGGCTTTTGAGTCAACCCCATTGCGGTAAATTGGAAGGCGACATTACAATCCTCCCTTCCTAAGATTTCTTGTCCTTAGGATATTCTAGATCAGGGTGCTATAATATCTAGTCCCCTTCCTAGGAAGTATCTTCTATGTACAATCCTCTCCATACAACCAAATACTCTCTAATGACCCTACTCCTAAGTATCTATTCCCTAATGTCAAATATCCTCTCAGGATCTAGAACCAACTGTCCTTTCTCATCTATTGGATGAAGATATACCGAAGTGATGATCTATTGTCCCAATGCCTTCTTGAGGTAGGATATATGGAAGGTATTGTGGATCCTATTTCCCTTTGGTAGTTCCAGCTCGTATGCTAATTCCCCAACCCTTATGATCACCTTGTAGGTCTCGTAAAAGTGGGGCTTAAGCTTATCCACACCAATCCTCTTCAATGATGATTGTCTGTACTAATGTGATATGATAAAGATGAGATCTCCAACCTCAAAGATATGTTCTACCCTGTGTCTGTCTGCATACATTTTCTACTGATTCTGAGTGGCCTACATATTTTTCTTCATGACTCTTAAGATGTCTCGACTTTCCTACAATCGGTCCTTGGATTTAGGAGCTCTTCTCTCTCCAAACTCCAAATCCAAAAATGATGGAGCATCATATTCATACAATGTCCTGAATGGGATAATTTTGATGGACATGTGATGAGTGGTGTTGTAGCAATACTCACCGAGATGCAACCATTTTAGCCATGCCTATTGCTTCCTTGACACATAGTTCCTTAGGTACCCCTTGATCCATTTGTTTAATATCTCAGTCCCCATATGTCTAGGGATGATAGCTAGTGTTAGGTGTTAACTATGTCCCAGATAACCTGAACAACTCCTTCCAAAACACAATGAGAAACCTTCTATCGGTCATTGAATATGTTCCTTGGAAGGCCATGGATTCTGAACACCTCCCCAAAGAATATATATGCTACTTGAGATGCACTATACTCTATAGGAATAGAGAATAAGTGCACATATTTAGTCAACCTGTCTACTACCATGTAAATATAGTCCTTTTGCCCACACCTTTGGTAATCCTGTGACAAAATCCATTGAGATGCTTTCCCATTTATGTTATGGGATTGATAAGGGTTGGTGCAGTCCTATAGAATGTGTGAACTTTAACTTGTTATGCTGGAAAGTTATGCATTCCCTCACAGGACGAAGTACATCCCCTTTGAGACCCTTCCATGAGAATCTCTCCCTAACCTACCTATAGGTCTTTAGATACCCCTGGTTCCCTACCAGTGGTGCATCATGTGATTCCCTCAAAATATTATCCTTGAGTGTGGACTCAGGGAAAATATAGATTTTGTCTTTGTAGTAGATGATGTCATATACTACCATGCACCTATCATCTTGGATATTTCCCTCCAACAACTTAAAAAATAAGGTATTCTTGGAGTATTCCACCAAGAGAATGGAATTCCATTCTGTTGATATATCTGTCATAGAGAAGGATAGAAGTCTCCTGGATAAGGTGTTAACAACTACATTCTTCTTCCCCTTAATCTATTCAATGTCAAAATCATATGCCTACACCTTTCTCACCCATTTATGTTGTCTTTCATCCAGGTCCCGCTGCTACAAGAAATATCTCTAGCTTTTATAGTTAGTCTGAACCACGAAGCATCCTCCTACCAAGTACTGTCTAAATTTGGCCATTGCATGGCACATGGTGGCCAAAATTTCCTTATCATATGTCGGGTAGAGCCTCTCAGGCTCGCTCAACTCCCTACTTTCGAAAGATATCAAATGTCAGTTCTGCAACAATAGTGCCTGTATCCCTTCATTGGATGTGTCACATTCTAGGACAAAAGGCTTCATAAAATTTGGAAGTGCCAATACTGGGAAAGTACTCATGAACCTATTCATTCATTCAAACACCACCTATGCATCCTTTAACCATCAAAATCCCCCCTTCTTAGTGAGGTCTATTAATGTCATCGCTAATTGTGAAAATCCTTTCACAAAGCATTTGTAATAGTTACATATCGTGAAGAATCCTCGTAGATATTTGAGTGTCTTGGGGGTGTGATAGTCTAAGATGGTCCAGATCTTCCCCTGATGCACCTTTACTCCCTCAACATCAATCACGTGCCCTAGATAGAGGATATCTATCAAACCGAACTCACACTTTGCCTCCTTGGAAAAAAGTGATTGTTCCTCCATAATGGTGAGAATCACAACCACATGCTTCAGATGTTCCTCCCATGTCCTTCTCTATATGATAAGATCATCAAAGAACACCAAAAAACATTTCCTCAACTGTTTTTTGAAGATATGGTTCATGCATGACTGAAAGGTATTGGGTGCGTTAGTCAACCTAAAGGGCATGAATAGGAACTCATAGTGCCCATAGTGATACCCAAATTATGTTTTATGGATATCCTCTTCCCTGACCTGGATTTGGTGGTATCCTGATCATAGATCAACCTTTTAGAAGTACATTTCCCCATGCATCTCGTCAATCAACTCATCAATCTGGGGTATTGGGTAAATTTTTTTGATGGTCTTCTTGTTTAGCACCCTGTAGTCTATGCACATCCTCATAGTATCATATTTCTTCTTTACCAGTACTACCGACGAGGTGAAGGGACTAGAACTAGGCCAGATGTCTCCCATCTCTAGCAACTCCTTTATGACCTTCACTATTTTGTCCTTGAATATTTTGGGATGACTGTAGGGAGTGGTGATGATGGGCTTTGACCCCTATTCTATCTAAATGACATGCTTAAACCCTCTATCAGGTAGTCTCCTTGCTGAAAATGGTTCAAACACTCTCTCACTCCTTCCAAACAATGCCTGGATATCCACAGGGTAATTTTGGCATTCCTGTAATGACTTCTCCACAGTGATCAAGCACTCTGCTACACAAGACATGTCCCTTTTTATAAAAAGTGACTCCATGCACTAGTTAGACACAATCCTGGGGGAACCTTTCGACATACCTATTAGGACAACTCACTACCCATCCTTGTCCTAGAAATCCATCCTCATCTCCTTATAATTCATGCAGATATCTCCCAAAGAGTATAGCCACTGAAATCCTAGCACCATATGAGTATCTGCTAAATCCATGATGTAAAAGTAATCGATCAATGTGTGGTTTCTCAAGGTTACTTCTAGTCCTATGATCCTCTAAGTACATGTCATGTTGTACCCATCCACTACTACCAAATTGAATCCCTCAAATTCCTCCGTAGTTATATTTCTCCAAGTGACAAGTGCAACATCAATGAAGTTGTGGGTAGCTCCCCCATCTACCAATACCGTAATCCTCTACCCTTGCAAAATGCCTCTAATCCTAAAGGTATAATATTTAGGGACTCCTGAAATCATGGCAATGGTAACTCCCTTAGGGATATATTGCAATGGCACCTTCTCCTTAATCTGCAATGGATCACCACTATCCTATCCAATAACTTCATCATCACCGTCATCCTCCTTATTAGAAACTACCTCAATGTAATGGAATTTACCTTTTCCCATACATATATGACTTGGTTCCCACAAATATTTTCAATTGAAGCAAATTTTCTTCCTCCTTAGTTCTCTCCAAGTCTCCTCATCCATTCTGTCCTTCCCTTTCCATGAATTCTGGGGAAATTTTGTCTCCTTTCCTCCTTGAGGGATGAAATATTTTGTTGAAACCTTCTTTTTGACTATTTCCTTCATATCATGGTATCTCATGATGGCCTCATGCAATGTGGTTGGCCTAAAGTCCTTCACCCATCCTCTCAGGGGTTCAACCATACCCTTCATGAATAGAATTACCAACCTATGCTAGGAGAGATATATCACTATAACTACCATCCTCTAAAATTATGTGATGTATGCTTATGGTGTTCCTGTTTGTTTCAACTATTCCAACTCCCTGAAGTGTATTTTAGGGTCCTTCTGGTCAAACCTGTCCATCAAGCTCTAAGTGAAGTCCACATATGAAGTGATGTTGGTGTGCACTAATGTCACTAGCCCATGGTACCACCATTCATGAGATTCTCCTTCCAAGTGAAGAGTGGCATACTAAATTTCTTATGCTTCCGTCATTGGGTTAATTTGGAGGTAAGTGTCCAAATTATGTACCCAAGCCCATAACGTACTCTTTGCTGATCCATCGAAGGGTGAAATAGTCAACCTTCCCACCTTTTGCATGAGATCAAAATTCTGTGGGCTTTGTGCTCCTCTATGCCACTCCCTCAGGCCGTATTTATGTTTGAGGTTGTAGAAGTATTTATAGGAAACATTCTCATATATATATTCATCTAATGTCTCGTACTCCCTGTATGAGGTGTTAATATCAATCCCCTGATCTGGTTGCTCCCGTGATTCATTAGGATACCCTGTCAAGAACTATGGTAATAAAGGCCTATGGATATTTAAATTCTTTCTCTGAGTTAGGGTATGGTTGTTTCTATTCTTTGTGTGTATTTTTTCACTCCAACGAGATCCACTAGGTCCATCTTGACCTGTACCATTCATATTTCCGTGCTGGTCTAACAATTGTGTGAATGCTTCAAGCGACTGTAGTTGGAACCTTGTTGTGTCTTCATGTATCTTCATCAACAGATCTTGTAGTATCTGGATCATATCATTGTTGTATCCCATGCTTCCTTCTGGCTCAGACTCTGTGTGATTTAATTATGTTTCTCTTTCTTGTGACTCTCAAGAGGTCTATCCTCCATGAACTTTTATTCTAGGAATTAGTGTAGTCACAGGCTGGAAGAATCACCAACTCTGATACCACTGTAATGTCCCCAACTAGGCTAAGGGGAGATATTATTTTTCTGTTCTTGAAATTATTGTTTCTTCTTAAATGAATGTGTTGTTAACTTCTTATAGAATAGCTTACTCAATGAGAAATATTTTCAAACAAATGGTAACCATTCATTACACAATATTAGAGAAGATAACCATGGCATATTATTATGGATGGGAACTCCCAAATTAGTAAAATGATAACCAATGGTTGTAATCAGTTGCAGAATATTAATAAAACAAACTAATGGTTGTCATTTAGCATCACAATCTACTACAGAAACAACAAAAGAAACCTGGAATGATGCCAATCTATGAATCCCAAGGCTCTCTAATCTCTACATTGCTATGCTCTAGTGACATCCATTCTGTAGGTGGTCCTCCTACTCTTTAGAACACCTCATGTACCCAATATATTGAAAACCCCATTCTACAGGGGTCCTTGTGGGATGCCCACAGGGTGTCTCGTGGGGCCTTGTAGGATGACCCTTTCTTAAAGCACATGGGTGCCTCTAACTATTGCTGCGCGAAACCCTCTAGGTACCGATGGATTTGGTGACTGGTCTTCTCCTGAAAATGGCCGCAAACTCCCTACACAAATTGATAAGCTTCCAAACTCTCTCGAGAATGGGACCAAGCTCCACATTGAACTCAAATGAGGACTTCAGATGAATCCTCCTCTACATCTATCTAGGGTGGATATTGCACCACTGAAACTAAACCTGCAATGGAAGGGTTTTCACCAAACCCCAATGAAAATGTTGGCTACAAGAGAACTCAATAAGATATCAAATAATAATGCCAAGGGGAAGGGTTGATCCTCTATTTATCCTTCCTTTGGACCTTCTATATATTTCCCCCATTTTGACCAAATTAGATCTTTTCCATCCTACTCCATTTAAATATAATTATGTATTTTATTTAATGTCACTTTTAGGGTTTTTCAATATTTTTCCTAGTGACACTTCCTTGACTCCATTTTTCCTTGTTGACTATGTCCCATAGGAGTCGTATAGGCTATTGAGTCACCCCCATCATAGTCAATTGGAAAGGGACATTACAACTTGTCAAAATACCAAAGTTGATGCTACACTTTATTGACAACTGGTCGGTAGCCTCATTTATGTTACTCATAGTCGACCTGACATTTCCTTTGTTGTTAGTGTGGTTTCTCAGTTTATGCGGGATCATAGAGAAATCCATTGGAAAAGAATCAAATGAATTGTTCACTATGTCAAGGGTACCACTCATTTCGGTATCAAGTATTGTCAAATTTCATATTTGCTTATTAGCTTCACTGACTTTGACTAGGCTGGAGATAGTGATGATCAGAAGTCTACTTCTAGCTATGTATTTCACTTCAGCACTGGATCATTGGTATGGTTGTGCAAGAAGTAAAATGTAGTCTCCTTTCTGACTAAGAACCAGAATATTGTGGCACCATTCAGGTAGGTATAGAGGCAGTCTGGATCCGCCAACTTCTGGGTGAACTTGGATTTCTTGTTTAGACATTGACTATAATCTGCTGTGACAATTAAAGTTCCATATACGTTTAAGAAAACCTTGTTTCCCATAGCAAGATGAAGCATGTTCAGATCCATGCTCACTATTCGAGATAGTTGGTTCATGAGAACATTGTCTCTCTTGACTATTGCAGAATAGATGATCAGTTTGTTGATACTTTCACTCAACCTTTATTGAATCTAGATTTATCAAGCTTCGTACGATCTTGGGATTTAGGAAGATACAATTATGGAGGGGTGTCATGATGATGTAATTTCAACTCATGAATCTTGAGATATGTGTGTTGATGGGGGGGTGTTGGAACATCAAGTCATGATGGTTCATCACACTTTTCCCAGAATCAGTCGGCCAGGCAATTGATCTAGATATGGAAATAGCCAGTCAGGCAATCAACCATATATCTACATTATTCAATTGAGTAGTCGAAAATACTGTCAGTCAGATAGTCGAGAAATAGTCGAAGATAGTCGGTTGGTGGATCAAACAACCGATAAATAAACTACGAGTTGGATGCATTGATGGTCAGTTGTTGAGCCAATTAGACAACGTGTATTTGGTGGAGTCAACTCTAACAAATAAAATTTATACATGGACAAGATCCTCTTGATTTCAAGGAAGTTGGTTATATCTTGAAGCTATAAATAGTAGACCCTATGGGCCATTATCATCAGGATGATGTCATTCTTATGTATAAGATGTCCAATATGAATTGTGATGTTTTGATCACAGTGCGCTATGCTTAAGTGTTGTAATGATGTCTTTAGACACCACCTTTTTTTTGAAATTGTATTCTCTCTTCGAATATTTGCAGTATTGTTTTTCTGTTTCGTATCAGGTTCCACCCTATTCCCCCAAAAACACTACAAATCAAAGGAAAAGTTGTGGTTGTTGTAAAATTTTTGTAAGAGATGATGACTTCAACAATATATTAATTTATAACAACAACAATAAATCATCCCTATGAACAAGTAAAATATTAATGAAACTAGGGTTCAAATACCCTAGAGTAGTCCACTACAAACCCCAAGGAGCTAACTTATGTCTTCTAGAAAATTTTAGAAGATGAAATCAAAATGGATCTTGGATAAAACCCTAAGGTAGTCCACTACAAACCTTGAAAGCTATCTTGCAAGAACATAACTAGTGTAGTCCATTACAAACCCTAGAAAATATTTTTATGTCCTATAACAAGCTTCAAAAAAATTATTATCAAGGGAAGGTAGTCCACTACAAGCCTTCCTAGGGTTTACAAGATAATATCTATCCAAGAAAATACAAGGTAAAATGCACTATAACCACTTTTATAAGAACATTCACACTTAATACATTCATAGATAAATAAACAAAGAATTATAAAAACCACTTACTAGGTAAATTAATGCTCATCCATGAAACCCTAACCATGAAATCATCCATCAAGCATGATAAAAAATCCATAGATCATCTCTCCAAGAAGGTGCATAAGTAATCCATCCATAGATAAAATATAAATAAATAAGAGACAAGTAGAATTAATCCTCCACAAGTTGTTATGATTTACAAATGAGGGAGCACTTCCTCTATTTATATGAGGAAACCAAGCGCTTCACCTCTCTAAAAGCCACCAAAACATTAAAAAACCATGATACAAGGTGGATAGGTCTAGGCCCACTCCCAAAAATTCCTCTAAGATAAAGATACAATGCTAAAACATGAAAAAATCCTCCTAAAACTCCACACGTGTGAGTGTAGAAAGATCAAAGAAGGTGATGTCATCTCCAAATGGGGTGAAAAAATCCAAAAGTCATGTCTCTCTCCCAAAAGGTGCAAGGTATCATCAAGAATCATGCCTGCACATCAAGAAAGTCACATCCAAAGGTGCCAACACATCATCCAAGTTCTAGGTGAGCTCAAACAATTTTCATATCATCCTCAATGTGACATCCCATAACGTGTACAATCTCCTCAAGCTAGGGTATATCATCATCAATGAAAAGGGATCCATGACCTCTATAAAGCGGTGTACCATCGCCATCAAGAGAAACATAATCAAACCAAACCATAACATCCTTAAAGGGGTTAAATCTCTATGGCGGGGGCTCTTTACTCTCTAAGTGACATGTCAAGCTCATGGCGCAACGCCCCAGCTCCTAGGTGCAATGTCCAAGGTCCAAGGTGTGTTGTAGGGTGTCAAGAAGCATGCCAAGTCATCACAAGGTCCAAAAATCATCATCAAGGATACAACATCCTCCATGAAGTGTAGGGAAAGTATCATCAACATCCTCCATGAAGTGTAGGGGAAGCATAATTAGCTTCCTCTAAAGAACCATGTCAAGGGGTGCATCATCATCAAGCAAGGGCTAATTGAGTTAAGTGAGACCAACCACCATGGATACAAGAGTCATTATAATCATTAAAATTAAGTCACAATTTAATGTAAAAGACACATAATTAATTCACATTAGGTATCTTCTTCAAACTTCACAATATATTATGAATTTATGCAATTTTCGAAGTTTAAGTATGTAAGGACCATTGTAGAACCCTATTAGGTGTGCCGATACCCAAGTGGAGGAATATTTCTTGAGAATCCTATTAAAGTGTAAGTGTCAGTGAATGGCATGAAATGTGGTTTACTTCATGGTATTGGTGTCATTGACATGCAAGGCCAGATGTGATGTTCATATCCATGAGTGCCTTTATAGAGGGAGAATTTAAGGAATTGAATTACTCATTCCTCGACACAATTTATTTCCACCCCTTAGCTTGTCTTTTGATATAATTTTATTTACTTTGCAAGCCCCTTTTTAGGTTTATGCATTTATTGCATCTAGATAATTCAATAAAGTCCTTTCTTTAGATATTCATTCAATGCATTAGGACTTGGGGTGACGACCGCATAGTGAGGGGGCAGAGCTCAAAATTGCTTGGCTTTTTATTTATCATTTATATCCCATTATTTTCTTTTTCATTTTAAATTTATAACATGATTTTTCCATTCTTTCTTACAATTGCATCAACCTTGGACATTCAAGCCCCTTCTTCTCATAGGAGAATGAAGTACATAAATTTTTTGGATACATGTAACAACCAATCTGAAAATATAGGACAAAATGAAGAATACATATGGAAATTTTTAAGTATGGAAAGGTATGGGTACATTACCCCTATCAAGTATTCCCAGTAGTACCCCTTTTCCCCAAGAGTGACAACACTTGAATATGACACATATGATGGCCACCAAGGTGAAACAAGGTAAAAATCATAACTTCCAAGCATCCTGATTCATTATCTGAATTCAACCCATGATCCTTACCTAAATTCCCAATGGATTAAATTTAACACTTTATATGGAACACTGGCTAATGTACCTCATTTGTGTTGGACCACCATCATCATATGAGCCTGCTGATCTAGTGAATGAGCTGAGAAATGATGAGGAAGAGGCATACGAGGAGTTCTTGTTTGTGGGGTTCAAATGGCTATCACAATATCTTGAAGAGTTTCTTCATACCTATTGTTATCACTGAAATTTTGTCCGCAAATGGTTACAAGAATTCAACATCGCCAAATAGTTATGAGGCCACCCATGAACCAAAATTACCCCAAAATCGTTTCCAAAGGGTCAAAAACTATGCAACCAATGCTAAAATTAAAGTGCGCTATGACTACACAGGGCGCGCACGCACATGCGCAAAACATAAACGTAGGAAAAGTGCACATGCACCCGATGCGCGACTGTGGTCGCAAAAAGCCGCACACTTGTGAGAACGATGCATTTATGAGAGTGGTCGACCTCCCACCCACTTCTGGTTTAGCTTCCAAGTTGATTTGACACTCAAATATGGACTGGATCCGATTGGGTGGCTGGTCAAATACCTGGAAATGCCCTAATTAACGTCTTTACACACTACAAGCTGGTTGCACAATACCTCAAAGAGGTGCTATAAAAAGGCCATGGATGCACTTCATTTTTCAAGGAATTTCATAGCAAAGTTATGCTGCCACTA
>JASDQU010103445.1:300956-323239 GCA_032191745.1 Picea mariana | reverse complement strand
AACCCTAAAATAAGGAAAATAGGTTAAGTGGCCTAGAAATGGGTTAAGTGACCTAGAGGATGAAAGTATAAATAATATAGCAATGGTCTCTTGTAAAAAATCATTTTCTGTGGATCAAAAGGAGAGCTTCTTATGAGAATATCTTTTGGAGTATTGATGGAGAGCTTCTTGTGAGAGCATTTTTGGTGTGGATCTCTTGAGCACGATTGAATATATATTCTGAGAGGGAGGAGATCGGGAGGATCGCGTGGATGCATTGAAGTTTTGGAAAGTATGATATCATGACGGCAAAATTCTTGAAATTACAAAAAAACCTTATTTTCTGGTGCGTATGTGGGTTGTCTGTGTATAGGGTGCATATACGCAAGTTGTTTGTGTATAGGGTGTGTACAATACGTGGGTTGTTTGTGTACAGGGTGCGTATAGTATGTGGGCTGTCAATGTACAGGGAGTGTACAGTGGATAAAATCATGGTGATTTGTGGTTGAGCTGATGACAAGCTGCTGAAGACTAAAGCAGGTTCCAAATCCACATTCTATGAGCTCATATCTATCACTGAGACACTGGTATGGTTACATTATTGTCTTGATGGATAGTATTGATTGTTTTGTTGTGAATGCTTAGGGAATTCTTGGTATGGTTGTTGTGATGTGGTTTATGTTGGTTGATGGAGTGAGTAGTACTCTTGTGATTTAGTTGTGATATGATTTCTATGGTATACTAGTTGCTTATACATGATTGAGTTAGCATTCATATTGATTGGTTCTGAAGCATGAGTAAGATATTTGAGAGCTTGGATGTCTTGTGACTGGCTAGTGGTTAGTTTGGATAGTGAGAGACAGAAGAGAATGATAAAATGATTGCAGAGGATCTAAGCATGTGATGAAAAGGATAAACCCTAATAGCTCAAAAGGTATACACAGGATGTAGTATTTCTTGGGCGCGTATACACGCGGGCTGTACTATTGGTAGGGCACGTACATATGCGTGTTGCACTACCGATAGGTCACGTACCTATTGCAGATTGATATCTTTTGAGGATTTTTTCCTCATATCAGTTGGTGCTGAGGATGTGAGTTGAGTCTTGCATTATAGAGCCGGTGCTCTTGTATAATAGTACTCTATTCAGTTGTTGCTGAAAAACCCCAAGGATCATAGTCCGTAATAAAAAGAAAATTGTACATACATCTTGTGTTCTTTGTGTTCCTTGTGGTGATGACTTATTGATGATATATTGTTGATATATGTTGTTGATATGTGTTCACATCTAACTGGTTATAAATGACAACAATGAGTAATGAGTAAATGTTGAATGTTAACTAATGAGTTCCATGTAAGAGGGAAGTTTTGGGAAAAATATCCCCACACTCATTCACCCCCCCTTTAAGTGTGGTAGGTGTGTCCAACACCTTCTTATCTACTTTTCAATGCATTACATATTGTAGATTGAAAGAAAAGAAATAGAAGGAATTCCTTTAAAATTGCATTTACTTGAAAAGAAAAAGAGAAACTATATAATTTTGTTGGCGTGTTTTCAAAAGTATCTTAGGAAAGTTGTTTTCTTTCATATTGCAAGAACTTCATTTCATCCTTTGGCATTGTTGTCCATTTCATTGAAAATAAAATTAAGAATTCATGTTGTTGAGTTCTTAGTTGTCATTATAAATAAGTAAATAACTCCCCTCCCTGCTTTAGATATCTTTCATAGAAAAGGAATTATTGCATTGAATCATTCTCTGCACCTTTTTAGAGTCAATTCCTTTACACATCATTAGTTTCACTGTTGCACCCTTGAGTAAACCAACAACCATAAAATCAAGCGCTTAATAAAACAGATCTAGCAACATTTTTTTAGGGTCTGTACATCCACAGTAGATCAGTATAGATCTTTGGAATAGGTTGGAAGGTGAACTCTCCAAAGAAACTAAAACCAACTTAGAATCTTGCGATAGGGAGAGAAAATCCAATTTTCATATAAGCATAGACGGGACCCCCCTCCCACACAGGGGTTAAACACTAGGTCACGTGTGGGAGAGAAATGGATATTACCCCTCCAAGGATTAGCCAAACATAGTAGGTTGTTAGTATATTGGGGGTTCTTCTTGAGAATCAATTTTTTTCATTTGGTCTCGGAACTTCATGAATCCTAAATCTGTTCGGGGTCCTCTGGAGCTTATTTCGGTCCTCTTGTTCTCAGTCCTCTTGGAGAATTTCAGACTTGATATCCTTCCCATACTTTCGGACCCAACTGTCAATTGTACCTGCCTGGATGCTAACTATGAGTTGGTGACCTTAGTGGCCATAATCCTTAGGGTATTTACACAAGGTGACGGTGAAGGGGAGTCTTCATTGTACCTAGGTCAGACGTTGGTAAAACTCACCCAGTCTCCTTGGAGGGTCACCCGTGGCTCTCGTCATAAGAGGAATTGCACTAGGGAATAAGTCCATTAAGTAGGTCTCCAACGTAATTGATCCACTCGCTCATCTCATCCCCTTCTCATGTGTTCCTGCAATGTTGGATTTCATCACCAACTAGTACATTCAGTGTGAGAAGTTATTGTTTGGTTGGTTTGATTCCTAAATTTTCTAGCGCGTGTTGTTTATTTTCTTAGTGTACCTTATGGTTTAGTCTATATCTATGGTGTCAATTCCTGGGAATACCAATGAAGGAACCCCTTTTCCAGGGATGGTGTTTGCTTCTCCTTCTGTAGGACATGTTGGTCCACCTTACATCGCCACTTTGACTCTTCCTAGTCTCATGATTGGGTTACCGGTTTGGTTATTTTCCACTTCGGTGAACGTCAATGCTCCTGGTGCTTAATATTTAAACACTCCACCCCAGGATCCTCAACCTCATTTCGATCCTCTAACTTCTTTTACCTTAGGATCTTCTTCCCTTTTTTCCTCTTCACCTAGTGAAAACTCTACATCTAGTAACCAGGTGGATAAGAAGAAGAAGAAATGGAAGATTAAGAAGAAGAAAACTAAGAAAGAGGGATATCTTCCAACCAATTCAGGACACATTGGAAGCAATAATCCAACCTCTGGGCATCATGTTGGGAGTGTTGATGGTGTCGTCACGTCTAAAAATTACAAGCTCAAATTCCCTTGCAGGCTTTGCAAGGTTGATCACCTTCTCAAGGATTACACTAGTATTCCCAAGGTTTTCGAACTGTGGTCTCATGTTTCATTTCAATCCATGTCATTAGTCATTATAGGTCATGATGGTCACAACCCCTCAACTACTAATCAAGTTGGAAATAATAAGGGTAAAGTCAAATTTCCTTTCTTGTTATGTAAGGAGATGCACCACACCTACCTTTGTCCCTACATGGATGAAGCTTCATATATGTTGAAAAAAGTTGTTTATGTTCAGCAACAACTTCCAACAGCTTACCGTAAACTCTCTCCCAACCCGCCATTAGTTGATGAAATGGCCAATCCAGTTCCACCCTCTGTTATTCTAGTTAATCAAGTGGTCAATCTAGTTTCATCCTTCGTTGACCCAATTGATAAAGTGATCAATCTTATCCCATCATCGGTCGATCCCACTCTTCCATTGAAGAGTGACACCTGAGAAATCAATTTTCTCCCATCATCAATCGATCCCACTCTTCCATCAAAGAGTGAAACCCCAATGATCGATCTGAGTCCCTCATCGGCCAATTAGTTCCATCAAGTGGTTGATTCAATATCCCCATCACTCGATCCCAATCCTCCTTTGAAGAGTGAGGATGTCACTCGGGTATTTCTTGTCACTATGGATTCCTCCAGACAAGGGGGAATTCCACTTGTTCCAAAGGCACCCCCTCCAAGCAATGCGATCACCATTGATTGGAATGCTCTAACAGAACCTCATCTTCCTTCTTTTGCGCCTTTCCAAATTGATGTTGAAGTTTGTGGTAGGAATATTCCTAACATTATAATAGATGAAGGAGCTTATGTTAGCATTTTATCCTCCAATGCTTGGAAATCTCTTGGTTCACCTCAGCTTGTGTCAGTGACTAAGAATCTGTTGTCTTTTAACAAAAGGGTTAGTCAACCTTTAGGGATCCTTCCTCATTTTCTTATTACTTTGGGGGGGGAAATGGTCTACATTGATGTGATGGTAGTCCATGACCCCTTAGACTTTAATTTTCTCCTTGGGTGAGACTATGTTTATGCTATTAAGGCTCTTATGTCCACACTCTTTTGAGTGATGTGTTTCCCTCATAATGGAAGCATTGTGACCATATACCAACTTTCATTCATTGGCCCTCATGTGATGGTCAACCATCAGTATTCCCTAAATGGTCCTTATATACCAGAGTCATCCTCCCCACCGCAAGTCAATTATGTGGCAACTTGTCCCATACATTCAAATCCACATGAGAAGGAATCTCTCCCTTCTTTTGACTTAGATCTGGTAGTTGACATGGTGATCTCTTCGATATGGATTTTAGAGCCTGATATTCCTACCCCTATCGCACCCCTCGACATGTATTCCTTCCAGAGTGTTGTTCTTCCATCTCGCGAAGATCTCTTGGAAGCCATGATTGAAGTTTGTGCCTTGACATGGATTCCTTCCAGAGTATTATCCTCTTGGAAACCATAATCAAGATGATATCCATGACATGGTTCCAATTTCTATGTCAAGCTCATTAAAAAATGAAACAGTGGTTTGGGGATCCAATGCAGCAATGAGCATGGTTCTGATTTCTATGTCAAGTTCATTAAAAAATGAAATTGTGGTCTAGGGATCCAACCCAACAATGAGCATGGTTCCCATTTCTGTGTCAATCTCGTTAAAAAAATTAAACAGAGGTATTGGGATCCCACCCAACAAAGATCATAGTTTATTTTCGATTTCAAGATTGTTAAAAAATGAAACCGATTGTCGAGCATAGTTCTTTTCTTGTGTCAAGCTCGTTAAAAAATGAAATAGACCCTTATGAGCATAGTTCTTTTCTTGTGTCAAGATTGTTCAAAAATGAAACAATTGCCTCTCCCGTTGAGTCGAGTCTTTCATAAGAACTTGTGATTGAACCTTCCTTTCATCTTCCTATGAAATTTTATCCTCTTTCTTCCTCTGGCGAACATTTTCCTATTAGTAGCTAGAAGTCTAATTTGGCATAGAAATTGGTGATGGGATAAGTGTTGGTAGATGAAACGATGTTTTGGGGGCATGTCTCCAACCTCTAGTTATCATGTTGGAGTTAAGCCACTAGATTCTCAAGTTTGGGGCAAAGTACCAACCACCCACCTTTGGACTTTACATTGGGAAGTGTCAAGCATAGTTAGTTTTTAGTTTCAAGCTCATGAAAAAATGAAACCTACCCAAGCATAGTTTTACTTTGTTTCAATCTTGTGTAAAAATGAAACCAATCTCAAGCTTAGTCTTTGTTATTTCTCTAGCTTATAAATACATGAGAATAGGTTACCGAGCTTAGTCTTTGTTCTTTCGTGTGCTTGCAAATACATGAGAATAAGTTACCTGTTATAACCCTAAATTGCACTATCCCTGCTTACCTGGTATCAGGCCTACTCATGCCTCTTCCTAGCCAAAGCCATGCTGAGAAATTCCTCAAAAACCACTTAAAACAAGCAACCCGCGCCCTAACTTCTCACTGGGTGCGGGCATCCGCTCGTTGTCCTTCTACTGCACGCGGGTATCCGCAGGCTAACCCAAAACAGCCCGCGGGTACCTAACAAAGCAAAAAATCAGGAAAGTTTCCGCCGGGACACGAGGCTTTTTGTCAGTTAACTGGAATGCCGAGCCATGCATGGCCGAGAGTTCACCAAGAACCCTAGCTCCTTCCAGCCTATAAAAGGAGGGGTAGGGGTACTATTCAGAGAGGAAAAATTATTGCAAAGAAACTCTGCCAAATTGCCAAGCCAGCTTTGTCCCAACCCTTTAGCCTTGCCTCAAGCTTTAGGAGAAACTCAAGAAGCAGCAGTTGGAGGACAAAGAAGAAGAGGAAGAGCCCAGGATCAGGATCGTGGAACGGTGACCGGCCTCAGAAATCATTTTAAGTTGATTCATATTGAAGTTAATAAAAAGATACTTTTCCCGTCCCGCATACATGAGTCTCATCTATGTTATTTGATTTGTGTTTTATCTCTAATCCTAGAATAGATCAGTAGCATGCATGCATAGTCTTGTCTTGATTGCAGGAAATCTTTTGGAAGGAGCAGCAGTAGCAAGGGGATAAGAAGTTCAACGGAGGATCTACTTCAGCCATCCGGAAAAAGGTTGGTTCATTCTTCTCTTGTGTGCATGTGAAAATCGGGGTTTTAGATTCGGGTAGAAGGTTAAAAGTTAAGTCTTGAGGGTCATGATCTGCATATAAGCTTAGATCCCTAGCTTATTAGTCCGTAGGGTAGAATACCCAACAACATTACCGAGTATACTTTTATCTATTTTTCAGACTCGTAAAAGCTATACGAAAAAGGAACTCTTTGGAGTCTCCTTTAAGCTCTTTTCAGACTCTCTAAATATGAAAAGATTTCCGAGTGAGCTTGTTTCCTTTCACACTCATTAAAAGGTTAGAAAGGGCATATTTCGAGTGATAGTTTACACCTGTTCAACCTCATTAGACTAATTACGAAAAAGGATTACTCTAATCAAGCATGGTTAGAAGATTTCTCCTAGGTAGAGTTATATACTTTTCCGGGCCCAGGAGACTAAATTTATCATAAAATTAACCCCCTGGAGTCTTCTTTAATTTTTTCATAATCCCTAAAACTGAAAACACTGGCGAGCAAAAACCTACCTATTACACATCAAAATTACTCACTTCGATTGTGTCGCAAGTGTCGTCATTACAAGTGTCACAAATGTCGCATTTTGCTCACAAGTGTCGCAAGTGCCAGGAAAAGCCTACTGCCATAATGCCTATGTCGTACCTATAACAACATCAGAAAGACATTTGAAGCACCTCAAACATTTTATTTTGAAGAAGAGGAATGGTTAACTGGGTTTATGAACCTCTTGCCATTTGAAAGAACCACAAAAATTGAGTTTTTAGAGGAGAACGCTCCCCTATACCTCTCTCAGGAGTGCTGGCGCTCCCCTATAGACTATCAGGGAGCGTTATAACACTCCATATTCCCTTTAGGAGGATCGTTGCTACTGTCAAGAGTGTTGGCGCCCCCCTATACATTACTAGGGAGCGTTATAACACTCAGATTTCCCTTTTGGGGGAGCGCTACCTATTCTGGGCAACAGTTGGTTTGTTGAGAAGAATGGGGGAAATATCTCTTCAATCTTTGAAGGTAGTTGGATTCGAATCCTTGGTCAAGCCATGATCTTAGGGAAGATCCCTAACTGAAGGAGGAAAATCCTCAACTTACCCCAAAGATATCTCAAGTGGTTGGGCCTCTCCAAGCCTATATTAGCAGGCTTTCTTATGGTGAAAAAGGGGAATGATGAGAAGCACGAAACCTATGATCTCATAGGAAACACATAGTGAAGTGGAGGAGATCTACCTATCCGCAGGGAGATTTTCCTTCAACACTACCCAAGCTCGAGAAAAACCACAGGTAAGTATATGGAGTCTTCTTTAAGTTATTTACAGACTCCTTCAACATGAAAATACCATCGAGTTTACCTTCTTTGGGTTGGTTAAACTTTACATCAAAGGACCCATACATGGGACCGAACCCCTCCTTCTTCAAGTTCATTAAAAATATGTCATGGGACTCATCACCATATGATCTATATCGATCATGTTTTATCCTCCGCCAGCTCGTAAAACTAGAAGGAGGTACTGGCCAATCATGGTGGGGAATTTTTAGAGGGGTTTTATGTCTTGATATCTTCCTTATCTGGAAGCTATTACTACTTTGAGTCGCCATTGAACAATGCACATGTGCTATCATCGCATACAACAGTCGAGTCATCCTTTATCTCTCCTTGACCACCATCTCCATCATTGTGTCACATGACCAGTTATTGTGGTATTCATATGAGTTAATGTTGTCGAGTCAAGCCATTTGTTGTGCATACTTGTTCAAGGGAAGTTTCCCTGTGTCATTCTCCTGCAGTCCATTTTTTCCTCTTTCTCTTAGTCATCCTTGTGTTAGTTGTGCTCCATTATTATGATTTTCACACCATATATATTTACTCATTTCATGTCGATTGATGGGGATACATCAAGGCCCTCCTTCGATAGATTTCACCCTGTTGACAACAACTCATTATCTAGGATTGAAATCTAGAAACCCATCAGTACCCTAGGATTTATAGACATCAGTGGTAGGTATCCTTGCATTTCAACAGTGGGTTTACCTCATTGTCTCCTGTTGACTGAATCTACAAGTGTTTGATGTCAACTCCTTTATTCACACTTTATATATTGTACTAGGTATCTTGGGTTCCATTATCATCATCGATGGATTCCCTCACGTTTGTTAATGGTATACATTAATGACCAGTAATCGGACGGTTTCTACCATGATCGACATCAGCTCATTTATTCTCATGTCGTAGATTCATACCATTTGGATTAAGGACAAATACCTTGGGAAAGATCACCCTCATGTTAGATGGCATTCTTTCCCAAGATGCAATGGAGAATATTCATGAGAACTTCATCGATTGCTTAGTTATTGAGTCATCTTACTGCTTTGTGTGACGTTACATAGATCCACATTTGTACTTGGTCGTGGCTATGATTTCACTTACGTCTTGCATGGATCCACAGTTTATACTTTCATGGCCATGTTCAAGTCATGATTGGTTTTTTATGGATCCACGGTGTATTATATTGGGGTCATCAGCCCATCACTTATGTGATGCATGGATCCGTAGTGTATTTATGGTGGCTATTCTCTTGTCTTTCTTACTGAGCATGGGTATGCCCACCTTGGGGATCTTTTTCTATAGGACTGGCGATGCTCTTCTCTAAGCTTCTTTTCCCACATCTCCACAACTTGATTTATAAAGCGTTTCAGCCATCATACACCTCTTTTGACCTCACACTTTAGCGGGCATCTCTTATAACATTATTTTCCACCCAATCATTAGGTCATTATCACCTAAATATCACCTATCCAATCCAACAACATTCACCACCTTTTCCCTGAGTTTCCAACCTAATTTCCACTTGCTTTTTGTTATCCTTCATTAAGGGTGCAACCGAAAAGGGTTGGTCACTTCTTCACTTCATTAGGGGAGTGACCGAAAGGATTGGTCATGTCTTCTGGACTACCAGGTCATGACCGAGTCGCTTTGTCCATGTGTATGGGTTGCGACCGAGCCTAGAAACTCCTATTTGTGGATTAGTTTCGATGGATGAGACTTCCCAATGATTTCTCGAGGTTTATCTTTGAGAAGGCTTCCATCATAAGCTTGAGAATATTATCCTAATAACTATATGGCCTTATCCCTAAATCTCTATAATAACCAAGTCATTTTCCATGGGAAGGGGAAGGGGAAAAGAGCTAGCAAGGTTACTCTAGTGATTTGGTTGCAAGACTTGGGCAAGGAGATTGGAAGGAGACCATTGCATCAGCTTCTCATTTGTAAGTTGTAATATTTCTTCTTTGATTAATAGAATATATATTGATGTTTCCCTCTATTAAGTTTTTCATACAAGTTTATGTATTCATTGATAGAGAATTAGTATAATTATGTGTTATGATATACTATTAGATCTATTGTTAATTCATGCATGATTGCTTTGATCTTTAGGAGGCTTTCATATTCTTTGGAGGTTTTCATGTATGAATCAGATCTAGAAACATCCTTAGTTTATTTCTTTATTTCTATCTTAGGCACTGGTAGAACCTAAGGGAGCTCAGCTCCTGCAAGGTGGAAAATCCCTACAGCAAGGGGAGGATTCATGTGAAGTCCTCATTTGATTTCATTTTGGAGCTTGATCCCATTCCAGAGAGAGTTTGGAATCTTATCATTTCATGTAGGGAGTTTGCGGCCATTTTCAAAAGACCAGACACCATATTTGTCGTCACCCAGAGGGTTTCACCCAGCGATAGTCAGAGGCTCCCCCGCGGGTTAAGAAAGGGTCATCCCACGAGGCCCCATGAGACACCTCGCAGGTGTCCCACAAGGACCCCTAAATATTGGGGGTTTGCAACAGATCGGGTCTATGAGGTGTTCTGAAGAGTTGGAGGTCTGCCTGTAGAATGGACGTCACTAGAGAAGAGAATTGTAAGGCTTGGAGAGCCTTGGGATTCATAGATTGGCATCATTCTAGGTTTTTTTTGTTGTTTTTGTATTAGATTGTGATGTTTTCTGGAAGCCATTAGTTTATGTGCTAGTAATATTTTTCAACTGATTACAACCATTAGTTATCATTGTACTGATTTGGGAGTTCCCATCCATAAAAAGATTCCATGGTTATTTGCTCTAATATTGTGTAATGAATGTGTGTTATTTGTTTGAAAAAAATTTTCATTGATTAATATATCCTATAAGAAGTTAATAACACATTCATTTAATAAGAAATAATACTTTCTAGGATAGAAACATAATATCTCCCCCTATCCTAGTTGGGGAAATTACACAAGTTTTGGTGAGCTTTACTCCAGATTGAAAAGGCGTAGCACAGAGCTTACAATCGACCATCTTAAAATGTGTCAAATGATCTATTATATATTTAGATTGAGAAATTAAAAAACCATCACATAGTGGTAATACTTGAAGACCCAAAAAATAATGCAGAGTACCAAGATCTATCATGTCAAAGGAGTGAGAAAGTTGTTTCTTCAATCGAAGAATGAGATTAGTGTTATTGTTAGTAATGAAAAGGTAATCAGCATATACAACAACAATCAAAGTCTCTCCATTGGTATGGAGTAAATACAAGCTATGATCAGATTCACAACATTTGAAACCAAGTCAAAGAAATAAATTGTCGATCTTATCATACCAAGCTCAGGGAGCTTGCTTCAAACCATAAAGGGACTTCTTGAGTCAACAAACTAGGTTAATCTATCACAAAACAATGAGGTTGCTCCATGAAAATTTCTTCAGATAGGTCTCTGATGAGTCACAAAGTTATCATCTTTTAATATCGTCTTTTCCTCATTTTTAATCCTTTTTCGTTCATCTGTAACCCTATATTGGCCTATTTTAACGCTCATGTGTGGGATATATGCTCGAAGTGTTTTCCATCACATTTCTTAGTATTTCATTAAATTTTTATTAACATTAGGGAGAATTAGTGTATTTTGTATTTACTTTTGAATTCATGGCTGATGTGTCGACAAGTTGTTGCAGGTTTACAAGTTGACATTACTCAAAGTTCCCTTTTAGGTTCAAGAAGACAAATTGCTTGGCTCCAATACGTGCATTTTATAAATATTTGGTGGAGTTGGCACATAGATGCAGGATGATGGTTCGTGTCCAAGGCTATAGAAAAGAATTATTATTAGTATAGGACCACACAACGCTTTCATGGAACCGACACCAAAATATTGGAGGGATTTGTGGGAGATAATTCCACTTGGGTATTTATAAATAAAAATGCCACAAATTCGAGCCCCCAATAATAAAGTCAAAAACAATTAGAAGGTATCCAAGCTTCCAATCAAATAATTAATGGAGGAGCCATGAATTTGGTGTTATATCTATTTTGGGACGTTCATAGAATATGAGATATATTGTTTTACATGTTGGAGGGTGAATTTCTAGATACCCAAATCTACAAACATGTTTTTCCCTATATTTGTGGGATCCAAACCCATTTTGATAGATACAACTCAAGAGGAAAACGAATTTTGGCATCTTCATGGATCTTGTATGTATTTTGGGCAAGATGTTGTAACCCACACAACCAATCATGGATTTGATAGCCTATGGTATTCTAAATCTGATGGGCTTAGCTAGAATCTTGGAGCAATCTAGTTATGAGTTGTAAATTTAGAAAATTGTTTTGATCACTTGGGAATCTCTTATCCTCAAGTGGGTTTTTAGTTTCAAGCAACATTATGTATAAAATAGAGTTCCATATCCATTCCAAGGGAGAGGACTCTTAGAGAAATGTTCAATTTTGTGATGGAATAAAACTACAAGTTTGGGATCCAACTTTCAACTTGGATTTGTGTTCATCCATTCATATGTTGATGTTTAGTTAGTTTATGGAGTTGTAGATTAATTTTTCTACCATGTTCTTGGGAGGGAGGGAGCTCCATGACAGAAGATTGTTGTTCAGTTGGTAATCTTTCATTTCTTGTTTTGGTTATTTATTTATTTTTGAAGTTTCAATTCGAGTATTTCTAATTTGCAGTGTGATTTACTTATTTTCAAGGCATGGTATGTTTCCTTTTTTGCAATGTCATTTCAATTCCTATATTAGTTTCTACCAATTTTTTCCAACAACAAGAGCTATGATCTATGGAAATAGGAAGTACCCAAATCATGCTTGGTGATTCCCTGGTGGCAGCAAGGTTCACATTCCTGGTGATTTCTTGTTACCAGCAGGGTTAGCATGATCAGTATTCAAGTACATGACCACTGCCAAGTGTGATTGAGCTAACTTTGGACTTTTGTAGTGTAGTGATGCAATTTCCTTTCTATGTATAAGCATGTTAGACAAATTAATGCAAGTTAATAATTTGTAGCCTACACATACAGTGCATGACATATCATAAGTCATTAGAAACCCTAGTTGATAAGATAAAATTCACAAGTTTTCCTCATTAAATAGAATATATATAGAAACATTGTCAAACTCTCTGAATAAAAGCACTCTTCACATCCATTTGATGGATTTTCTATCTGAAACAAGCAACAAGGGAAAGAATCATATGAACGGAGTTCATATTTGCAACAAATGCAAATTTCTTAGTGTAGTTGATACCTTCTTGTTAAGAAAAATCCTTCACAACTAAGAGAGATTTATGTTGCTCAACAATACCTTTAGAGGTAAATTTGGTCATGTAGACCCATTGACACTTCACAGCATTCTTTCCTTGTGTTCGGGGAACTAAGTCCCAAGTGCAATTCTTCGACAAAGAATCATTTTTTGTCTACATAGCCTATTCCCATTCAAGTCTTCCTTGAGCATCCGAGTAGGAAAAAAGATCAAAAGTTTCAAGTACATGAGTCATCAATGCAATGTTGGCATGTTGTTTTTGACTTCTAGTTTTTTGTTAAGAGGAAATATCATTGGCATCAGGTCCATCAGCTTCAATTGAATTTGCATCCCATCAAGGTAGACAAGAAATGGGTGAACTAATTTTCACTACAGAAGGTCGATTAGAAGTCAGAGAAATTCCAGTCGACAAAGATGGAAAAATAGTCAAAATTGATATCGATAGACTAATCGACTCAGAGGTTGACGGTCTAGTCGACAAAGGAATATAGTTTGACTATCCATTCGAAGGAATGGAAATTGGAACAAAAGAACCAGATTCGGAAACAACATCAAAAGGATCACCCTGCACCAATCTAGATGAGGCATTAAACAACTTGATTCTAGAAGACTTCTCATTGAACCATATATTATGTCTCATAATGATTTGTCATTTGATAGGATCAAATATTTGATAGGCCTTAGACTCTTCAAGGTATCCCATTATGATGCAAGTGTGACTCTTTGCATCCAACTTCTTTCTACAATCATCAGAAATATGAGCTTGAGAAACACATCCAAACACACAGAGATGGCTTCTTTTCACACCATCATTTGATTGGAGTCAGTGAAGGAAGAGCTCAAGTCGAGAAGCAATTGAGCAAATAAATTTCACAATATACTGCTTCAATCGAGAAGCGAGGAGGAATATCTTTGGCCTACAAAAGACATATATCCATTTCAACTAACATCCAGTTCTTACGTTCTGTGACACCATTCTGCTGAGGTGTGTAAGAAATCGACCATTTCCAACCAATACCAGATTGACCCGGGTACTCTTCAAAAGGTTTATTTACATACTCACCACCATTTTCTGATCTCAGACACTTGATGGGTCGGCCACATTGATTTTCAACAAAGGCTCTAAATTCTTTGAAATTTTCAAATACAATATTCATATTCTTCAGAAAATAAACCCAAGTGAAATGAGAGAGATCATCTATGAAAGTCAAAATATACCTTGAACCTACTAGGGAAGGTAGATTGATGCAGCAGACATCACTGTGAACCAGATCCAAAAGGTTTTGTGCTCACTGTGATTTTCCAGAGTCAAAGGGTTCATGATGATGCTTGCCAAGCACAAAACATTTACAGACTCATTCAAGTGAAAACACTTTATGTAGACTAGCAACCATGTTCTAAGTTTCCATCGACTGTAGACTTTGAAAATTTAGGTGTCTGAGTCATTCATGCCATGTTTGAATTTTCTCATCAGTGTGAGAAACAAGAGAAGTTGATTTGGTGTTGGGTTGATTCGTGTCACATAATTTATACAGACTATCCTTCAGGTTGAGAAACCCTCCGGTGAAAATCAACTGACCTCTCTTCAAATCTTGAACAAAGAACCAATCTGGCCAAAATTATATAATATTACCTATCTTTGTTAAAAAAGAAACAGATAACAAATTGGCACTTATATTTAGCACATGATAAATGTCAACGATTCTCCCATGTCAACGTGAAACATTAACTTGACCAAAAATTTTGAGAGAAAAATCATCAGCAACATACATCTTCCTCTCCTCGATGTCATTCAAGGATATGAACAGGGAGGCATCCTTATCCATATGATGAGTGCACCTAGATTCGAATAACCATTCATTCTATGAAGAATGAGACAACAAGGCTTGAGAAGTTCCAACTTGGAAGGTGAAATTATCAGTGGTTTGGAAAACAACGAACATGTCTCCTTCAAGTCATTTAACCTTATCCTCTAAATCGCCTATATTCTTGTAGAAAAACTTCTCCACATGTCCAGTCTTTCCACGGTACTGACATATATTCTTCTTTAAAATTTGATAGGGTGCATCTCTTTTTCCTTTAGGTTTCTAGTTGTGGCATCTAGGTCTCTATGTAGGGGTAACAAACCATCCTCTTTCCCTATGATTTGACTTGCTCTTTCTCTTGAGAAAGTGGGATTGATTTTTACCACCAAGATTTCCTTCTTCAAGTAATCTATGTTGATCTGTGATCAAAAGGCCACAAAAATATTCAAAGGTGTAGTCCTTACCATCTTCCTTGCATGCCTACTAGTTGGTGTGAAAAGTTGACAAAAACATGTTGAATCATGTTCTCAAATTCATCAGGACCAACTCGATGATTTTTACATATTTATTTTGATAATTCTTTCCACATTCTCCCAATTTCAACTGGATTTCCTTTACACGCACCAAATAGTCCTCTATTATGTCAAAATAATGAGGTTCCAAAGAGATCAACTCTTTATCCAACTGTGTGACATGGATTTTATCGACTTTGTCGAATCATGACTTTAGCTTCTTTCAGACTTGATAAGGGAATTTGATTCCATTGATGTAACATCCCCAGCCACCCATAGGCCGGCAAATGCCATCGCTCGGATGCTTTACTTAGCTATGAAACCCTTTTGTAACGTCCTCGACCAACCATGTCGAGCCACGCTATGCTAGAGATCACATACATTCTCTGGGCGGGACATACTCTAACATACTCATCATCCAAACTGAGTTATGTCACATACAATTTTCTATCTGCATGCAATTAAAACATATCCACGCACAAAAATCTTGCGGAATCTTTATATATATAATGTGAATAGACAAATATGTTATGTAAATGCATGGATTCATATTGAAATAATAGTAAATGAATACATACAACATATACAGGAAATACCCATAAATATAAACACAGTTATAATTCATGCACAGGGTAAATCCATAAAATAACACCTGAGAATAATAATGCAGCATGTAAATTTATCACACAATTGACACTTATCTTGGTAATAATATCACCAACCGCATGCAGACCTTCCATGAACCTCCCAGCCTTAGACGACACTGTTCATCACTCTCAACAGTGAGTCACCCTCGAGCTGGGACTAAACTCCACCCGGGTAAGGATTCCTAACCAGGCTAACGGCTCATGGAAAACAGGAAGACTCCATCACAGGTGCCTACTCAAACTAATAGCCTATAGTCTCTCATTCCCCACATGCATGTCCCAACCAAGGAAGTGTGCCCCTTCTCTTCTCAACAGTCCCTCGGCTTCCCCACTTCCCTTCTAGGGCTTCAGCAGCAGGCCGGACAGAAAGTCTTAGAGCCCTTTAGCTGCAGTTCAGCACCTTCAGGAAGTCAATTCCCAACAATTCTCTCACCCAGAGAGAAATTTCTCGCGGGCCTGACAACCCACCTTTTCAGTCCAGCTTCCCATCTAACCAGCTACACCAACACAAAAAATGGCTATGGATACAGGTTTCGATACAGTGAAATGAATGTCTGAGGATAACTGACTATGTGAGTGAAAAATGGTCATGGAATCATCGATGAATGATGGAAGGAATTCTGGAAAAGATGATGGTAAGAATGATGGAAAAACTCTAAAAATGAGCTAATTCCCTACAATATGTATGCATGTCCCAAACTTGACACTTGACATGTTGGGAGCTACTTTGGCCCACTTGTCCCTAACTTTGGAACTTAGGATAAAATAATTATCCATACTTTTTGATTTAAGAAATATTAATATAATATTCCTTTTTGGCTCAAGCTCCCTAGCTTGGCCCCTTTCCTTAACTTAGCCCCTCCCTTTCCCTAACTAGTGGAGTTTAGTCCCCCGTCTTATTTATCGTGGTCGACCTGCATGCAGCGATGTATTTTATATTAAATATGAGACATGTACAAAAACAGGCGCACTCACCTTTAACATCTAGGCTCTCCCGCCTAATCAAAACATAAGCATCCTAGCTTATAATAACTGGCTCACCAGCTTATAAAACATATCATATAAACAAAGGATCCCTGGCCTCAACATCACATGCACTTGAGATGTTGCGCGCAGTATCCTGAAATGTGCACACATCCTCATTTTATTGCGTAGTACCTGCATGCATTATGCCATCAAAGGTGCATCCAAAATTATATCAAAACAGTTCACCAGCTTAAGTACATTTGTATTTACATTTACAATTGGGTTCGGACTTAGAGATATTACAATCCCCTCCCCTTATTTATGCACTGTCCTCAGTGCATTATATACCATGTACCATTCCAATTCTCTAAAATTTCCAATCTTTAGCTATTGAAAGCTTGTTATCCATCTGGTGTTCTACTTTCCAGCACCAATTCTCCTACTCATACTACAACTGGAAGTCAATTGCTTTATTCCATAGAGCTACTTCAGGAAATAATTCAGCTAATTGTTCCTTATTACATGCTTCAATTATACTTCATTGAAGTAGCAACTGGTTGTAGATCCATGACGCTCCAACCAGCCTTATATCTCATTGTTGATAGACACTCAGTAGCATACCATTCCCAAGAATGGGATATGACTCCATTAGGATAATGGCTTCCCAAGATAGCCACAACCCACAATCAATATCAACATAGTCTAGGCCAAGATACCAAACCTCAACAACACTCCAACCAACGGTCTCTCTTCCCCACATGCTTGTACAACCCAAGGTAGTATGCACCTTCACTGTCCAACAGTCCATTGGTTTTTCAACTTCCCTTCCAGGGCTCCAGCACAGGCTAGACAGGAAGTCTTAGAGCACCGTGGCTCCCGAAGTTCCCACTTTAATCATTATCATCTCATCTGCATCATACACATGCAATTGTCATGAGAGAGCATTATAAATATTCCATTTTATAAATCAAATTAATTTCATAAGCAATTCAACTTTTCCCAAGTATGACATTCTATTTATATTGCATACAACCAACAAATTGTCAGTGTTTTCTGTATATCATAATTCATCATGCACGTCACCTTATGCAATGATTCTTAGAATTGCCTGCACCTAGAAATTCAATTACAATTACCAAACAGATCAAGAAAATAGAATGACTCATCATCCTACGTATATGCATGTTCATAATTAACAATAGTAAGTTCACTTCTTCAGTTTTCTGAACATAAATTTTTTGTAGTCAGTATTCCTGGAACTACCTCACTTGCAACTTTCATGTTGCAATGTTTAACAGTTTCTGAAATGTTCTCAATATATTGAGTTAGCAAAATTTCAACCATTAGTATAATTATTTCCATGCAAAAGCATATATACATGCACTCACATAATGCATTCAACAAAATGCATTTAATTATACAATTCCATCATGTATGAGTGTAACTTTGCCACTTACTAGGCATGAGTGCAACTCTCACTGCCTATTTATTCAATGCACCTTTGCATTGATTTTCAAAAGGAGCTTTATCTAAGTCATGCATCTCACCATCCATAAATTGGAAATCTAGCCAATGTCTTGAAACATCTCCACACACTTCCCATCGTCTTCACAATTATTTGGATGCCTTCCTTTTCAACCTGAACACTACACCAAGAATACCATTTTGTAGTGTTTATTAGTGTTAGAAAAAAAGGTTGCAGTCCAAGTTTTATTTAAAGGTAGGAAGCTCATTGGGTATTTGTGTGGCACATAAAATTTCTATAACCATAGCTTACCATATCCAACCATGTCCTAGTCTCATACATGACTAGATTTCTTAGCATCATTCATATAACAAGTTTTTATCTTTTATTTTCTGTGGTTATTGTCTCATAACCAAATTAACATGGTATGCTACTATGTCAGTGTGTGCATTGAAAAGCTAAAATCTTTGATAACTATAATAGGCCTCTAGCCTTTACCACACCTAGTGGTAACTTAATCCTATCAATGCACTTAAACAATACCATACAGCGTAGTATAAAAATTCAATTTGGGGAAATTCTTACTTGGATTTCCCTTTGGCAATTATACAACATGCTACCTGTAGAGATACCATTAAATGATTTTAATGCTACCTGATTAGCTAATGACAATAGAAGTTTCTCATGCTTCTTTATCAACCTTATAATTCAACATTCCAAATTTATGTTTCTTCCTTCCATATGCAACAACATTATTAGCAACACTTGCAAACATGCAAGCATCATCACTTTATGGCCGTCCCAACAAGCCATAAAATACTTGTTGCTACAGTAATTGCAGCAACTCCTTTCTTCTTGTATCATGTTTCCTTGTTTATCCCAGAAGTATTCCATTCTCTTGGATTCTTGAACCTTCAAGTGCTCTTCACTGTAATTATTGTGCATGAATATTTCTGATCTGAGCAATTTCTAGCCAAAACACTCTTGGCTGCCTTTTATTTTCCATCAAAATACTAAATTGATATTAAGCTTCAACTTTTTATTTATTTCTTGGATCCATCTATGCCAACTCATACTTGGATGGATTATGATTCCAATCTTGTTGTCTTATAGACTTTGGATCTTCAACATACATTTATTTTTCGAATCCCTTTGATCCAACTCCTACATGACCCAATTCTATTTCTAGTCATGTTTTCTGAGTAACCTAGGACAGTTAACACCAACTTCCTTCTTGAGGTGCTTGATTTATCCTTTCCTTAACTGATCATATCAATACTTGGATTTTCTTGTTGTCTATTACTTTCCTTTTCTTGACCAATCTAATTTCAACCTGCCTTGCACAATCCAATTCTATCATATCATAAATAATGCCCTTCGTACCATGCTTCCACTGCGCACTGTGATAACCATAAGGGAAGCATTATTCTAATTTCATAGCTAATCCATGGATATGATGTACTCCTTATCCAATATGCAATAAGCCTCTTTTTTTATCTGATTACTATCATTCAGGTAGTCAATTCCTTTTATAATAGATTTGACTCCAATGTATTTCTTAATCTATATATTAGTTTCTTTGGGAGTGAATGCACTTTCACTAATTCATTCACTACATGATCTATTCCTCTATCTGGATTCCATTGAATACTTGACTAACATGAGAGGACTTCCTGTAGTGACCTCCCAAGATTTTATGGTTGCACTCAGATTCATACCTTGACATTTTGTGGTCTTGGCTTCGAAACATCTTATGAAATATTTTTTCATAGCACTCTTTCCCTGAGTACCTCTGCTTATTCCTTTCTTTTAACTAAACTTCAACCTTCTCACCTGTTAATAACTCAATTTTTTTTTCTCTGCAAAAATCTTTTTAGATAAGACCCAAGTCTTGAGAATTTAGCAAGAACTACATCATCACAAAAGCTTGATAGTTTGGAGGACTGGGAAAAACATTGTGGTTTTTAAAATAGACGTGTGGCGCCTCTAGAGATACATCGGGGTATAAGGTGGTTTTCTGAAACCACCGCTCATGAGATGGGGGACGGCTAGTCATATCACCCTGTTTCACTCGCTCAGTACTTCGCGAACGCTGCCATGTAACGAACTCAAAAGATAATCATTTGAAATGGATTATCCAAGCATGGAAAACCAACGCACTTGTACATAAGTTTGTCTGTGATTCATAAATTGGGACTCTATAACTACCAATTCTCAAGTATGGAGGCATCATCTTATCCATAAATGGAGTAATCTCCAATTTTACTCGAACTTCTGATCTTTGTAAAAGCATTTCCGTGTCCACAAAATTGAGGTACATGGACAAAGCTACATCCAGTGAGACTGGTTATTCAGGAAACATGGTAGATTTACCTATGGGTAAGGAGGATAGGGTAATTGCGCATATAATAGTGACTAAATTCCACACAAAACCTGCTACAGACTCGAAATTGGAAGTCAGGTTAAATCCCATTATGAGGGATCTGGTCATCAACAGGGGAGATGTTAAGAAGAAATGGAGCAAGCAATAGAGGAAAGAAACCACAACTGAAACAGTTGAAAGTGTTGGAGAGGATCAATTGGTCTGGTTAGATACTCTAAAGGAGGAGCTCACTAAGCTAAAATGAGTTCTCAAATAAAATTAAGTACATTTCAGCAAATTTTGTACAATTGGTAGTAGAGGAAAGGGCCCTAGAGATAACTAATTGCATGAGTGAAAAATGGTCATGGAATCATCGCTGAATGATGGAAGGAATCCTGGAAAAGATGATGGTAAGAATGATGGAAAAACTCTGAAAATGAGCTAAGTCCCTACAATATGTATGCATGTCCCCAACTTGACACTTGTCATGTTGGGAGCTACTTTGGCCCACTTGTCCCCAACTTTGGAACTTAGTATAAAATAATTATCCATACTTTATGATTTAAGAAATATTAATATAATATTCCTTTTTGGCTCAAGCTCCCTAGCTTATCCCCTTTCCTTAACTTATCCCCTCCCTTTCCCTAACTAGTGGATTTTAGTCCCCCATCTCTTTTATCGTGGAAGGTCTGTGCACAGCAATTTGTTTTATATTAAATATGAGACATGTACAAAAACAGGTGCACTCGCCTTTAACGTCTAGCCTCTCTGGCCTAATCAAAACATAAGCATCCTATATTATAATAACTGGCTCACCGGCCTATAAAACACATCATATACACAAAGGCTCCCTGGCCTCAACATCGCGCGCACTTAAGATGTTGCGCGCGGTATCCTGGAATGTGCACACATCCTCATTTTACTGCGCAGTACCTGTGCGCATTATGCCATCAAAGGTTCATCCAAAATTATTTCAAAATAGTTCACCAGCTTAGGTACATTTGTATTTACATTTACAATTGGGTTCAGCCTTAGGGATATTACAATTGAGGTGAAAAACAATCTCTCGTGAGATACAAGTCATGATGAACCCCACATCCTCATCCTTATTTCCATCAACAATGAACTTTTCCTAATCATCTATTGGATCTGGAATCACAGTCTTCATATACTGCAACATTCCTTTACTCTTCAGTAGGGTTTCCATGTCTGGTGTCAATACAACATAATTTGATCTGTTCAAAATTACAAGATTAATAATCAAAGCCATATTTTATATCTAGATAGAATAGTTTTGTTTCAATAAGTTCCAATTGTGAAAACCACTAGTCCAGATTAATTCACACAATAGCTCAGACTTAGCAAGGTTGTGGATAACAGAAAATGTTTCAAACCATCATCTCTAATACCATGTTGGGGAATATGGTGAAACCTGATATGAAACAGAAAAACAGTATTGTAGGTAATCGAAGAGGGAATACAATTTTGAAGACAAAAGGTGGTGTCTAAAGACACCATTACAGTACTTAAGCACAACACACTATGATCAGAACATCACAATGCCTATTGGACGTTTTTGTTTACTCTCCTCTATTCTACTCTGATCTTCTTATTGACCCATGGTTCATGTATTTTGGGTTTCCAACAAAGCCTCTAAAACTATCATCCCTCCTGGTAAACCAAAAGGCAACACAGCACACAGAATGTG
>JASDQU010103445.1:286634-300488 GCA_032191745.1 Picea mariana | reverse complement strand
AGATTTAATGGGTGGTTGTAAGACTTAGGTGTTTACAGCCCAGGATTGAGTATGAGATATGAGATCTGTATTCAGAGCCATTTACTATAACTTTTGATTGTAACCTATTGTTATCCCTGACTATGCATTACCTTCAACAGCTTAATTCCTAAATAGCACAACCATATTTCATAGCAATATAATAACCCATTCATTTATTAAGCGCAATATTTAAATACTTAAAAGAGAATAAATATATGCATGCATTCATCACATTACATAGATATTACCATGTTTCACCCCCTCCTGGGCTACATCTAGAAATATTTGGCTCTCGGCTATTTTATTATGGTAGTCCTGCATCTACAGTGTCGCGCACTTACAATTATCCTCAGATGGGTAAGATCTATATGAGGCAAACTAGACCGCACCAGGATCCTCAGCCTGCGATCTAATCCTCAAGAACTACCTTCTCTCCCCTCCTCTAGCTCAATAGCTTACAAAATAGTTCATACAAAAACTTTACATATCGCATCAACTCATACATATCTACGATAATACAAAGCCAACTACTAACTAAATCGGAACAACTACAAAATCCCTCAAAAATACAGAACTCGTCCACAATACCTCAGTATCGATATTTATAAATATTTTTCTCTTCATCCATTACCATTCATTACCAAAACCATAAACCTACCAATGTTAGTCCTTCCTCCCATGTGTGCATGTTGTTCCTCCATCTAGCTATCGCTTTCCTTGTGCACGCTTTCTTGCATGCACGCATGTTGTGTTTCCTTCCAGTTGTTGCTTCACTTTCTGCATGCTTTATTTCCCCATGATCATCCTTCTTTTCACTTCAGCCTACTACCAACAGGCCCCCAACACTGACATGTGGCTCGTCCCGAGCCACCTAATCCTTCTGAGCTTCCTCGATATCCTTAGTGATCGTCTGAAACTTTTCCTTCAACTCTGCTACTTGTGTCAACGTCTGCACAGTCTTCTCCTTGATTGTGTCCACTACCTAGACTGCCACTTCATCGTTGATCAATCCTGCACATTATACCTGGTTTTGTGCTATCTGTATCTTAGCTTCTTCTGTCTGTGCCAGTATTTCTACTACCTGCTCCTGTAATGGCTCCATTTGAGCCTTATGCTCCTATTTCTCCATTTGCACAATGATGAGTTCTGCATGCAGCTTCTTCATCTCCTGCGTCCCTTTGACTCATTTTGGGATTGGTATTGTCTTTTTCTTCTGCTTGAGCCCTTGGATTGCTGCATTGATCCTTTCCTCTTTCTTGTCCCACCATTGGACCTGCGGATCCTCCTCCAACCTAGTCCAAAGTTGCGCTGCTTTTTTGAACAAGTCAACGGTTGTGCTGACCTGCTGCTCTATCTCTTGCAGCTGCATTGTTGCTTCCTTCTTCCTTTTCTCCTTCACTTCTATTGGTGAGGTTGGTATGAGCTGCTCTCGGAGATTCTCAATCTCCTTCTGGTATTGCTTGATTTCCTGCACAATTTGATCAATCTTTTCCACTACTGCAAGTTCATTCCCCTACGCGGTGTTTGGAAGCTTCTCAAAAATTCCTCCTACTCTTCATTCCAGTTCGTTCTTATGTTCTCTTTCCTCCTGATTTTCAGACTTGGCCTGCTCAAAAAAAAATTCCAATGCTTCCCGCTTCTCTGTTGCTCGTTGTAATTCGACTAAGTATTTGTGTGCACGAGATTGTACCTTGTGGTCGACACTAACTTACAACTTGTCTAGTGCCCTAGATGGCATACGCGTCAAGACCAATTGGATGTGGCTTAAATCCTTCAAGGGTGTCTGCCCCACGATTTCGTCCATGCACAACATACTAGGTGTGATGTAGAATGTTGTGTTTACATGTGGTAATGAGTTGACTGGATCTCATTCTTCTACAACCACTTTTTCCTCGGTCTATGGTGTTGATGTTTATATGCCCCTATTGTTGCTTGCTATCTGTACTTCCTTGAATTTCTTAAGGAACTGCCCCAATTCTACCAACTCTTTTTGAAGTTTGTCCATGTGATGCGCTACATGGTCAAAGTCCTCAGATAGGCAATCTTGGACCATTCGGGCTTTCATCTCTACGTCATCATCTGTAATCATATATTCTGGAGGTGGTCTTTGTTCCTTCATTTTCCTTCATGATCCTTGAGTCTGCGTTGCTGATCTCTTGTTTCCCCTTGTTTCCTGAGAATTGGGACTTGTTGCGGTATCTTGTGTGGCCGTGGCCTACTTCTGCTTCCCTTTGGTCGGTTGTATATTCCCCTTTTCCCCCTTCAGGGTTCCCATTTTATTTAGCCCTTTGTCTACCCATGTTGTCTTGCCTTGGCCCATTCTTGGTTTCTTAGGCACTTGGATATCTGGAGTATGTGTTTCTCCCTGCTCTGCCTCTTCCTCTGTTGTTCTTTTCGGCACCTCCTAGGTAATGGATGGAATCCTCCATTCCTTAAGCCATTTGTTGATGAACATGTCAATATCATCCTATGTGATGCAGTAGCACATCTATAGCCACTGTTTGACCGGATCATTCTTTGCATGTATCCACATTGTTTGTCATTTTTCCTGGAATTTGGCGATGTTCGCATATCGCGCGACAGCTTCTGGTGTAATTCTCCATGTCTTGGATATGGCTTCCTGTAGGTCGCGTAAGTATCCCTCAAAAATTGATCCATTCTCCTTCTTGTTCCTCGAGTCTGGCATGGCTCTGAGCATCAAGTACCTCGCTCCTTGTGGCTTTGGTCTAGTACAAAAAACTACATACCTTGTCTCTTGCCATCCCATGAAGGCTATTAAGGTAATCAACCATGAGTAGTGGAACTATGTGCCTAGGTCCTGCGCATCCTTGCAGTCCTCTAGGAACAAGTTCAATAAGTATGGCGTCGAGCTCATTGAGGTGCCTTCTGCACACTAGGCTGCAACTGCAACAACTCCAACTGGGACTTCCTCCCTGTGGCATTTTCTTAGCAGCTTGCAGGCTAAGATTTTTGCGCCCAATTGTGTGGCTACATTGTTGATTCGTTTGGTCATGATCCATCTTGGCCCTCTAGAGGTGCCATACTTCTTCTTCATCTCTTCCGCTAGTGCTTTATCCTTGGTTTTTTCATCCAAAAACAACGTGGGATCCATACCCTGAATCGGTAACCCTGTTATTTGCACAATAATCTCAATGGTTATGGGGACAGGCTTGTCCAACCATATGTCCCTTCCATGTGTTACTGCTAAAAGTTGTTTGATGCATGTTGTTGCATATTGGCCTCTGCCAAAATGTTGTAGGTATAGTAGACCTAGAATTCACATTTTCTCCAACCCAATTGCCCACTGGTATGGCTGGTTGATCGGTTCTCCAACTCGAGTTTTACCCATGATCTATATAAATACCCTCTACGTAAGGTCCAGGAACTTGGCTTCGTCTGCTACATCATGGTATGAATATTTGAGCTTCCTGACATGGACTAGTAGCTCTGGTCCTACCTATACCCCAGCTGGTATGCGCAATAGAACAATTTCTGCTGCAGGTTTCTTGCGAGGTGACCTTGGTATCTATATTTTGTCTTTCTACTACTGTGTGATGGATGGTCAACTGTCCTTATACAACTTCGATCGACTCCCATTGATCATTCCTCTGAGTTTTGTACCTCCTAAATATATTAATTTTACATCTCCTCCATGTGTGACAGATTTTACCTCGTACGGTCCTAACCAATGCATTCTGAGCTTTCCCGAGTGCTGAAACGATTTGTTGTCATACATCAATACTAGATCTCCTTCCTTGAATGTTTTCTTCGTGCTGTGTCTATCGTGCCAAGCCTTGTCTCTGGCCTTCTGAACTTGTTGGTGGAATCCTACTAAGATTCAGTCTTCCTTCATGTTCAGTAACTGATTCAGTCTCTCTTGTACTGCGCCTCATTCTATCATTTGTGTGATGGATTCTACACACAAGCTTGGTACTAAGAATTCTAATGGCACCACTGCTTCTTTGCCATAAACTAGTTTAAATGGTGTGTGCCCTGTCAACGTTTTGCATGTAATCATGTATGCCCATAATACTGCTAGTACTTTGAGGTCCCATTTGTCTCTATTGACGTTACAGATCTTTGTCAGTGCGTTCTCCAGAATTTTGTTGAAGGCTTCCACTGTGCCATTTTTCTGTGGATGATACGGTGTGCTCTTCTAGTGATGGACTTCAAACTCTTCAGGCATCGCACGAATGGTGTTGTTTATGAAGTGCGTGCCTTGGTCACTCATAAAAACTCTTGGGCACCCAAATCTGGTGATTATGTGTTCAAACAAAACATGTGTTGTTGTTTTTGCACTGCAATATTTTACTAGTGCGGCTTCCGCCCATCTTGTTAAATATTTCGTCACAGTGATAATGTACCGAGCCCCTGTTCTTTTTTCGGGTGGGTTGATTGGTCCCACAAAGTTATTGCCCACTTTTCAAATGCATGTAATGTTACTTATGTTCATAATGGAATCTCATCCCTTGTGTTGGGTTTGCCCACCCTTTGATAGACATCGCATCCTTGACAGTATTCCTTCGAGTCTCTATGAATCGTTGGCCACCATAGTCCTGCGCACAATACCTTCTGCACGGTAGCTTTACCTGCATAATTCCCTCCTGTTATTCCCTCATGGGCTTTTGCTAAGACTCTTGGTCTTTCATGTTCTAACACGTATCTTTGCAAGATGTTATCTACGCCCATTTTATATAAATGTCCTGCAATCAGTTGATAGTCAGAAGCATGGAATACCAGGTTCTTCTTCTACGCGATGTTATATTCTTGCGGCGCAGTACCTGTAATCAAGTACTAAATGATATCTGTGAAGTATTCATCAGCTATCTATACTAAGAATAACTGTGCATCTAGTAAGTTGTCTTCTAAATTCATAGGTTCTTCTCCATTCATGACCCTTGATAGGTGGTTAGGTCTTGCATTCAATTTTTCTGGTTTAACTATTACTTCAAAGTCAAATTCTTGGAATAGTAGTAACCATCAACAGATTCTCCCCCCAACACTAGCTTGTTGACTAGGTATTTCAGGGTTGAGTGATCTTTGAACATCTTAAAGTGTTTTCCCAATAAGTGATGCTTGAACTTCTACAGTGCATAAGCCATGGCTAGGCCTTCTCTTCTGTCGTGTTATAGTTTTGTTCTGAGTCTGATAGCTTTCTGCTTGCAAATGCTATTAGGTGATCCAAGTCTCCCACTCCTGGCTGCGCCAAGATAGCTCCAAGTGCTATCGTTGATGCATCTACATGCACATGGAATGTCTTTTTTCAGTCTGGAAATACTAATATCAGTGCAGTAACCATAATTTCCTTCAAGGCAGGGATGATTTTAAGGGTGGAAATTTATATTAAAATGAAGAAACATGGGATAATCTTACAAGTCCTTAATATGCAAAATGTAAAATCTTTGACGATAGTTTTGTAAAATATTCAAATTTCTAAGGATTTTATATAATTTCTATAAAATTTTGGTGATTTCTAAGGTAAAATAATTCTATTCTATGAAATTTGGACGAATCGTTTTTCAAAAAAATGGAAATTGGCGAATCATTTTTTTGGGAAAAACATGGAATATTAGCCCAATTATGAAATTTAGCCCCTAAAATCATCTATGCTTCAAGGTATCTAGACCGTGTTGACACTCGTTGTTCCACTGAAAATTCATATCCTTCCTTAACATCTTTTCCATCAATGCAGTGATCTGCACATATCCTTTGATGAATTTCCTGTAGTATATTGTGTGTCCTAAGGTCGCTCTTAGCTGATGCACTGTTTTTGGTGCTGGCAAGTTAACAATGACTGTGATCTTTGCTGGATCTACTAATAAACCTTGTTTGCATACTATATGACCTAATAGTATCCCAAACGATGTTCCAAATATGCATTTTTTTTATATTCAGTGATATCTGACACTGTCTACATCTTTCCAACATCACTTGTAAATCTTCCACATGATTTTTCAATAAACTATAGACTATCCAACCATCCAGGTATACTTCAAGAAACTGGTGGATGAATTCTTTAAATGTTTTGATGACTACTCTGGAGAATATTATTGGTGCATTATTCAGACCAAACGGCATGACTGTGTACTGATAAGATCCCCATTCTGTTGCAAATGTAGTCTTGTATCTGTCCTCCTGTGTTATCTTAATCTGATGATAGCCTAAGAATCCATCAATGAATGAGTAATCTTCATGTCCTCCCACATTCTCTAACACTTCATCCATGAACTGTGTAGGGAATGGGTCATGTAAGCATGCATCATTCAACTTCCTTAAGTTGACGCATATCTTGATCCCTCCTTGTTTCTTGTCCCGTACTACCATTGGGCTTATCCATTCTGACTCCTCAACCGGTTCTATGATGTCAACTTTGAGCATCTTATCGATCTCAGCTTTAACTTTATATTTATATATTGGGTTCAATATGTAGGGTCATTTTCTAATAGGTCTCGCATCAAGTCTGAGTGGTATCTTAATTTCTCCTAGCTCTCCGGCTATACCCTTCATCTCTATAAATGTTGTGGGAAATAGGTCACTGTATTCATGCAACAAATTTGTGATGCTTTCTACTATTTGCTCATACTAGTAATCCCCAATGTTGGCCATTTTGGGCTGCTCATCTATCCCGATGTTAAATTTATTTACCTTGATCAGCGTGGAAATGACTTTGGATTCTATGGGTGGGCCTTCCACATCTATTTTTCCTTCTACTTATTAAACTTGAATATCGCGTGGATCATCTTCATTCAGTGCTTACTCCTGTACATGGTAACATGCCAACATGTCCTTGATTGTCTGTTTGTTCCGTTGTTGTTCTTCTGTGATCAATTGTATTTATGTTTCTTTGATGAATACTACTCCACTGATCCGTTTAAGGGCTGCATCTATGTTGGGGTTCTCATGCTCAAATGAGAAAGTGATTGAAAATTTCTTTTGCAATGTCATCCAAGTCACAGTTCCTTTGTGCAATTCCTGGTCTGTATACCTTCGTTGGTATGCCCTCTAGAGTGTGTATGAAGTAATGAGGCCATTCCTCTGGGGGTATCATTTTCCACAACGTTATGCACTTCTCCAAGTGTTCCGTTGGTGTCCATTGTCCTTCATACTTCTGTTTTTTGTTGTTTTTTTGTTCTGCAATGAACCTTATGCATGGTCACTACGTACATTGGTACCAATATGTGATTGTCTCATTGTGTGAACCCCACCATTTTGCGGGTTTTCCCTTAAGTGCTAAGTCAAGTTCTAATAGTCTCTGGTTCTCTAACACTGTTTCTTCATATTGTGTCAAGAATGTTTCCAAATCGTTTAGTCTGTGGAAACTGGGTGGTTCCCTGATTTCTGTGCCTATCCATCTTACTGCACGATCTATTCTTTCACATCTTCACATGGATACTTTGTGTAGCCTCTACTTTCAGTTCTCTAAACCAGTGTCTGAGTATGTTGCACATGAAGTAATGTTCAGCCAACTGAGTACCCCATCTGCAGTTGGGTTTACGTAATCCTCATCACACGCATTTATTCTGTACAACTAGCTGATTTCCTCTAAGTATAGGAAAGTAGGTTCTACAAACCTCTCCCCTTCTGATGGGTCTAATGGTGCGATGACCCTATATTCTCTGGACTCAAATTTCATTTTCCTGGTTTTCAAATTGATTATGGCTTGGTTGTCAAACGCCCAATCCAGAACAAGCAATGCTAGATACAGTGTTGTGTCATCCACTATTTCAATGACTTCAAAGTCTTCTTTAGTGCGTACTCCATCAAGATCTATGGTCACTCCTTTGAGTCTACCGATTGTTAGGAATCTATGTTGGTTTGCTAGTTTCAATTGAACAAGTGAGTATCCTAATGTTGGCTCTCCTATGCATTGGCATATATTCTTTGTTAATACATTCACTTCTGATCCTAGATCCATTATTATGTCTCCCATATTGAAATCCCCAATGTTATCATTTAGTCTAAATTCCCTACTTGTTCTTCTTCTTGTGTGTAGGTGATTAACTATTTTTTGTTCTAGCTTTTCTTCTGTCTCACTGCTACATTTTTCTAGAATGTTTTGCAATATTGTCACAAATGAGGGATCACTTAATACTTTTACACATGATTGAAAAAAGCCTTTGATTGTACTTACTTGTCCCATGGGTTGCATTCTGTTGGTATGATCCAATGATGGAGGCATCTCGTATTCTAGTGCTTCCTTGTATTATTGTGCAGTTGAAGTCAATGGCATGTCCTCCTTCTGAAATTCTTCTCTGGCTTGCTTGAATATCTCCTTCTCCTTCTGCGCCTCTTTTGGTTTGGTGTTCTTATTCACCCACTGACTTTGTTTTGGTTCCTGTTGAACTACGTCAGTGCCTATTTTAGCTCCTCCATGAGTGACTATGTTGATGTTACTTCCTTCATCCCTTGCTTCAGCTGAGATCTCTGGTTTTTTTTATTCCTATTTTCTTGAATCTTTAATAGTAAGGTCAAGAATTCCTTTGTATCATGTTGTAATGCACAACAATACATACAAGTTGTTGGTGGTAGTGGGAATTCTCGTCCATAATGTCCTGGTTGTTGAAAATTGTGACATGTGACTGGTCCTCTACCTCGTCTGAAACCTCCTCTGGCTCATCCTCCTCCTCTGTATCCTACTCGATCGCCTCTCTATGCATTATACTGTGGCGCCTGATTACACTAAGTGGTATTGTACTGAGGTTGTGTCGAGTTGTACTGTGGTTGTGAGTTATTGTACGGTTGTTGCGCATTATTATACTGCTACTGTGTAGTGTTGTATGGAGGTGGGAATGGATTGAACTGTGGTGTTTCTTGCCCAATCATCATCTCAGCCTGTACTCTATATGCATCTCATGTCCTTTCTTGCATCAGCTCCATAGTTCTGCAATCTTTATCGTCGTGGCCCACTGACTTACAAAAGGTGCTATATGAACTCTTTGGGACTGTTTGGTATTTCTGCATCATCGTGCAGTGATAAGGGTCGTGACTTGATTTTTTGAATATTTCGCACCATAGTCCTCCCAGTGGTAATGGATTTGGCATACCTGCTGCCATATACTGCGTGAACGTTGGTCATTCATTCTTGTGGTGTCCTTCTGTCCTGCATGAGGTACACCAAATGGCTTTTCATTTTTCTTTGTTCTTATTATGTTTCAGCTAAAATGTTATATTCTTCAAATCCTCCTTCAATTCCTCGATCGCTGGGTCTGTCTGTTGGTACTGGTTCTCTTCTAGTTGCAAGGTTGCTTGCAGAGCCTATGCCTATGTCTAAAATTTATGTTGTCATAAAGGGTATTTTAAGTGTGGGAGTAGTGAGTTGACAAATAGGTGTCGATGTTGCATATCGTTCAGGAGGTATTTTAACTTTCCCTTCAGTCACTTGAATCTCTGATTGATCTCCCATACAAACTCTCCTGGTTTCTATCTTATTTCGATCATCTCATTCATGTACTGATCATCTGAGCTCAGATTCTGAAACTCATTTATTAATAACTTCTTAATGTCGGTCAATGTCCTTGTCATCCCCAGGGCACTGTTTGTGTCTAGACTCATGTACCAGTCTAGTGCATGGTCTCTTAGCATAATAGCTAGTTGTGCAATTTTGGTATCTTCATCAGTGATCTGTTTTTCTTCCCAGATATTTTCACAAATGAACAAGTGATTTTCAGGGTCTTCTGTTGCTTCTCCCCGAAATTTTGGTAACCTGATGGTGGGATAATTTCCTGCCATTCTGAATATTGAACTACTACCTCCTTCACATGGTGTAGATACTCGACTACTGCTGTCTGGACTAGCTCCTCCAGTTGTTTATCCTTGTGTATATGTATTTCTTGCTATCGGACTTCCTCCGAACTTTGGTTGTCTAAACGATGGTGTTCTATTTGGTGTATTAGTCGCACATGGGTTTATGGGTTCCACACTGACATTAATATGGATAGGATGGCTGCCTTATCCTCCCGCTCTTGGACCTCTCGTCTTCCTTTCATATGTTGTATTCAAGATTTCCTCAATCTTCTCCATAGCCCGAAGATCCTCTACCTCTTCCTCATCACTCGCCAAGCCTTCCCTCGTGGCTACGGATCTCTTCTTGGTATTCACCTTGTATTGGTAGGGTACTCCACTACGTGTCCTTCCCATTGACGCCAATATCCACTTAATCTAGTATTTGTTCATCATGATCAGGTACAAGGGTTCCTCCTCTTTCTTTCCCTTATCCTTACCTCCTTACATTACTCCTCTCTCTGTCAGTGCTTCCGCCCTTCCCCCATGAATGCAGGGAAGTTTATATGTTAGATTCCATTTTCATTACACCTTTGTTATATAGAATTATCTTAATAGAAGTATACAGTGATCGAATATACCTTCCTCGAGGTCTGCATAGAAATTCATTCTCCACTGCGCTATATAACTTCGCTGTGTCAAATGCAAACTCTGTTATGAAGCCTGCCACAATACTGTCAAGCCAAAATTCTACTGCGTAGGTGAACTTGTTGTTCACCTATTATAACTGCTCAATCTGTACTAGGGTCCACTCTAACTGTTGAATCCAGTTCGTCGTGTGGTTATCCTTCAACCTTAGTATCCATTCCTGCAATAGATGTGGAAAATCACAGAAAAAGAATTTGTGTAAATCAGTAAAAACGTATTTTTCCAGATATTTGCGGGGTGTTATTCTAGGGTTTCTATTGTCTTTCTGTGCAAACTCTAGCTCTTTGGTTCTCAACTAGCTTTCGATTCCTTCTTTCATAGGGTTCCACAGTCTCAACATTCCCTTCTAATGGATCATTTCTCTGTTCTTTTCTTTGCTCATTCCTCGCTCAAGCTATCTTAGCTACTCAATCCGCCTCTATTCCTACCAATGGCAATGGAACCATTTGTTGCTTACTCTCCTCTATTCTACTCTGAGCTTCTTATTGAACCAGGGCTCATGTCTTTTGAATTTCCAATAAAGCCTCTAAAACTATTAGCCCTCCTAGTAAACCAGAAGGAAACACAACACACAGAATGTGTCGCACAGTCTCACCCGAGATAGCTTTAATGGGTGGTTGTAAGACTCAGGTGTTTATAGCCCAGGATTGAGTATGATATATGAGATCTATATTTAGAGCCATTTACTATAACTTGTGATTGTAACCTACTATTATTCGCGACTATGCATTACCTTCAGCAGCTTAACTCCTAAATAGTACAACCATATTTCATAGCAATATAATAACCCATTGATTCATTAAGTGCAATATTTAACTACTAAAAAAAGGATAAATATATGTATGCATTCATCAAATTACACAGATATTACAGTGGTTCACCCCCTCCTGGGCTACGTCCATAAATATTTGGCTCTCGACTCTTTTATTATGATATTTCTGCATCTACAACATCGCATGCTTACAATTCTCCTTAGATGGGTAATATATATATGAGGTGAACTAGACCACACCAGGCTCCTCAGCCTATGATCTAATACTCANCCCCTCCTCTAGCTCAACAGCTTACAAAATAGTTCATACAAAAACATTACATATCGCATCAACTCATACATATCTACGATAATGCAAAGCCAACTACTAACTAAATCGGAACAACTACAAAATCCCTCAAAAATAAAGAACTCATCCACAATACCTCAGTATCGGTATTTATACATCTTTGTCTCTTCATCCATTACAATTCGTTACCAAAACCCTAACCCTATCGGCGTTAGCTCTTCCTCCCATGTGTGCGTGTTGTTCCTCCATCCAGTTGTCTCTTTCCTTGTGCCCACTTTCTTTCATGCGTGCATGCTGCGTTTCCTTCCAGTTGTTGCTTCACTTTATGCAGGCTTTCTTTCCCCACCATCATCCTTATTTCCACTTTGGCTTGCTACCAACAGACATCTTGTACACAACAACGATATCACCATGATGATAATGACCCATATGGTCTATTGTTTATAACTTCAATATATAACCAACTTCCTTGAAATCAGGAGCATCTTGTCCACATATAACCATTGGTTGTTAGAGTTGACTCTGTCAAATCCACGATGTCTAGTCAGCTCGATAAGGATGCTCGACCTAACCATCCATGCATCCAACTCGTAGTCAATTTCTCGGCTTGTCGATCCACTGACCTACTATCTTCGATTGTTGGTCAATTGTCCGACTAAGATACTTGTCAAATACCCAACTAACTAATGTAGAGATATGGTCAATCACTCGATCGACTATTTCTATATGCAGGTCGACTGCTCGACCAATTGATTCAAGGAGAAGTGTGATGAATCATCGTGAAATGATGTTCCAATAATGTTTGGGGTACCTCATTGACCTATATTTACTTGTTAAATGTCATTAATTGTCTTGTATACTTCATATATATAAATCTGAAAATTGCTTCATCAAACCACCTTGTGCCTACTTAGTATATCTTGTTCTAATGGTGGTATGTTTGAGTAGCTAATATAGGAGGTCATAGAATTTATTTTATTTTTCTATGGGATTCATGGATGATTTTAGGGGCTAAATTTCACTCATGGGCTAATTTTCCATGGTTTTTCCAAAAACGAGATTCGCTATTTTAAATATTATTCGCCCAAATTCTATAGGATAAAATTATTTTACCTTAAAAATCGCCAAAATTTTATAAAAACTATATAAAATCCTTAGAAATTTGAATATTTTGTACAAAAATATCACTAAACATTTATAGTTGGCATATGAAGGATAAGTAATATTCACTAAGGTTTCTACATTTTAAAATAAATTTCCATCCTTAAAATCATCCCCGATAGGATTCCTTGAAGTTACTAGGGAATTCTCCCTTGTGTTGGATTTCATCCTTCACTAAAATGAGTGAAGTGATTGCTAAGGTGACAGTGGTAACACCTCCATGTTACACTTGTCTTATCCCTTGTGAAAGGCTTTCCACAAAGGTGCAAGATATTGTGATAACTGTTGGATACACCGACCACACTGAGAGGGGGGTTGAATCAGTGTAGGGATATTTTCAACTTCTCTTCACAAAACTCCTTAGTTAGCAATCACCATTTACTCATCAGTTATTACTATCATTTATAACTAGTTGTATGTGAACATATATCAACAACATATAATAGCAACATATATCATCAATAATCCATCATCGCAAAGAACATAAAGAATACAAGATGTATGTGCAATTTTTTTTTTATTATGGACTACAATCCTTGGGTTTATCAGCAACAATTGAATAGAGTTACAACTCCACAAGAGCACCAACTCTGCAATGCAAGACTCAAATTAAACAACTAAGAACCAACTAAGAAGAGGATTCAATCCTCAATAGATACCAATCTGTCAATAGATACGCGATCATTCAATAGTGCAGCATGTGTATGTACGCACCCTACCAATAGTGCAACCCACGTATGTACGTGGTCTGGCTCACAGTAGCCTGCGTATGCATCCTGAAAAACTAGGGTTTTGTCTCCTTGAATAAATCATATCCTCTACAGCCTTCTATCACATCCATTTCTACCTTTCACTATCCAATATGTACCATAACCAATCACAACACATCTATGCTCTCCAACAACTTACTCATGCTCCTCAACCATACAATATGAATGTTACTCAATCATAAGTAACCAGTATACTATGGAAACCATATCAGTACTGAAACATAAGAGTGCTTCTCACTCTATAAATCAACCAACATAAGCCATATCACAACATCCATTCTGTTGTTGGGTATTTTACCCTATGGACTAATAAGCTAGGGTTCTAAGCCTATATGCAGATCATGACCCTTCAGATTTAAACCTTTAACCTTCTACCCAAAATCTCAACCCCTTTTCTCAGACAAGCATAGGAA
>JASDQU010103445.1:267238-286534 GCA_032191745.1 Picea mariana | reverse complement strand
TTGGGTTCCCAAAGGCGAACCTCATGTTGAATGTTATCCTTTAAATTTCCTATGAATACATCAATCAAGTGCTCATCTGGAATATATGTTACCTTTATATTCAATCTTTGGAAGTTCTCAATGTGCTCTATAAATGAACCCTTTTGCTTGAGATTTATCAATCGGCTAAAGAAGGTATTGCTCCTTGTATCCTCATAGTGTGCTATCATTTCTTCTGTGAAAATTGTCCAAGTGACGAGTGATTTGTAGGAACAAATCGATACCATACAAATTGATTGGGTTATAAATATAAAGAAGAAATGTGTACCTTTTGTGTATGTGGCACATTATGTAGATCAAAGAATTGCTCCATCTGAAGTATCCATGTGATTGGTTCCTTGCCATCTAACTTCCTCATATCGATCTTAGGAACGTGGTTGGTCTTCAACCCAAAGTTGGAGTTTCTCCATTCTTGATTCACCTTCCTTGTGTCTCATCATGAATTTCATGGGATACATTTTCACTTTCAAGTGTGCTCTCTATTAGGAAATTTTTCAATCCTTCCATGATATCCCCTTTTAAACCCTCCATCATCTCTTGTAGTTCATCTTCTGTTATTGTATTCTTTTGTAAATCATTTATGTCCCTATGCATTTCTTCACCTTAATTGACCAACAATCTATGAAAAAAAGTGTGTGTACCATAGATACCTTACTAATTTATGTGAATAGCCTCTGAATTTCAGGGTCTGAAACATTAAAGAAAAAATTTTATAGCAAAAATTCTGCAATGACTCAGTTCACGATGATTCCAGAACCCTATCTTGCGCAGGATATATCTCCAAAAGTATAAGGCCTCAAGAGCTGAAATTTTAACCCAACGTACCTTGATCTATCTACTAAATATCCTACAATCCATTCCTTCTAAAGTGTTGTAGAAAAAACATTATAGCAAAAATTCCAAGGTATCTTAGATGTAGCAACAAAACCCCAAGACCTTGAGCTCTGAAACCATATGTTAAGAACCAAATATCAATATAGCATAGAAAAACCTTAGAACAAGTACTAAACACCTTGAAAAAGAGATAAATTTAGATAATAATCCTCTTTGAGGGGGAAACCTCCTTATTCCCACATAAATGTACAGTTACCAGATGATTCCAAATGAAAATGTCTTCTTGGTATATATAGGAGACTAGGAGGTCTAATTACAACTAATGGACTAAAGCCGACATAAATAAAATAACATTACTAATGTAATATGCCCCAATTAAGGGGTAATGAGCCATTATTTAGGGCTTAACAACTTCATTTATCAAGACTTGACATCCATTCATTTACAACAATGACAATACATACTTCATCAATATACTATGACAAGACATTGTTCCTTTAACATCAATGACAAGTCTTTGATACTTCATATATATAAATCTGGAAATTGCTTCATCAAACCACCTTGTGCCTACTTTGTATATCTTGTTCTAATGGTGGTATGTTTGAGTATCTAATATAGGAGGTCGTAAAATTTATTTTATCTTGCTATAGGATTCCTTGAAGTTACTAGGGAATACTCGGTTGTGTTGGATTTCATCCTTCACTAAAATGAGTGAAGTTATTGCTAAGGTGACAATGGTAACACTTCCATGTTACACTTGTCTTAGCCCTTGTGAAAGGCTTTGCACAAATGTGCAAGATATTGTGATAACACTATTGATGCAAGGTATTTAACTACTTAAGTAATGGAATAAATGACTTATGTTATTAGTCTTTCTTAAACAACTAACTCTACATCTACTAGTGTTGGGTCTACTTCTTAGTAAATTGATTTTACCTCTACCTCTGCCTATGCTACTAGTGAGGGATAAGAAACTATATCTCGATCACTAAGCTTAGATCTAGACTCACTTATTAATCTTATGCTTCAACTACTAGATCTACTAGATCAACTAGTTCAACTTCTAGGTTAACTACCAACCTTTCAGTGAGCATTGTTGACTCTTTTTCAAAGATTTCTTCAATAATTCCAACTGTAGACATCTTTTTTGTCTATTTTTATTCGTTGAATCTCGAAAACTTTTCTTGAATATAAGTGATCTCAACTTATTTTGATTATTAAGAGGCAATGAAATAGGAGCAGAGTGTTAGGGTGGAATAATATCAAATACAATACAAGTCATTTCATGCTTCAAACCCCTTGTTCTTAAAGCCTCCTAAAGAGAAAACAAGCATATGCATAAATTTTTATTTCTCAATATTAATATGACAATCAAAATGCATTAACTTCTTTTTTTCTTGAAATGAGCATACATCATTTCCTAGAAGCCTAGAAAATATATTTATAAAAAATGAGAACCTTCAGTTGAAATAAATAAAGAAAATGAAGGAAGTATCACAAAAATGTGAAACCATTTACAACGAATGTAGATCTAAGTAGTCATGGATGATTTACTCTATAAACATGAAACATAAGTTTAACATAACTATAACATCGCCAATAATAAAACAAACAAAGGCATCAAAATGATGTATTATATATACAAATAGTGCAAATAGTAGTCTAATGTTTGTTTAGAAGTCTTGCATAGGAACCCATTATGGGAAACCTTCTCTGAGATGATCACAACAAATAATAAAAAGTATTATTCTCGTGCCCCCATTCTCCCTGTGTGAAATTTAAACTTGTTATGTTTCTTGAGGGTACGTGAATTCAATCGTGATAATATGTTTATGTCACTCAAGAAAATTACAATGTGACTTGCTAGAGGCAATGGTGCCCATTTCCATGTCCTTGTACCACTCCACCCACTTGTTGCTCCCTCCCTCTCACACATCCTATGGTGTGATGTGCATTACAAGGATTTTCTTTCTTTTCATATGTGACAAGTTATGCTCAAAATGCATATTTTATTTTCATGGATCTAGTTCCTCAGCTCCCTTACCTGGCTCTTCCTGGGGCGACACCATAACTAAGGGTAAGCTCATCATCGGTTACCAATTGATGATAGAGGGTGTTATAATAAAACAAAAGAAGCATTATATCAAAATACATAAATAAATAGCGACAAAAAGTAAATGTAAATTTAAATTTTATCTTTACCATGTCTGCATCTTGTGTAGATCCTTGTTCGACATCATCCACCATCATGGATCCCTATTATGAGAAAAAATCATAAAATTTATAACAATGATATTTCAGAGTACAACATTGAATTAACATTGGAGTGACTTGCAGAAACTCACAACATCGAGAACTTAAAACCTTATATATTTTCCTCTCAAGGTCCAACCCACTTTTACCATAACTTCCCTCCCATAGTTCTTCATTGACCCACAATTCAACTTCCTCGTCTTTCTATTCTTATTACAAATGGAAAATAAAAAAGTTAAATTTCAAGAGAACCACAAAGACATCAAATTGAAAGAGTAATTAACAAGAAAAGCATGGAATCATTACTGTGATAAAACTTATTTTTGTCAAATTCAATAAGGCATCGTCAAGCATATCATCATCTTTATCTTTGTAATCGATAAGACGAATAGGAATGGGAGAGAGGGGGCTCTCTAGTTTAGGTGTAATACACCCAGCCTTATACCTACTGGGATATGCCACACTTAAAATCTTGTGGAACTTAATACATATAAAACTTAAACAAACATTTAGATTCTACTAATACATAGATTCATGTGGAATTAATAGTAAGCCTATACATACAGCATACACAGGCAATACTCATAAATACAAAGACATGTATAAATACAAATCATGAAATTGAACACGGAATTGATACTTATCTTTTTATAGAAGACCACCAATTGTGTGCATACCTTCCACGATCCTCCAATACTTAAACCACGCTACTCATCACTCTCAGTAGTGGGTCACCCCTGAGCTAGGACTAAAATCCACCTGGGTAAAGGGATTCCTAGGCTAGGTTGAGACAAATCAGACAACAGGAAGGATCTCGTTCCAGGGGCCAACTCAAAGTAACAGCCTACATCCTCTCATTCCCCACATGCATGTCCCACCCTAGAAAGTGTGCCCCTTCTCTGCTCAATAGTCCTTCGGCAACACTTCCCTTCCAAGGATTCAGCAACAGGTCGGATAAGAATTCTCAGAGCACTATAGCTGCAATTGGGCTCCCTCATGGAAACAATTCCCAACAATTCTCTCACCTGGAGAGAGTTTCTCATAGGCCTGACAACTTATCTCTTCAATCTCATGGGCCTGACAACTTGCTTCTTCAATCCAACTCTCTAGTCAACCAGGTACAGGCTCAGGTAAAGGCAGCAGTAGAAAAAGGGTATGGAATAGGTGTTTCTCACAACAAAAAGGTACAACACCGACTCGAGTCAGTACAAGTGCATTGTGTCTTTTAGGATGGATATGGGTTACCACTGATAATAGGAAAGTAGGGGTATCTCAAGAGTGTGTGCAAGTTCAAGAGGTTCATGAATCATGCAGATGTCAACTGATGGAAAGAATGGTCAATACCATGAATGGATGAGTGAGTGCGCTCGTGAATGGGGAAAGATGGGAAAATAAACTAATTTCCCCACATATATTTGCATGTTCCCTGATTGACACATGGCCCTCCAAGAATTCATTCCTCTCCACTTGTATATCATTCCACTTCCCATAAGAACTTAGTATAATATGATATTTATCCTTTCCTTAGTCTTTTGCAATAATAATATAATATTCCCTTAGAGTTAAGCGGTCTAACTTAGCCCCTTTTCTAGGCTCTTAGCCCCTCCCTTTCCCTTCCTAGTGGAGTTTAGTCCCCCATACTCTTTTATCATGGTCGGTCTACATGCAATGATGTATTATATTAATGATATGAGTGTTTACATATACAAAATTAGGCACATTGAGCTTTAGCATCTAGGGTATCTGGCCTAATCATCACATAATCCTCCTAGCTTATAATCACTTGGCTCACCAGCCTATAAAACATATTTTCAATTCAATTGGGGCTCGGTCTTGGGGTATTACAATCCCCTCCCCTTAGTTTTTCACTGTCCTCAGTGAAATCCATATATACATTTATCATCAAAATTTTAAAAAACCTTCAAAAAGATGTGGGTATTCTTCCTGCATAGCATCTTTGTGCTCCCAAGTTGCATCCTCAAGACCGTACTAGGTCCATTGGACCTTTACTAGATCTATGGCTCGATTTAGAGCTGCATGATCTTTCAATCTAGTATGCACACCAAATGCACTTGAAAAGCACCTTCTTGCTCCACTTGAATCATATTCCAATCAATAACATGATTAGCATCAGGTACATACCTTTTGAGCAATGATACATGAAATACATTATGAATAGACATTGATGCAGGTAATGAAAGAATATATGCTACAGGCCCAATCCTCTCTAGGATTTCAAATGGCCCACAATAACGAGCTACCAACTTTGAACAATTTCCCAACTTCAGGGAACTTATGTTGGCCTTAACTTTCAAGAATACATGATCACCCACTTTAAATTCTTTGTGGATTTTTCCCTTATCAGCATAGTTTTTCTTCCTGTCTTGAGTATCCTTTAAATTTTGTTTTATTGTTTTCATCTACTCTTCCATTTCCCTAAGCAAATCTAGCCCAACCACTGCTCTATCTTCTAGGTTGTCCCAACTTATAGGTGTGTTGCACGTTCTTCCATAAAGTGCCTCAAATGGGCTCATCTTCAGAGATGCTTGGTACCCATTGTTGTAAGCAAACTCTACCAAGTGTAGGTAGTCTTCCCATTTTGATGGTTTATCCATCACATACATCCTCAACATATCTGCAATCACTTGATTCACCCTTTATGTTTTCCCATCAAATTCTGGATGATAAGATGTGCTAAAATTCAAATTTGTTTCAAATCCTTTAAATAATCTTTTCCGGAAATTCGATGTGAATTTTGGATCTCTGTCAGACACAATTGTCTTGGGTATACCATGAAATCGAGCAATTTCCCTCATATAAATATCATCAAAATTAGTTTCTTTGTGAGTGAACTTCACTGGAATGAAATGGGCATCTTTGGTAAGCGTGTCCACCACTACCATGATAGCATCATGTTGCTTTCTTGTTCTGGGCAGTTTGGTGATGAAGTCCATTGTTACTACTTCCCATTTCCACTCAGGAATGGGTAATGGTTGCAGCAACCCAGTTGGGTGTCTATGCTCAGCCTTGACATTTTGGGACTCCAAACATTTGGCAATGTACTTAGCAATTTCTTTCTTCATGTCTCGCCAATAATATTGGCTCTTGACAGCTGCAATAGTTTTCTGATGCCCTGGGTGTCCAGCATAAGGTACGTTATGCATTTCCCTCAATATCACATATTTCAATTCTTGAGAATTGGGTACATAAATTATGTTTTTGTACATGATAATTTCATCAATTCCCATCGTGTAGTCCTCAATTTTATGTTGCCAAATACCTTGATGCAATTTTGCCACTAATTCCTTGTATTGCAAATCTGATTTTGAAGCCTTCAAGATTTCGTCTTTCAAATCAGATTGGTACATGATAATGGTTGTAGCATTCAAATCATGCACTCTTCTGCTAAGTCCATCAACGACCTTATTATCTTTCCCTTTGATATGCTTTATATCAAATTCATATTCACTCAAAAATTCCAACCATCTTCTTTGCCTGGCATTTAGAGTTGGTTGATCAAATAAATATTTCAGACCATTATGGTCTTTCCTCAACTCGAATTTGTTCCCCATGAGGTAGTGTATCCACTTCTTCAAGGCATTTACTATGGTTTCCAACTCTAAATCATGGGTGGCATAATGCCTTTCATGCTCCTTCAACTTATTTATAACATACAACATACCTATTTTGACTGAGGACTCCACCAAGTCCTTCTTTACATGCATCTATGCATACCATGAAATATTCATTTGGATCATTAATCCTTAGAATTGGAGCATTGGTTAATAATTTCTTCTAGTGTTGGAAGCTCTTTTCACAATCTATTGTCCACTGAAACTTTTCTCCTTTCTTTTGTAAGGAAGTGATCGGGTGTGCAATTTTTGAGAATCTTGCAATAAATCTTTTGTAGTAGCTTGCAATGCCCATGAAGGATCTGAATTATGTCACATTCTTAGGTGATGACCATCCTCTAATGACCCCAATATTTCCAAGATCCAATGCTATTCCTTCATCCGATATGATATGCCCCAAATAATGAATTCAGTTCTCATAAAATGAGCACTTGCTCAATTTGGCATACAACTGATACTGCCTTAATACTTGTAATACCATCTTCAAGTGTTGCTCATGTTCTTCTTTTGACTTGGAATATCTAATAATGTCATCCAAGAAGACAATGACAAATGTATCTAAGTACTCTCTGAAAACACAATTCATTAAACACATGAAGACAAGTGGTGCATTTGATAATCCAAATGGCACCAATGTGAACTCAGAATGAACATACCTTGTTCTAAAAGTAGTATTGATGATGTCTTTGTCTTTAATTCTTACCTGATGATAACCTAACTTGAGATCAATCTTGGAGAATATTTTTGCATTCTTCAACTGATCAAAGAGGTCATCGATCCTTGGCAAAGGATACTTATTCTTTACTGATACTTTGTTCAACTGCCTGAAGTCAATACACAGTCTCAATGTCCCATCCTTCTTCTTCACAAATGAAACTGGGGCACCCCAAGGTGACACACTTGGGCATATATACCTCTTCTTCAGAAGTTTTTCAAGATACATTTGCAACTCCTTCAGTTCTGGTGTACTCATCATGTAAGGAGTCTTGGATATTGGAGTTGCTCCACGCATCATATTTATAGAGAAATCAATATCTCTTTTAGGGGGTAATCCCAATATTTCTTTAAACACATCCTCAAACTCCTTTAGGACTGCATAATATTCAATATTTGGCACCTTATCCTTAGGTGTTTCTTCCATATGAGGTGAAAATATTTGACATCCCTTTCTATAACATTTCTTCATCTACATTGTTGATATTTATCTGGCAGTTACTGCCCTGGGAATTCCCTGAACTGTCCTTAGGTTCCCTTCCTCATCCAGGCAAGTAAATGCCTTGTTATGACAGTCTAAGATAACACGATGTTGGTTCAACCAACCCATACCATTTAAATAGTCATAGGAACCTAAAGGCAAGATGTTCAAATCTTCCTTGGTGCTCAGCCCATTCATGCCCACTGGACATGACTTAACCATCTCATTAACCTTTCTTTTGGCTCTAGTAGCCAACTGCACGCACCAAGATTTTCCATGCTTGCTTCTTGGAAAATTTAATTTTTCCACCATATTAGGATCTATATAACTATGACTAGCTCCTGAATCAATTAAAATTGCAATGGTTTGGTTGTTGATCATACCTTCCACTTCCATCATGTGTGATTGAAATTCAACTTGCTTGTTGTCCAAGGGTGCATAGATCCTAGGTACATTTCTTTCCATGTCCTTCATTGTTTCAGCTTGTTTTACATTGTGAAAATATCTCATTTTTTCACTTCTGTGAGGAAAATCTCTATACTTATGGTCTCCTTTACAATCCCCACATTGAATAGGTGGCTTTCTTGGCCTTTTCCCACATGTATCAATTGTTTTGGGATCTCTAGAAGTTGTTTGTCCCTAAGGACTATTTCTGAAGAATGGTGGCTTATTCCCCTTCTTCCTCTGTTCCATATTGAACTTCTTTTGGAAAGTTGGCTTTCCTTTATGATGATCATATAGGCATTTATCTCACCTTATGGTCTCCTCAAAAGTCTTGGGATCATCATATTGTATCTTGTCACTGATGAATGATGGAAGCCCACTAAAATACCTTTGAATCTTAATTGTCTCATCCTTGATGAAGGATACATACTTTAATAGTTCTAAAAACATGCTTTCATATTCATCAATGTTCATACTCCCTAGCTTGAGTTCAAATAAGTCCTTCATCTTCTTGTCATAATATCTCTTAGTCAAGTATTTATTTTCAAAATACTTCTTGAATTCCTTCCAAGTAGCATGTTTCTCTTTAATGTGTTTCAGATGTACAAGATGATCCCACCAGATGGATTCCTTTCCCTTGAGTTGATAGATAGAAATTCTTCCTTCTGCATGTGAAGAATAATTATGCAATTGAAAATATTTTCCCATGCCTAGCAACCATTTCTCTACATATATATCCTTCTTTTGCTCACCATAAAATGTAAGATGTTTGATTTTTTTCATTTCTCCTCGCAGTTCATCCACCCCTGACCTTTTCTTATGCTTCTTGATAGGGATGAAATGGAGCTATTGTGTGATCTCTTATTGGAATGCCTTAGGGAGTTATGGCAATGTCTACTAACACTCCTTGATCTTCCTTTCTCCTTAGGAGACCTATGACTTCCTGATTTGCTTGAGCAATTCTCCTTATCCAATTTCTTTTCAATTCTATCCGGGATCTGCATTAACTTCATGTTGAAATCCTCCTACTACTCCTTGGATTTCATAAGCCTTTCATTATCATATTTATGAATTTGGACATCTTTCTACAAATTTTTAATGGTCTCTACCATATTCATGTTTTCATCCTTTCCTTCTCCATGTCCATTGGAGTTTGTTCATTCAATACACATATGGACATTCATCCCTCTGATCGCATCTTCTTGGATGTAAACCCCATGTGCATATTCCATTCCTATACACTATGTGATGATCATGATTTGATCTAGTTGTTGTTAACTCTGGAAAATATACAGCTAAAAGAACTTTGTCAGGTTAATTGTTTCAACAATTTCATGAAAATATGAACCATTTTGGTTCAATAATATATCAAACTTCTTTCTTCTGATTTTCTGAGAAATTTTTTGTTCAGCTCAATTTTTTGGGTGAACAATTATATTCTATTGTCCAAGATCTTTCCAATATCTGCTCCCTTGCTCAATTTTGAGTCTTGAGCATAAAGTCATGGATATTTGAACAATTGTGCTTCCTGGGAGGTAATTCATGTACAGTTCTTCTTATTTATCATAGTCGAATTGGCTCTTGGATCCATGTTGGATCCTCTCTTCAAGTTTACAGGCCTTCTTTACTTCTTTAGGTGCAGGTCTGTGCAAATCAAAAACCCCACAGTCTCCTTTTCTAAGCCCCTTTCTGTCCTAAAAATCAATTTTCAGGCACTAGCCCTTTTTCTTCATCCCCCCAATCTCATGTGGCCACATCCTAAGACCAAACGCTTAACTAAAAGGCTCTTTTCTGAAGCTTTGAGACTTCAAAGCTTCAAAACTTCGGGCTTCGAGGGCTCTTACTACCCCACGCCTTATTTCTCCCGAATGCCAAACTGGAAAACTCTTGCACGGTACATCTTCGAAGCTTTAAGACTTCATTGCTTCAGAGCTTCGAGAGTTCTTTCTATATCACACCTTATTTCTCCCAAACGTCGAATTGGTGAACTCCCAGAGAGGCTCTCTAGAGCTTCCTGCTTCGTATATCTATACAAATTCACACCTGAAAACTCTCGAACGCTGGATTTCTGAACTGTTGGGGTCTTCTTATAACTGCGCATTGGGGGTGTGTCGTGTCAAAATATGGAGATGATACGTGGACCAATCGACAAGTGACATGTGTCGAGCTCTAATTGACACATAAGGTTTGTAAGAGGCATGTATCAAGTTGACATGTGGCACACATACATAGGTCCATGTCACCCTAGGTGATGTCATCATGCCACATCACTACGACACTTGGGACTTCAGTACTCTAGGATTCGGAGGATCTTATAGAACAACACTTCAATTCCTCTGAACGTCGAACTGGAAAACCCCCAAAGGTTTCAAGAATCAACGGTTCATGCTTCTGGCTAAGATCACTGATCAATAGGAGCTCCAGGACTTCAGGCTTTGGAGGATTTCACAACTCAACACAACATTTTCCTTGAATTTCGGATCTCCAAACTTCCGAAGTCTCATCGGCAATCACGCATCAGGGGGTGATATGTGTCAAAAATATAGAGATGAAACATGGCCCAATATACGAGTGACACATGTCAAGTTCTAATTGGCCCAAAAGGTATGTGGAAATACTTAAACAAGATAACACATGGCATGCTTAGAGTGTGTCCATGTCACCCTAGGTGACATCAGCATACCACGTCACTACGGCACTCCAGGACTTTGGAGAACTTCTCAGTACCACACAACACATCTTCTGAACGCTGAATTTTTTAACAGGTCCACGCCACTCTAGGTGATGTCATCATGTTGCATCACTCTGACACTCCAGGACTTTGGGACTTCAGAGAGTCCCACATCATAGCACATCAAAACACCCAAACTCCAAAATTCTGAACTTTCGAACTCTCGAACAATGTTCTTCGAAGCTTCAAAATTTTGAGGCTCCGGGACTTCGAAAGATTTCACATATGAACACTTTAAAAATATCAAAAATTGAACTTCCAGATAGGTGTTCGCCGAAGCTTCGAGACTCAAACGCTCAAGAACTTTGGAACTTCAAGCTTTGGAGGATTTCATTGTTGAACACCACCCCACCCCCGAACTGTTGAATGCCAAAATTTTGAACACTTACTAATCTTTGAATGTGTGTCCCCGAACATGAATGGTCTGGATTGGTTCCAAAATTAGGACTTCAGGAAAAACCCCACTCCGCGCAACCACAACCAGATTTCCCCAAACGTCAAACTGTCGAATGACTTGGGGGATCCAACAGTCTGCCTTCTCCCAAACAATCTATGGTGTGGGTTCACTCCGGGACTTCAGAGCTTCACGGCTTTTGCCTCTTTCTCCACAAAAATTTTAAAACAGTTAAAGGGTGAAGTCAGAAGGACTTCGGTGCTTAACGACTATGCACCTTCTCTAGATCCAACGGTTGTGAAGGATTTGGTCCCCTCCCAAACAGATCTTGACCCTTATTCTTCTCACAAAGAGATATTTATCTTCTCTAAGTTTGGAACTTATATAAGTAGCATGTGCACTCCTTGCACTTCAAATTCGACCCCTCCCAAGTTGGATTTCGCTTGTACAGATAATTTCACCACTTTGGCCAATTTCCTCCAATTTTCCAAGAATTTAACAACAAAAATTGGGGATTTTTCCCAATTCCATTCAGGTGACTCAAATCAACTTGCTTGGCCCATCTAGGCTCAGTGTTGGAAATTGGGGCTCTGATACCAAATTGTAACACACCCAATGTTATACCTGTTGGGATATGCCACACTTAAACTCTTATGGAACTTCATACATATAAAACTTAAATAGACAATTGCATTATGCTAATACACAGATTCATACAGAATTAATAGTAAGCCTATACATACAGCATAGACAGGAAATACTCAAAAATACAAATACATGTATAAATACACAGCATGCAATTGAACACAGAATTGATACTTATATTTTTGTAGAAGACCACGAATTGTGTGCATACCTTCTACGATCCTCCCAGCCTTAGACCATGCTTCTCATCACTCTCAGTAGTGGATCACCCTCGAGATGGGACTAACTCCACCTGGATAAAGGGATTCCTAGGCTAGGCTGAGACAAATCAGAGAACAAGAAGGATCTCATTCTAGGGGCCAACTCAAACTAATATCCTATAGCCTCTCATTCCCCACATGCCTATCCCACCCCAAGAAGTGTGCCCATTCTCTACTCAACAGTCCTTCGGTTTCCCCGCTTCCCTTCCAGGGCTTCAACATCATGCTGGATAGGAATTCTCATAGCACTATAGTTGCAGTTGGGCTCCCTTGGGAAAACAATTCCTAGCAATTCTCTCACCTGGAGAGAGTTGCTCATAGGCCTGACAACTTGTCTCTTCAATCCCACGGGCCTGACAACCTGCTTCTTCAATCCAGCTCTCTAGTCAACCAGGTACAGGCTCAGGTAAAGGTAGCAGCAGAAACCAGATATGGAACTGGTGTTGCTCACAACATAAAGTTACAGCACCGACTCAAGTCAGTATAGGTGTGTTGTGTCTTCCAAGAAGGATACTGGTTACCATTGATAACATGAAATTATGAGTAGCTCAAGAGTGCGTGCAGGTTCCAGAGGTGCTTGAATCATGCAGAGGTCAATTTATGGAGAGAATGGTTGAGTGAGTATGCTTGTGAATGGGGAAAGATGGGAAACACACTAATTTCTCCACATATATTTGCATGTGCCCTGATTGACATATGGCCCTCCATAAATTCATTCCTCTCCACTTTTAGATCATTCCACTTCGCATAATAACTTAGGATAATATGAGATTTATCATTTCCTTAGTATTTTGGAATAATAATATAATATTCCCTTAGATTTAATCCCTCTATATTAGCCCCTTTTCTAGCCTCTTAGCTCCTCCCTTTCCCTTCCTAGTGGAGTTTAGTCCCCCATATTCTTTTATCGTGGTCAGTCTACATGCAATGATGTATTATATTAATGATATGAGTGTTTACATATACAAAATTAGGCTCACTGGCCTTTAGCACCTAGGCTCTTCGGCCTAATCATCACATAAGCCTCCTAGCTTATAATCACTTGGCTCACCAGCCTATAAAACATATTTACAATTCAACTAGGGCTCAGTCTTAGGATATTACATTAAGAGAGGGAGGGGGACTCTCTATATTTGAAAACATGTAGGGGAGGATCATGTTTGAACTTGTGTTCAGCAATCCAAGAGGAAGATCGGAGCCTTGTCTATATCCCAGTTGGGGTTGCAAGACTAACCTGCACAAAGCAATCATGAATTCTATTAGCCTAACAGGTAATCAAAACAAACAAAAAAGTCACCTATAAAAATTCATTGCAAAATAGTTACTTGCAATTTCCATCTCACATGTGAGTCTGATCTTCTTGGTCTCAACTTTTTGATTGTAGAAACATCCTTGACACCATTGTCGTCTCCATCAACAAATATAATATGATGAGAAGTCTCCTGCAAATAGGTTTTCTTTATCACATGTTAAAAATATATTAACGCCAACATAAATATGAATAACATTGACATAGTTAGGATAAAGACGACATTATGATTTATAATGATGAAGCTTATTTTTGTGTGATTTTCATAACACAACAGTGTAACAAAATTTAAATAGGATATTTTTTTTTTAAATGGGGAGTTCTCACTAAATTGCAGTTGAAGGAATTATTGTTTGTGAAGTTACATTTTTCCAAGGGACAGTGTCGATATAGTCAGGATAACATCGACATTATGATTTATAATGTCATCTTATTGATTTATAATGATAGTGTCATGATTGATAACACCTATTGTTATTTAGGTGTGCTTTAACATAACATCATAATGAAATACAAAAAACATATAAAAATAAATAAAAATGGGGAATCCTTGCTAAATTATAGTTGAAGTAATTATTATTTGCAGAGTTATAATTTTCCTAGTTACAGTTTGTAGAGTTATCGTGGTTGGCATAACATAACAATATAATGAAACTTAAATAGCATAACAAAATAAATAAAAATGGGGTCCTTGTTGAATTATTGTTTGTAGAGTTATAGTTTCCCTAGAAGCAGTTTGCGGAGTTTTTTTTCTTGGTATAACATAACAAAATTTAAATTGTATGGTACCATAACTATTTGCAGTTCCTTGCTAAATTACTATTTGTAGAGATACGGTTTGGCTAGGGGCGATTTATAGATTTACTGTATTTGGAATAACATAACAAAATTTAAATAGCATGATAACATAATTGTTTGTAGTTTGTATGGTTACAATTCTTATGCAGACATGTCAAAATGTATTAACCTTGGTGTAGTAAGCTTACTAAGCATAAAGTTATGCTTTTCGAATCATAACATCAACGTTTTCTATTTGTATAGTTACATTTCTCATGTAGACTTGTTAAAATGTATTAACGTGGGCATAGCAAGCATAATTTTATCCCCACATAACACTAACATAATTAACATAAATCCAATGTCAATATTTATAATGCAAGCATAGTTATCATAAAGTGAGCATCAATATTTATAACATTGATGTCAAGCCTCAATTATAATACCGACATAGTTAGCATAAAGCTAGTGTCCAAGTCTATAACATAGTTGTGTAACAAAAATTTTAAAAAATGGGAGATCCTTTCTGAATTATAGTTTCTATAGGGGTTAGAGGTGTAGTTAGAATAGTATGCAGAAGGGGTTCCTTAGCTGAGGAAAGATTTGAAGGAGGAAACCACTTTTTATTTTTGATCTTTGGCTTAGATGGGGTGTCATCGAGAGAAAAGTGTTGCTTTTTATTTTTATTTTCCCTCCACAACCTACATGCAAAATATTGTGAGAAGAAGGAAAGAAAAGTAGCAACCCAGAAAAACAAAAATAACTTTTCCTTCGATGGAGACATGCCATCCACATGAGACCCCCAACCCTAATTGTTGAAATAGAAGTGATCTTTCCATGAACCAAAGTTTTTCCTTTTTCATAGTGTAGTGGTGTGGTGGGAAAAGAGATGATCGATCAAGCCCAGAATCCCTCATTGTCCACATACAATTTCCATGAGTGTTGTTTATCCCATTTCTTCATTTTATTTTGAACTTATCCTCCTAATATAAGAGTGAACTCTCCAATAGATAGGATAGTTCAACACCTAAGTGGATACAATATTCTTCAATAGGAAATGATTCATCTATTTTTTGTTTCAAACATATTTTTCCTTCTCTCTATGGGTAGGAGAAAATAGTACTCTTTGGGAGTTCTTAGGATTTTTGGCAGTGTTGCAATCCCCCCTTTTCCTTAACCTACTAGGCAAGGGTTTCTTTATATGGTGTATGTATTAATGATGGTCACTAAAATTTGACCTATCATTGGTGTGCTAGACACCATTGCATGAATGAAGGAGGTAGTAGTGGAGGTATTTCAGGAAGCATCTATGTAGCAAAAACATGTTGCCATCGTAAATAAATTCAACTATGTAGTGATCTTCCATGAATTGAAATACACCTGCCACAAATAGGTGTGATAATAACTACAATAACATTATATATAACGTGGTTCCCATATAATTCTAAGATTCATAAATAATAGATATGGTGTATATCTAGCTATAACATCGATATGATGTAATAACATGCATTGTATAAAAAGGAAAGTATAACAACAATGTAACAACATAATGATAGTATGATGTAAATTACATGTAATACATAAAATGAAAGTATAGCATTGGTGTAATGACATAATTCCTATATTTGAATCTCTCTCTTTATAAACAAAAAATAATTATTTTGAATTTCTAGAATTGCAAGTTTTAAATAATTTAAATAATTGCAAGGAAACTTACCAAGCTAGTGTGGGGAATTTGAAGAGCATGTGAGCGGGAGGGTAGCGTAGGATGAGAGAAAATTCGAGGTTACTGATAGGACCAGAGCCGAACTTGGTTGCAAAGGGACAAGGTTGTGTATGGGACAAGAATTCAAAATAAAATCCATGAAATGGTCCAAAGGAAAAGGATAAATATGGGACCATAGACATACTTTGTGAAAGGGGTAAAGTTGTAGAAAATATAGACCAAAGCTAAACTCTATGAGAGAATCCATGAAATCATGTAAAGGGTAAGGATAAATATGGGACCAGAGCGGAGGTTGTCGACGGGATGGTGTTAATCCCTAGACAAACCCCCTTGTTAAGTATAAAACCCCTTATTAAGCCCTATATATTGAATTATTACATTTCTAGTGTTATATTTGTATATAGGCTAGAACCCTTCATTGTACCCTTTCATTATAATCATACCCTTTGTCTCCTATATATATACCAAGGAGACCTAGTTTTAGGATCATATGATACCATCTTTTACATTAAATATATTGTAAATGGAGATTTCCCCCTCGAAGTGGACTATTATTTATTGATTTTTTATCATTATCAAGGTGTTGGTACATAACAGTTGGTATTAGAGCATCGATCCTAGGGTTTTCCTGCCTCAAACAAGTCATCTTGGATTTACTATAACTTTTTTTCTGGGATGTTTCAGTTAAACAGTTTGAGGATACCGGGGCAAGATAGCAACTAAAAGTGGTCAAAATTTCAATTTTTGGTTCATTATAATTTTTGAGATATCATCCCTGGAAGCTAGGGTTTGTCACTAGTCCTCGAACTAGTCTCAAACAAATCATTTTTTATTTTCTCTATAAAAAAAAAAATTCAAACTCTAAAATTTTTAGAATACTAAGGAGACATAGTGAATCACCTACAATTAATTTTTAGATTCTGAATCATTGTAATTTATGAGATATATCGTGTGGAATTTTGGATTTTTTACTAATCTTGAAATTACTCTTAAACAAGTCAATTTGGTACTCTTGATATAAATTTTTATCAGTAAAGGTGCAGACTGTGAAATTTTCAAGAGTTTAAGAAATAATCGCCAAAATTTCAGACTCATAAGGGTTAAAATTTCATATATATATCAGGGAAATGGTCAACCATATAGAAAGTCTCCAAATTAGGGTTTTAAAGGTACGTAACTTACAATTGGCATAACTTTTTATTCAAATATTGGTTTTTGGTGATCCATAAATTGTGATAAGGAGGGAAAAGAGGAGAATTATTATTTTATCTAATTTAAAGAGGTACTTCAATAGTTTCTACTCCCAATAAACCTCCAGAGAGATCACACATGACATCTAAAGAAAATGAAGACTTCGAAAACAAGCTATCCCAATTGAAGAACTAAGTTGATGAAATGAGTGGTAGTATGTTGAAATATGTGGATGGAAGATAAAATGGAAAGCTTGATGGATAAGAAGATGGAAGAATTGAAAAATTCCATGTCAACCATCCTGTTACATACCCTAGATGAGATATTTTCTCAAGGAGATATCAAGACACAAGGAAATCATGTACATGTGGAGGAAATAAATATTGAGACCCGGAATCATGATTATTCATCACTTCAAGATCCACATCATCGAGGTTTCAATGTGGCACTAAGGAACTACTTCATTCCAAAGATCGATAAGAGGAAGTTTTATGGTAAAGACCCTATAACATGGATATTCTAGATGGAGCAACACTTTGATCTACACCAAGTTCCAAGCTTACAAAAAGTACCTATTGCATCATTGTATTTAGAAAATGATAAATTTGTTTAGTATCAATGGATTTGTGAATGAAAAAAGAATTATGTTGTCTCTTGGTCCATTTTTATAGATGAATTGATATCACATTATGGGGATATTAAGATCAATACATTCTTTACCCAATTGATAAATATTCGACAAAAAGGTCCAATTACAAAGCACATTCAACAATTCCAAAAGCTCAGTCTCAGGGTAAAGAACATTCCTAAGCATATTTTTTTAGATCTCTTTATGGTCACTTTAAAGGAGAAAATTCAACTTGATGTGCATCTCTTCAAACCTAAATCCCTAGAGCAAGATTTAAGTATGGCAAGGAAAATGGAAAACAAAAATACAACAATTAGAAGGATGACCACTAACAACTATAGAGAGCACTATGTTCCCTCTCCTAACCTCACTCGACCGACAAGGTTGAAACCTCATCAAATGGATGAAATAAGAGCAAAGGGACTATGTTTCAATTGTGACAGAAAATACAGTAAGGGGCATAAATGCGATGAAAATAAATTATTCTACATAGATTGTGAAGAGGAACAAGATCAAGAATTAGAACCATCACAAGATGTAGATCTAGAAGAGACTACTCCAGTGATATATTTTCATGCATCGGCCGACATGAGTACTCCAACAACCCTCAAGATACAAGGATACATCAAAAATAAAAAGGTAACAATGCTAATTGATTCTGGTAGTACCCATAACTTCATCAATTATAAATTAGTGAAAGATCTCAATTGCTTTGTATTTCTAGCACCAGAGTTTCAAGTAATTATTGTAGATGGAGGTACCATAAATTATTTTGGGAAGTGACATAGTATTAGGCTCAATTTCGGGGGGTATTTATTAGATAGTCCCATGATTTCCATCTAAATGGGTTGTGTTTGTTGATTAATTGGATTGGTTGTCATTGATGTTAACCCTTAAAGAAAGTCTGGTAGTGAATTTTGGTAGCACAAAGGTTTGGGTAATGGACCTAAGTTTGTTTGATGTATAATGGTATGAGTTTTGATATATTTGAGGTAAGACTATTCTAGATGGATAGCACATGTCATTCCATTTTCGGTGGTATGTGGAACGTCACATAACTCCTCACATTTTGAGAGTTATGGCCTTACGAAGTTGAAGGACCCTCATATGATTGGCTTGAAACCCCAAAAGGTCAAAGAAGTCAAAGTGCTTGCAAAGAAGAAATTATTTAAATAATAAAGTGAAGTGACAAAGTCAAAGAGGATTATTTAAATAATAAAGTGAAGTGACAA
>JASDQU010103445.1:243302-267188 GCA_032191745.1 Picea mariana | reverse complement strand
CAAAGTCAAAGAGGATTATTTAAATAATAAAGTGAAGTGACAAAGTCAAAGAGGATTATTTAAATAATAAAGTGAAGTGACAAAATCAAAGAGGATTATTTAAATAATAAAGTGAAGTGACAAAGTCAAGGAGGATTATTTAAATAATAAAGTAAATAGAGAACTTTCTAATTATAGAAAGTGGTTATAAGAAGGTTAACCCTAAAATGAGGAAAATGGGTTAAGTGGTCAAGTGGCTATTGGATACATGGACAAGTGGAAAATTGGGCAAAGTTGGACATAGGTGACTGTGGACAAAGTGGCCTAGAAGATGCTTCTAAGGAAGCTACTTCGAGAGTATAAATAAGAGGCAAGGCTCTCTCATTTTAATCACACTTGAGAATATTGAAAATATACAACTGAATGAGGTAACCAAAGGATATTTAAGCCAAATTTCAAAGGGAAGGTGAAGTAAAGAAGGCCAAAATTCAAGGGAGGATAAATTTTTTTGATGATGCTTTCTAAGGTATGTTATTTACAGGCCATCTCACCATTTTCACAATAACTTATTTTCTAGAATGATTCAAACCATGAAATTGAAAGATCATTGAGGAAACATATCCAAGTAGCTATGGTACAAATTTTATCTTGTGGGTCGTTGTATTTTTGGATTTACACTCCGTGGAAAATAGGGTTTGAGGCTAGTCTTGAAACTAGTCTAAAACAGGTGTTTCGGGTAAAAACGTTATAACTTATTCATAAAAGATCCAAATTTAGTAATACCAAATGTGTTGGTTAGAGTACAGTCTGTAGTATTCTTTGTAAGAATTTTATATCCATACAACAAATATTCTGTGTGGGGCACGCTCTACAAGTTCTCTCTCTAGAATAATCCAGAATTCAACAAGGTATGCCATTTTTGCTATAACTCCTTTTATAAAAGGTTCCAAGTAGTGACACCTAGAGGAATTTCACAAAACAAACTGAAGAACATTGTGTACTATTTTCATATCTTTATTCATTACAGGTACATAGTTATGATTATTTCAAGTTAGGGTTGTTGACTAATCCAAAACTAGTCATGTGAGACTAAAGTAAAGTTTGATGAAAATGCTAGTCTCTTGTTGTTAAAGTTAAGGAAGGTTTGCAGGTTGAGGTATAGGTTGGTTCATGGTTGATTCACTTTTTGATGGTACAATTTTATTACAAGTTGTTTGGTACAGGTTGGTGCATGGTTGATGCACTTGTTTATGGTACAGGTTGATTACAGGTTGAGGTACAGGTTAATGCATGGTTGATGCATGGTTCATGTTATTGGTACAGGTTGTTTGGTGTAGGTTGATTGGTACAGGTTTATAGCAGTATATCTCACAATGATAGTGTGACAGTGGTTCCATCATTCTACTTATACGTCAGGGCGGTTGGACGAGGCAAGGACAGGTGGTTGTAGCCAGAGAACACAGGGGGTTGTAGCCTCCTTCTAGTTTTAGCCAGAGAATTGGGGAGTTGGGTATTCCCTCAGGTTGTAGCCTGAGAAACTAGGGGTTTGGAGCCTCCTTCCATTTGCAGCTAGAAAACAAAGGAAGTTGGTGCTTCCAATGAATTTAATTCTTCAAGGCATATAAGAAAACGCATTATGTGGTTTTCTCCCACTTTGGGTTTCCACGTAAAAACACTGGTGTACTCTGTATGTGTATGATTGTTCATTTGTTCATTGTTTATTTACTTTGAAAATATTGGATGATAATTCTACATTGATATAACACTTGCATTATATGGTTAAAAAAGATTAGATTTCTCTATTATTGATTCACCCCCCCTCTCAGTAATCCAACAATTGGTATCAGAGCAGGTTCCTTCAGAAATCAGTTTAACCACTAAAAGGTAGATCATGGAGAGAAACAACATGTATAAAAATGGAATACCACATTTTGATGGACATAAGTATGCATTTTGGAGTATAAATATGAAGACATATATACAGGCACGGGGATTTGAAATTTGGCAATCAATTGTAGATGGATACACAGCACTAGCAGTTCCATCGAAAAATGACAAAGTAGTGAAACTCGGTCAGAATAATTTCAAAGCCACAAATGCACTTCCGAATGGTCTTGGAGAATCAGTATTCACTAAAGTTGCACATTATAAATACGCTAAAGAGATTTGGGACAAACTTTGAAATATTTATGAAGGAGATTCAAAAGTCAAAGCAGCAAAGCTTCAAACTTACAAAGGTCAGTTCGAACAACTAAAGATGAAGGAAGATGAGAATGTTGCAACTTACTTTTTATGAGTCGATGAAAAAGTAAATTCAATCTTGGGATTGGGAGAATAAATCGAAGAATTTGTGATTATTCAAAAGGTACTAAGATATCTTCCTATGAGATTTGACCCTAAGATATCAGCACTAGAAGAGTAGATCTAAACTCAATAAGCATGGATGAACTACATGGAATCTTCATAGCATATGAAATGAGAGCTTAACAGGAAAATCCAGATATAAAAGAAGCAACCTTCAAAGCATCCAAAAGGTCAAAGAAAAAGGAAAAAGGACATAGCAGCAGCAGTGACGTCTTGGAAGATGATGAAGAAGCGGCCAACTTTGTCAAAAGATTGAACAAGGGAACCAATGGTAGGTATAGAGGTAAGATTCCTTTGATTTGTTTAATTGTGATGGTATTGGTCATTTTGCTAACAAATATCCTCATAAGAAAAAGATAAATGATGAAGGTTACTCAAATAGAAAACAAACATATAAAGGAAAAAGAACCACAAAGAAAGTTTTCAAGAAAATCTTATGCACCAAAGAAGACATCTCATCATCAGATGAAGATGAAGTCAGTGACAGTGAGATAGAAAGAGTTCTATTCATGGTAGTAGAAGACTCTGATAAAGAAGACTCTGGAGAAGAATATGAAGAGTCCGAAGAAGAATATGAAGAGGTATAAGTTGACTACCGAGAAGAATTGTTGTGTGCCATAGAAGTTATCAAAAGAGAAAAGAAGAAAAACAAGAAACTACAAGCAGAACTAGACAAGAAAGAAGACACTCAGGAACTAGAACAAATGATCACAAATGTGAAGGTTCAAATTGAAGAAGATAAAAGAATTGAAGAAGCACTCAAAGAACAACTAGAAGGAAGAGACAGGATGATTGGAAATTTGGAAGTCGAAATTGTCACATTAAGAAAGGATCTTCAAAATAAAAATATGCAAAACAACTCAAAAGTTTTGAATGACATTATCAGTAGTCAAAAACCTCATCATGAAAAGTCTAGACTTGGATACAATTAGACAGAAAAAGGATCAAGATCCAAAACAAAAGAACAAGAAACGTATCCAAAAATCTATGCAGAAACAATCAAAGGGGATAGAAAGGTCTACAAAGAAAATTACAGGGACACTCCTCCACCGAGAAGATTCAGATTTCAGAATCAATGACATATAGAAATAGATAGGCCTCAAGTAGAAGAAGGATTCATAAGAGTACCTCCTTTCAGAATATCTTCAACTCCTAGGTATCAAACTATATTTTTTGGTTTACGTTATGCATGTAATAATTTTGGACATAAAGTTGTGAATTGCAGAGCTAACAACAGGAACACAAACAACTTTGAAAGTCATACACAAAATGGTTATCCAAGAAGGCCTAGTGAAACACAAAAAAGAAGTTACAACGGGTTTGAATCTTTGAACACTGAAGTGGAATGCTACAAATGTAACAACTTTGGACACATGGCCAAAGATTGCAGAATGACAATCCCTCCTAGAGAACCACTATAGAACAACAACAGTTACAGACAGGAACCTCAGAAAAGGACATGGATAAGAAAGCAGAATCAGTATAGCAATGAAGAGTTCACACTTTCTCTTCAAGATAAGCAAAAGAAACATGGTTTCTATGTTGACAATGGTTGTTCAAAACACATGACAGGTGATAGAGATAGGTTTCTTACATTAATAAAGGAAAGAGATGGATTAGTCTCCTTTAGAAATAATGATTCAGCTAAAATCATTGGAAAAGGCACAGCCGGAATTGGGAACAAGAATACCAAGGAAAAAAATGTTCTACTAGTAGAAGATATGAAACATAATCTTCTAAGTGTGAGTCAAATGTGTGAACAAGGTCATAAATTTACTTTTGATTCACAAAAGTGCGAGATAAGAAAGGAAGGTTCGGGAAAATTGATTGCAACAGCTATGAGAACTTCAAGCAACATATATGTATTAAGTGAAATTGGAAATGAAAAGTGTTTCCTAGGAAAGGAAGATTAAAGTTGGCTATGGAATAGAAGAATGTGTCACATACATTTTGATAACCTTGTCAAAGTCAACAAAAGGGAAGCGGTTAGAGAAATGCCCCAGATCATGAAACCAACCAACACTTTATGCAAGCATTGTCAACAAGGAAAGAAAACAAAAACCAGGTTTAAATTGAACATACTAATCTAGTTGGACCAACTACAACAAAGGGTTTAAAAGGTGAGAAATACGTTATGTTATTAGTTGATGATTATACAAGAATGACTGCAATTTCTTTCTCGGGAATAAGTTAGAAGCTTTTGAAAACTTCAAGGTCTACAAGGAAATGGTTGAAAATGAAATGGATTCAAAAATCAAATGCTTGAGATATGATAATGGAGGAGAGATCACTTCAAAGGAATTTATGGACTACTACAGTAGGCATGGAATAAAAAGGAAATTCATTGTTGCTAGGACACCTCAACAGAATGGAGTTTTTGAAAGAAAGAACAAGACAGTACAGGAAATGGCTCGAACAATGCTAATGGATTCAAAATTGACAGATATCTTTTGGACACAGACAATGCATATAGTAGTTCACATTCAAAATAGAGTAATTCTTAGAAAAAACACTGACAAAACTCCCTACGAGCTATGCAAAGGAAGATCAGCAAATGTGAAGCACTTTAGAGTTTTTGGAAGCAAATGCTACATCAAAAGAGAAGATGGAAGAATGGGAAAGTTTGACTCTCATGTGGACAAAGGATTACTTGTTGGTTACTCAAGTACAAGGAAATCATATAAGTGTTACAACCTGAGATTGAACAAAGTTGTGGCAATAATCAACATAACAATTGATGAAACAGGTAGACAAGAATTAAAGGAAGAAGAAAAATAATCAATGGAACAACTTTACAAAGAAGAAGCAGAAGATGAAAAAGAAGTAGGAGGGGAAGATGAAGAGGATCCAACAGAAGCAGAAGAGAAAGTTCCACAAGTGCCTCCAAAGACACCTAGAAGACGAGTATAGAAGAATCATCCTTCAGATCAGATTATCGAAAACAAAGATGCAGGAGTTGAGACTAGAAGAAGAATTCAATCACCAGAACAAACGCACCTAGCACTCTCATCTATGATTGAACCAACCTATTTTGAAGAGGCCAGCAAGGATGAATTTTGGAACTAGGCCATGGATGAAGAATTGGATCAAATAGAGAAAAATGACACTTGGGAATCGGTTCCAAGACCAAAGGATAAGAATGTGATTGGCACAAAGTGGGTATACAAGAATAAATTGAATCAAGATGGACAGATTACAAGGAACAAAGCAAGAATGGTATGTAAAGGATATGCACAGGTTGAAGGAATTGACTTTGAAGAGATGTTTTCCCCAGTTTCCAGAATGGAAGCGATCTGATTGATTTTAGCTTATGCATGCTCCAAAAATATTAAAGTGTATCAGATGGACGTAAAATCATCTTTTATGAATGGGGAACTTGAAGAAGAAGTTTACATTGAACAACCAGAAGGATTTCAGTTGTCATAGAATGTAGATTATGTGTGTAAATTAAAGAAGGCCTTTTATGGTCTAAAACAGGCTCTTAGAGCATGGTACTCTAGACTGGATAAATATCTACAGTAGGCAGGGTTCAGAAAAGGAAGTGCAGACAACAACCTCTACATCAAGGTAACTCAAGATAGTATTTTATTAATTTAAGTTTATGTTGATGATATTATTTTTGGAAGTACTGATGACAGGTTAGCTAGAAATTTGCAAAGGACATGCAGAATGAATTTGAAATGTCATTACTTGGAGAACTATCCTTCTTTCTGGGTCTTCATATACGTCAAAACAACCAAGGAATTTTCATTTCTCAAACCAAGTATATCAGAGAAATGATAAAGAGGTTTGGAATGGAAGATTGCAAACCAGTTATCACTCCCATGCAAACTAGTTGCAAGTTGAGCAAAGATGATTATTCAAAGTCTATAGATCAGAGGCAATATAGGTCAATGATTGGTAGCCTACTATACGTGACAGCATCCAGACCAAATTTAATGCAGGCAGTTGGACAGGTGGCACGATTTCAAGCAGCACCAAAGGAACGACATGTATTAGCAGTGAAGAGGATTTTTAGATATCTCAAAGGAACAGAAGAGTTTGGATTATGGTATCCAAATGGAAAAGATATATCACTTATTTCCTACATGGATGCATATTGGGCAGTGTTGACATAGGGGTAGACCCAAGGTTCAACGCTACAACAGTGCACCAACAAAACCCTAACTACTGGCCCTTTCGGCAACACCTGCGAAGCAGATGAAGTCTCACCCGAGGTAGAGGCAGGGGTGGTTGCAGGACTCAGGTGTCTGCAACCTTAACTGGGACATAGATCTATGATTATAACACTTAATAGATCACTTAGCATCGTTATTTCATCATTATCAACCAATATCTACTCCGCAGAGAAAATAGAGCATCCCAGCATTCACCCTGATCTAAGGTATATAAGCACTTAGCAAAGGAATTAGATCAGATCTAGTAGATTCAAGCACTAAGCAAGTTCACAGATGTCAGATCTAGCATCCAGATTCATCACAAGCACAAATAATAAATAGATCTATCTATATATATCAAGGCACTTAGCACATAACAAATAAACACATCAGAACATTGCACAGAGCAGAATAACACAGTATTTACGTGGTTCACCCCCACCCTGGGGCTACGTCCATCAACTCTTCTTCTTTATTAGCTTCAATCATTCATCTACATGCACAGAGCCAAAAACCCTTACTCCACATAAGACAAGAAATCTGCGCAACTCGCTAGATCCTCCTTCCTTGCGTTACAGCACAAATCCCTCCACGGTCTCTTACAATGACTTGCACTTGGATCTGCAAGTCTCACATAGTATGCACAAATCCTTGCACTTATTGATCACATAGATCCCACTCTTAGCACTTATCCAACTTGCACAATACTTGCGCACGATTCCACTACTTCTTACATTTATCAGCCTTCTATTTATACATACAAAATAGGCCTAAACATGGGCAAACCCATGGGCCGACATCCCATACCCATTACATATTCCCAATTCCCAAAAAGGTCCCAAAAAGGGGTCAATATCCCGCGATCTCTCCTTCGTCTTGCACTCCATCTTCGACAGGATTTCGAAGTCCCAAAATAAGTCAACTTGACCAAGGATCTCCCAAAACTTGGTCAAGGGCCAACAGGCCCCCAACACTCACCTGTGACTCATCCTGAGTCACTCTAGTTTGACTAGTTCTTATTTGAATGCCACGATATTGGATCGAGCTTCTTTGACCTGTTGTTGTGCTATGACCACCTTTTCAGTGAACTCGTGGATGACTGCATCATTGATAGGTCCCTCTAGACATTGTTCTGTTGTAGTGACAACCTGCTCTATCTCTACTCTTTGGCCTTCTACCTTTGTAAATAATTGATAGGCTTTATCTTGCATAGGTTGGAGTTTTTGAATTATCTCCATAACTCTACTCTAGATAATATGGATTTGTTGTTTTGCAGTGCATTGATCTTGGGAGTGCTTCATTCTTTCCACAGCTGACAAGGACATCAGCTGCACCTGTATCTTTTTGGCTTGGTACTTCGCCTCTTGGAGTTTCAACTCCAGTGCTCTTAATTTTGGACTCTCAACGAATCACTCATATGTCAGGGCACTGTGATCAATGAGATTCTTACATTCCAGGGTAAGAGCCTTTAGTCATTCAACTACATTCCTAGCAGTTTCTTCCCTTTGGTCTCTTACATCTTGAGGGGTCTCGGGTACTGCGTGTAGCTACAAATCTGTTATGTGTTGTTGTAGTTGTTGGATCACTTCTTCAAGTTGTGCTACTTGTTGTGGAACTCGCTCTTCGTCCTTTACTTATACAACTATCACATAGCAAAGTTCTCTGTTGACCACTTTACTTCAATTTGCTCCGTGAGCAACTGTTCCTTTTCTTGTTGTAGCTGGGCTTTTTATTCATCAAACTTCACTTGGAGAGAAAGATTTTCCCGTTCTGTAGCACTGCGTTGCTCTACAAGGACTCATGTACTTGTATCAAAGCCTGAGTGGCTTGCGATGTTTCTTCTTGCACTCGTTGAAGACTAGCTTTGACTGTATCAGCTAGGTGGTGGAGTTGAGTTGGTTCATCTCCCAATTCTGGTTGTCCTGACGCAGTGGAAACTGTGCGGCTGGACTGTAGGGCATGTTGTACCCCTCGGAGTTCAGTCTCAATTCGATCATACATCTCCTCTTTCTTTGCTTCTTGTTTCTCTGCTATTTCTAGCGAAGCATCATTCAGGGCTAACACGAGGAAGTCGAAGTCATCATAGGTGAGGACGGTCCGCATCTTGGTCATGGTGGCCTTCGATTTCTTCTGGGAGGAAGGTTTTGGATGTGAACCTTTCCTCTTCTTCAGGGGATCAACCTCATCACCCTGCTGCTGTTTGACCTCTTTGTCATTCAACTCTTCACCATCACCTCTTTTCTCTGGTGAGATGGAATAAGTCTTCATGGATGCACTGTCTAAATCCTGAATCTCCTCAGTTTTCTCTGTCCTGCTAGGTATGGGTGTATCCTGCGTAGTTTTTGAGCTGTCAATGTCAGATATCTTCACAGGGTCTGTCGGAGTGAGGAGGTCTGTCGACCAGTCCTTGGTGATCTCCTACAAGTCCTCCTTCATTAGCTTATAGTAGGACTGAAGTTGTTGCTTGTGTTTGTCAACGCGCACTGTGATGTAAATAAAATGTCAGTCTGCGCTAAAACTTCATCAAGGGCATGAAACAGTGTAGAGTGTTCGAAGTGATGCGAGGCTTAGACTGGATGGTTGTCTTCAGATGGTTGTAATAGGTATGAAAAAAAGCATTGGACTGTCACTATTTATTCATATCTCTTGAGTACCATAGTGTACTGAACTTCATGGCCAATGGTTTGAAAGGCTCGATGTCTGAGAAGGTCGCACCTTTCAACATCTCCCACGCAATAAAAGAGATCAGGATCAATAGCCAGCTGAAATTTAATTTGTACCATTGGTCTTGGGCTTCTCTGTAGTTGAGTTCTAATTGGTTCACCAGGTACTTCACCCAGTTCATCTAAAGTCCTTCTGCGCACTTCCCCGTGAGGTCGAATACAAAACCAGTGACTTGGGTGGGTCAGTTTTTTCATACTAACTTCTCTGCAATCACTTGACAGGCGAGGCACACTGTGCCGCTCTGGATAAAAGCTACCTTGTAGCCTCGCGTGCTCTTCTCAACATTGCCATAAGTGTCCTTGATCCACTATGCTAGAGAGTGATCCATGGCTTTTCCGGGGTAAAACTCTTGTGTATCAGGTCCTTGCATACTTAACCCCGTGATCTGATTGATCAATGTTGGATCAACTGTTATACAGTAGTTTAGCCACAAATAACCTCCATGGTAACAAGACAATAGTATTTTGACACATGCATTCACCTCCTGGTGTCGTCCGAAGTGAGGAATCTTCATGACAATGAGTAGGGTGGACTACGCGACGTTCATAGTCCATGATGGGGGGATTATATTCAAATTATTCCCCTTATTCTGGGTCAGGTACTTATGTGGGGCGAGCATGTTAAAGACTTTGTGATCTCCAAGGTTGAAGTCTCTAAACTTCAACGCTGCAATTTTTTCTTGGTTTGCGCGAACTACACGTATCCCCTTTGGGAGGTATGCAGTGACCAAGGTGTACTCAAAATATCTAGGTACATTGTCTCAATTTATTGCGTTGCTCAAAGGTGGTAGATATGTGGGTAAGATGGTCGAGATAAATTTAGCATTCGCTAGATCATCCTTGTGCTTGGTTAGCTTTTCATCGGATGTTCAGGATGGCCCGGCTTCGCGAGCAATGGATGGAGAGGTTGGCAGTCCTCTTGTGGATGATTCTTGTATACCTGTGGACATCGACATGACTCTTTCAGTCATGAGGTCAATCAAAACTTCTTCAACAACTTTCTCTACAGCGCTCAATTCGTCCGACATACATGCTCAGGGTTAACAATCTCGGATTCTAGGGGTAACTCAGACACAGTAATGAGATAGAGAGAAAAGGCATGATGATTACTATATAAACTCAACTTAGTCTATGGGCTCAAATTCTCAATTGGAAAAAGTGTTCTCAGTGCATGGCACGATGGGATAAATAGGTAACTCGGCAAATGGTTGCTTGCAACGGGTATGAAGCCTTCATTAACTTTGTTATGTCTGTTATGGCATGGTCCCAATGGTTGTATGGTGAGTTGGTTGTCCATAAATGGATTTCTATCTGTTCGGAGCATTGATCTAATGGTTATAATGGCCCCAACAACTATATTGCTTCACTATGGCAAAGTGCCATGCGTCGTTGTTCTGATATCCCGGTGAAGCTCCAATTTTGCAAATTTCCCTTCTGCGAAGTTTCCTCTGGAACCTTCTGCAACTTATTGATCTTAGCTCACTTCTTACTTAGATTTCTAGCCTTCTTCCCAGTGAGCTTCGTCTCGGTGTGCCTTTTTCCATTCTGATCCTTAGCTTCTTTTGGCATAGTTACTTCACACTGTTAAGATTCTTTCTTAAGATTCAAGGGTAACCCTTCTTCTTCATCTGGAATAGGTACTTCAATCTTCTGTGGTTCTTCTAGTGTTATTGCAAGTTCAACATCTGGATCTCTGGTGTTAAATGGCTTTGATCTGTTATTATGTTCTTCAATCAAGTGTGCAATCCTTCTAGTCATGAATTCTTTTAATTCTTGCTTCTGTTGTTCTAAAACTTCTTCTTCTTCTTGCCTTCTGGACTGATCTCTTTTAATCCAAGGTTTTCCTAGTAGCATGGTGAATGGGGCATTGTTCTCAATAAATTTAATAATCTCAAAATCTTCTTATGTCGAAGTTCCATTGGCATTCATAGAAATTTAGGTGAGCTTTCCACATAGGTTTATCAACTTTCCTTTGAATAGTCTTATTCCTCCTAGTGAAGGAATCATAGAAGGCTTCCCTATAACTTCCCACATTCTCTCTGTCATGATATTCACCTGTGTTTCCTCATCCAGAACACAGTCAATGTCGAAGTCTCCTATTCTTTCTTCAAGGAATTCTTTTTTTTTTAAGATCCCTGATAATCTGACATGTCAGTGGTCATTTAGGGTTTCTCTTATCTGTAGCAATACTTTCTCTGATTCTTCCTGGGATTCTGTCATAATCTTAGTTTCTAAATCTGTCTTAGGGTTTTCTTGTCTCATGTTCATTTCTTCAAGCTTAGCAATCATTCTAGGACAATACAATACTTCATGGTCCATAGCTTTACAACAAAGACAATTGGGTCTTCTCCCAGGGCATTCCTTAGCAAGATGTCTCAGTTTTCTGCAACTATAACAAAGGGTTAATCCTCTCTTTCTTTTAAATTATCCCTAGCCTTTCATGTACTTCACACTAGAATCATGGTAGCTAACCTACAAGAAAATATTTGTTGGCATGTTTATAGGCTGAGCATTCTTGTCATTGATGGAAAGAACAGAAGCAACGGTGGTATGGTTACAGGCAAGAATAGTAACGACATTGACAGGGTTACATTTGGGAGACAATGATAGAAAATAGGCAAGAAAGGAAGATCGGCAATGATGATGGCATAGACAGCGATGGAAAACAGACAAGCAAGGATGATCAGTAGTGATGATGGCATGGCAAGATCAGAATCATAACAATGAAAAAAAACAGTGATCGTTGGATCCCATTCAAAATTCTCGATGACTATCATATCTGAATTTGGATAAGAGGAGCATGCAGTAGAAGAGAACAGTTTTCATGCGTCAGATTTGAGCCTGAAGACCGACCGTCATTGGATCCATAAGAAGGAGCACAATCTTTACGTGCAAGATGAAGCGGGCCTACAAAATCCTGAAATCAGGAGGACCGTCCATCTTCAAGAAAGACACATGGTGAGTGATTGGCATTTCGCTGGCTGTAAAGTCAAAGGAAGGAAGTGCTCTATCCTTCCAACTCGTGATATGAGAAATCGCGATAATATTTGGGCGTCAGATCTGGAGTTAATATGAAGGACTAGCAGTCATTAGATCCAGTAGAGCTGTAAGGAGGATAAGCCCAGGAGTCATCCAACACTCCAAAGTTGTGAAGGAATCCTGGTCGCCCATCAAAGATAGTCATGGATCATTGTATCCGGAGGAAATGTGGCTAAATTTCAGCATTTCACTGACTGAAAGGTCAAAGGCACAAAGTGCTCTATCCTTCCAACTCGTGAAACGTGAAATGGAGAAATGATTTGAGCCATCGGATTGAGCAAAAATCTAGACCATCGATCCAAGAAGGACATGTGGCTAAATATAATCATTTTGTTGACTGAAAGGTCAAAGGAACGGGGTTCCCTAACCTCTCAAACTCATGATATGTGAAATCGTGAAATAATCCTAGTCATTGGATCAAGGACGAATCTGGGTCGTCAAATCCAGGAGGTGAATGTGGCAGACCACGTTATAAAGGACAGGTGGAAGACTATATCAGCAATGACATGTGGCACGATCAGATAATGACAAGTGTCAAGATGATTCAGCATTTCAGGAACCTGGAAATCACAATTCTGAGTGACACATGGCAGCCACACAGATCATGTCATATCATCGAGTGACGTCATTCTGGGAGTTTAATTTCGGAAGTTTTAGCATCAACACTCCCCCAAAGTCCCAAAAGTTGAAGTTATGGGGTGGAGGATAGTCATCCAATCACCATGGATCGTCGATCGTTGATCTGAAGAGCGAAGCACTCAAATGACTAGCCAGTGTTCATATGTCATGGTCACACTGGAGAGAAGAGCTAGAGAAGCTAAGCTCCTTTTCGGGGTTTCGGAGATCGTGACTTGGAGAGTCGAGATGCCTCATCATAGGATTCTCGAAATCGCGAGTTGTGAAAGTGATTTATGGATAAGTACTTGGTCACAGCCGATGGTCACGAGAAGGGAAGGAGCCAGTCCAGCTAAGCTCCTTTTCGGGGTTTCGAAGATCGCGACTTAGAGAGTCGAGATGCCTCGCAACAGGAATTCACGTATGCAAAATCGTGAAATTCCTTTTTTGATTGGGCTGTGGTCACCGCTTGAGGCCACATGTGAAAGGAAATGGATTAGCCAGAAAGGAAGAGAGAAGGCAAAAAATGCATGAACGTGCGGAGGTTCTCTTAGTAATAGCTAGGACGAAGAGTCTAAACTGCCAAAGAATTTGAGGAGTTGTAGGGTGACTTCTAGGGGAGACGAAGAGTCTCGAGGCATATGCCAGTGAAATGAAGACTGATCATAGAGACGATTGACAAATGCAAGAAAGGAAGAAGAGTCTGGATTGCCAGTGAAGCTAAGGAATCTCAGCATAACGCCCAGTGATGATGAACGCATGGGGGTAACTGCCAAAAAAGATGAAGAGTTGCTATGATGATTACCAGAGGACTCGACATGAGAGAGTGATGCAAAATGAAGAAAAGGGGAGAGATGCTTGAGGGAACAAGAGGGAGGAAAGGTGGAGTAGCAGTGAAAAACCCGATGAGTAGAACCATGACACTTGAAGAGCATGCAGAGGCATTGCGCATGGAGGAAGAAGAAGGTGCACATATAGTATAAATACGTAGAACATAGAAGACATGAGGGTTGTTTTTGTGATTTATGCATGTGTGTAGAAGCATGATGTGCAGGAGCTGAAGCACAGAAGAAGAAAAGAACAGAGATGCATATCTGAGAAAAGAATAGAAAGTCGAGGTGTGCATGCAGAGACAGAGAAGAGGATCAGAAATCTCAAGCGGATGCAAGCAGGAAGACACTGATGAAGGCAGAACATGGAAGTTTAGCATAACAGTGATGAGACTGGTAAGCCATTGATGAACATTATATCACTGTAATAAGTTTTTGTAGCAAAGATTTATATTTCAGGGTGGTTGGGATGTGCTAGGGAGGATCGTTGTCCTCAGAGGTTCAAGTGGGTGCTTGAACACAGGGAGTTGTAGCTTCCATCTGGTTGCATCTAGAAGAACCAGGGTGGCAGGGTGGTGCAAGGGATAATATTGGTTCTCTGTTATATAGGTTGGTGCCTGTGTGACTAGAAGTTGGTGCTTCCATCCAGTTGGTGCTGGAACACTTAGGGAGTTGTTGCTTCCTTCTAGTGGGTGCTAGAGAAACCAAGGAGTAGGTGCTTCCTTCTAGTGAGTGCTAGAGAAACTAGGGAGTTGGTGCTTCCTTCTAGTAGGTGTTAGAGAAAACAGAGAGTTGGTGCCCTCAGCAAGTTGCATCTTGCAAAATAGAGGTTGTAGCCTCACAATGAGTTGGAGCTCATAAGTATGATAATGTACATAATTTAAAGATTACTTATCATATAAAGAAGAAGAGGTTTTTACCCTTTATGGGTTTCCTCAGGAAATATCTGTCTCTGTGTATTTCATGTGTGTGAATGATGTTGAATGTTCTATTGCTTACTTCCCTGCATTATTTTGATTGTCATGAAGTGCTCTGTAAAGAGTTTAAAATGAGCATAATTGTTTAAGCTCGGTAACAACTGATTAACCCCCCCCCCCTCTCAATTGTCCAACAATTGGTATCAGCGTATGTTTCTTTTATCTAAAGGTAGATCCTAGAGCTTAAACATGTCAACCATGAAGGAACTTCAACCAATAAGGCCCTTGTGTTCAATAGAACAAACTTTGCCTTCTGGAAAGTTAGGATGAGAACCTACATAATGGAATTAGGTGTAGATATATGGGATGTGGTAGAGACTGGTTATGTAAAGCCAGTTGTACTAGCTAACAAGGATGACAAGCTAGAATTCAGCTTCAATGCTAAGGCTATGAATTCTATTCTGAGTGGGCTTGTAGAAGCAGAATTTGTAAAATTTATGCATTTAGAAACTACCAAAGACATGTGGGACAAACTCATTAGCAGTTATGAAGGTAATGAGAAGGTAAAAGATGACAAGCTTCAAACCTATAGAGTACAGTTTGAACAGCTATAGATGAAAGAATATGAAACTATTGGGGAATAATTTTTGAGAGTTGAAGAGCTAGTAAATGCAATGAAAGCACTTGGTGAAAAAATTGAGGAACCCTCTTTAGTTCAGAAAATTTTGAGATCTCTACCAGATAGGTTCAACCCAAAGGTCTCAACTATAGAAGAACTTAATGATCTAAAGGCTTTGTCTTTTGATCAACTTCTAGGTACGTTTACAGCATATGAAATGAGGATAGTTAAAGATAAACCCACCTCTAGAGAAGCATCATTTAAAGTAGAAAAGAATGAGGATTCTAAGCGTGATGAAATCGAAGCAAAATTTGTGAGAAGACTAAAGAAAGGATCAGGCAAGTACCAAGGTAAGCTACCCTTCAAATGTTTCAACTGTGGTAAGATAGGTCATTTTTCAAATAAGTATCCACACAAGAAGAAGGACTAGAACTCTGAAGGTGAAGAGAAGTACAAATCCAAAAGATTTGATAAAAAGAAAAGTTTTTGTGTAAACAATGATGACTCTTCAGAAGACACCGATAGTGAATCTTCCTGTGAAGATAAGGTAAATGACTTCATGCTTATGTCCAAAGAGGATTATGATAATAAAATCATAGGATGTGATGTTAATGATAAAGAAGTTGTGGTTGACTTGGAAGGAGAGATGACCAGTGCTTTGGAAGAGATTGACAGACTCGGACTTAAGAACAGAAAGCAAAAACAATTGTTGATACAATTCGAGAAAGACAGTAAACAATCTGATGAATACTTTTCCCTGCTAAAAGTGGAATTAGAAGAGGCAAAGAAAATCGAGGACATTTTGAAACAGCAGTTATCAGAAAATAAGGCAATATGTAAAGCTCTGGAAGAAGAAGTAGTGAAAACTAGGAAAGAGTTGGAGAAGTTTCAAGCCTTGTATCATCAGAATCTATTAAGTATCAAAGCCTCAAAAGGATTAGCCACCATTCTAAATCAGCAAAGGAATCCAAAGCTGAAAACTGGTTTGGGTTATGAAGAGGGATCAAGTAGTGGTCAGCCAAGCAATAAAGACTCCATCAAGTTTGTCAAATCTACAACCAATGACAACAACAAACCTGCAGAAACAAAGGAAGACAATCAGCCACCCAGGAGGAGTAAAGAAAAAGGTGCCAAGACTGAATCTGTAGAACAAAGAAATAATGCACCCTCTGCTCAAGGAAATCATCAGCATGGAAGAAATCAACCTGCTCAAAGAAGACAGCCACTTTCCAGGTACAAGGATTTTTTCTATGGATATTGTTTCTACTATTCTAACTTTGGCCACAAAACTGTAAATTGCTCCTTAATATTTAGACATGAGCAATCAAGATTCCCAAGGAATAAATTTCTGCCACAACAAAGAATGAGACAGCCAAGTAACAAAAAACCACAGATTGCAAATGGTCAAATTAAGTTTAGAGACATGCAATTGAGGAGGTCAAGAAATAATGAACAGACAATGAGTAGACAATGTTACAACAATCACTTTGACCTATTGAACAACGAGATTGAATGCTATAACTATCATAACTTCGGCCACAAAGCTGCAAACTGCCATCTGAAGAATTACAAAACAAATCCAAGGATAAAGCTCTTAGCTAGAAATGCCAATACATGGAAAAAGAAAGATAGTGGAAAATGTGGTCTAGCACTTTCAACTCAAAAACAAAAGGCCTTCGGGAATATAGACAGTGGATTTTCCAAGCACATGACTGGAGAGAAGGATAATCTGTTGCCTATAAGTAAAAGAAAAACAGGAAATTAGATCATTGAAAATGATTAACCAGGTAAAATCAAGGATAAAGGGATGGTGAGTTTGAGTAATGGCAAAGGAGATGCCCAGGATGTTCTGCCTGAAGATGGGTTGAAACATAATTTGCTCAATGTAAGTCAAATGTGTGACAGAGGATGTAAAGAGGTGGTCAATTCCAAAGAATGTAAGATAAAGTCTGTAAACTCAGGACAAGTGGTGGATAAAAGCATAAGGACAGACAATAATGTTGATATTGAATCCTCCCCCACAAGTAAAAAAGAAGATTCAGATACAATAAAATAATGTTTAGTGATCATTTATCCCATGGAAGAAGTAGAAGAAGAATCATGTCATAAGATGGAAGCAGAAGTTTTGAAGGTTGAGAAGTCAAACACCCAAAGCAAGTTATTGAACAACTACATGATCATGGATAAGCTCTTGGATAGTCAGAGATCACCAAATGGCAAATCTGGTATTGGATACAACAAGGAATAAATCAGTACTCCTAAGAAACCTGATATAGGTCCTTCATCTGTGAAAAACGAAAAGAAGGTATGAGAGTGGTTGTAGTGGTTTTTTCTTGTGATTGAATATGGTCATAAAATCCTTGGATTGTAGGCATCATGGAAGAAAAATGAAACGACAGTAATAGAGATCGATGAGAATCAATGGGGAGATCAAAGGGTTGTTTAAAAATTACAAGCTACAATTGTGCAATGTTCCAATAGGACAACGGCATTCGCAGCAACAACATTCTGATGTACAAAATTATATACATGATGTCCTGTAGAGATAACAAGAGGAAAGACCTTGTCAGGGAAAGCTAACCTTTTAGAAACAAAATAGGAGAACAGNCAGAAGCAGAGAGAGAACAGTGGCAGGGGGAGTCATCCGATTATGACAAGAAAAGGTTGATGAAGAAGTCCCAGTAAGAGAGGTGAGAAATATTGAGTATTCTACAGAGGATACAGCGGAAGCTAATGATGAACAGGTCCAAGAATCAGAAGGAGAAGACTCTGGTTTATATACAAATATTCTGCAGGACTCAAATAAGAGAGTCCATCCTGTCAGGGGGAGTTTATGTTGGTTGAAGATATGATGCCTCCTAAACATACTGTGACAGCTCAGGGGGAGCATGTTTTCTTTGACATTGATGTCAAAGGGGGATAAAAGGAGTGGTCTGAACTAGATTCTACAGTTGGAGGTCCAAATAGATTAGAGCATCTGTTCATGGTTTCCATCAATGCCAAAGGGGGGTATTGTTGCCATGTTTACAGGTTGAGCGTGCTTGTCATTGATGGCAAGAACAACAATAATGATGGTATGGTTACAGACAAGAACAGTAGCGATGTTGGCAGGGTTACAATTGGGAGACAGTGATGGAAAACAGACAAGCAAGGAAGATTAGCAGCAATGATGGCATAGACAGCAATGGAAAACAAGCAAGCAAGGACAATCAGCAGTGATGATGGCATGGAAAGATCAGAAGCATAACAATGAAGAGAAATAGTGATCGTTGGATCCTATTTAGAATTCTCGATGACCGTTATATTTGAATTCAGATAGGAGGAGTGTGCGGTAGAAGAGAGAAGTTTTCATGCGTCAGATCTAAGCCCAAATATCGACCATCGTTGGATCCATAAGAAGGAGCACAATCTTTACGTGCAAGATGAACTGGGCCTACAAAATCCCAAAAGTAGGAGGACCATTCATCTTCAATAAGGACACATGGCGAGCGATTGGCATTTTGCTGACTGGAAAGTCAAAGGAAGGAAGTGCTCTATCCTTCCAACTCGCGATATGTGAAATCTTGATAATATCCAAGCCGTTAGATCTGGAGTTAATACGAAGGACTAGCAGCCAGTAGATCCAGTAGAGTTGCAAGGAGGATAATCCCAGGAGTCATTCAACACTCCAAATATGTGAAGGAATCATGGTCGTCCATCGAAGATAGTCATGGATCATTGGATCCGAAGGACACGTGGCTAAAGTTTGACATTTCACTCACTAAAAGGTCAAAGGCAAGAGGTTCTCTATCCTTCCAACTCGTGAAACACAAAATAGCGAAATGATTTGAGTCGTCGGATCGAGGACAAATCTAGACCATCGATCGAAGAAGGACACGTCGCTAAAGATAAGCATTTTGTTGACTAAAAGGTCAAAGGAACGAGGTTCCTTAACCTCTCAAACTCGTGATATGAGAAATCACAAAATAATCCTAGTCTTTGGATCAAGGACGAATCTGGGTCATCAGATCCAGGAGGTGAATGGGGCAGACCATGTTAGAAAGGATAGGTGGAAGACTATGTCAGCAATGACACATGGCATGATCAAATAACGACAATTGTCAAGATGATTTGGCATTTCAGGAACCTGGAAATCACAATTCTAAGTGACACATGGCAGCCACACGAATTATGTCATGTCATCGAGTGACGTCATTCTAAGAGTTTAGTTTCGAGAGTTTTAGCATCAACACTCCCCCAAAGTCCTGAAAGTTGAAGTTTTTGGGTGGAGGATAGTCGTCCAATCACCACAGATCGTCGACCATTGATCTAAAGAGCAAAGCGCTCAAACGACTAGCCAGTGGTCATATGTCATGGTCACACTGGAGAGCAGAGCTAGAGAAGCTAAGCTCCTTTTTGGGGTTTCAGAGATCGCGACTTGGAGAGTCGAGATGCCTCACAATAGGAATTCACGATATGTGAAATCGTGAAATGCCTTTTTTTATTAGGTTTTGGTCACCATCTGAGGCCACATGTGAAAGGAAAGGGCTTAGCTAGAAAGGATAAACACCCACTGTGAATTTTTCCTCGGGAAGAGAGAAGGTGAAAAATGCATGAACGTGCAGAGGATATCTTAGTAACGGCTAGGACGAAGAGTCTGAACTGCCATAGAATTCGAGGAGTTGTAGGGTGACTTCCAGGGGAGACGAAGAGTCTTGAGGCATCTGCCAGTGCAATGAAGACTGATCATAGAGACGATTGACAGATGTAAGAGAGGATGAAGAGTCTGGACTGCCAGTGAAGCTAAGGAATCTCAGCATAACACCCAGTGATGATGAGCGCAAGAGGGTAACCGCCAGAAAATATGAAGAGTTTCTATGATGATGACCAGAGGACTCGACATGAGAGAGTGATGCAGAATGAAGAAAAGGGGAGAGATGCTTGAGGGAACAAGAGGGCGGAATGGTGGAGTGGCAGTGAACAACTCGATGAGCAGAACTATGACACTATGAAGGGAATGCAGAGGCATTGCGCATGGAGGAAGAAGATGGTGCACATATAGTATAAATATGTATAACATAGAAGACATGAGGGTTGTTGTTGTGAGTGATGCATGCGTGTAGAAGCATGATGTGCAAGATCTGAAGAAAAGAAGAGAGATGCATATCTGAGAAAAGAAGAGAAAGTCGAGGTGTGCATGCAGAGACAGAGAAGAAGATCAGAAAGCTCAAAAGGATGCAAGCAGGAAGACATTGATGCAGGCAGAACATGGCAGTTTAGCATAATAGTGATGAGACTGGTAAGCCATTAATGAACATTATATCACTTTAATAAGTTTATGTAGTAAATATTTATATTTTAGGGTGGTTGGGAGGTGATAGGGAGGACTATTTTCCTCAGAGGTTCAAGTGGGTGCTTGAACACAGGGAGTTGTAGCTTCCATCTGGTTGCAGCCAGAAAAACCAGGGTGGCAGGGTGGTGCAAGGGAGAACATTGGTTCTCTGTTATACAGGTTGGTGTCTATGTGACTGGAAGTTGGTGCTTCCATCCAGTTAGTGCTGGAACACTTAGGGAGTTGTTTCTTCCTTCTAGTGGGTGCTAGAGAAACCAGGGAGTAGGTGCTTCCTTCTAGTGAGTGCTAAAGAAACCAGGGAGTCGGTGCTTCCTTCAAGTAGGTGCTAGAGAAAATTGAGAATTGGTGCTCTTAGCGAGTTGCAGCTTGCAAAATAGATGTTGTAGCCTCACAATGAGTTGGAGCTCATAAGTATGATAATGTACATATTGTAAAGATTACTTATCATATAAAGAAGAATAGGTTTTTACCCTTTATGGGTTTCCTCAGGAAATATATGTCTCTGTGTATTTCATGTGTGTGAATGATGTTGAATGTTCTATTGCTTACGTCGCTGCATTATTTTGATTTTCATGAAGTGATCTGTAAAGATTTTAAAATGATCATAAGTGTTTAAGCTCGGTAACAACTGATTCACCCCCCCCCTCTCAGATGTCCAACATTATTTCTAGAATCATGCATACACTTATTAGTCCAAATATCCTTTCTATGCATAGGTATATCATATTTTTCACTATTCTTATCAGATCTACTCATATCAAATCTTCTTCCATCTATTAATACCCTAGTTTTCAAGCTAGGACAGAATCTGTCAAACATACCTAGATTCATACTTTTGAAACAAAAAATTTCACTAATCTTACTTCTACAGAGCACAAATCTTTCAGATCTAGAACTTTTCAATATTATTACCTTTATCAGAGCATAGAGCTTTCAGATCTAACCTCTTTTAATCAAAAAGTCTCACTTTTACCTTTCTTAGGGCACAAAGTTTCCGGATATTACCTCTTTTCTTCAGATCGAACTTCTTTTCGAACTTGCCAAACTAGTAGAGTACTGCACACTAGAGAAATAGATCTACACACAGATCTTTCACAATTTCAGATCAGATCTTTGCACAGAGATTCTTCTTCCTCAGTTCCCAGCAATCATAGTTTCAGGTCCCAGCAATGGAACCATTTGTTTGCACAGGGGTAGACCTAGGGTTCAACGCTTCAATAGTGCACCAACAAAACCCTAACTACCAGCCCTTTCGGAAACACCCACGAAGCAGATGAAGTCTCACCTAAGGTAGAGGAAGGGGTGGTTGCAGGACTCGGGTGTCTAAAACCTTAGCTGGGACACAGATCTGTGATTATAACACTTAATAGAGAACTTAGCACCATTAGTTCATCATTATCTAACCAATATCTACTCCGCAAAGAAAACAAAGCATAGCAGCATTCACCATGATCTAAGGTATATAAGCACTTAGCAAAGGAATTATATCAGATCTAACAGATTCAAGCACTAAGCAAGTTCACAGTTGTCAAATATAGCATCTAGATTCATCATAAGCACAAATCATAAACAAATCTATCTATCTATATCAAAGCACTTAGCACATAACACATAAACACATCAGATCATCACACAGAGCAAAATAACACAGTATTTACGTGGTTCACCCCCACCCTAGGGCTACATCCACCAACTCTTCTTCTTTATTAGCTTCAATCATCCATCTATATGCACAAAGCCAAAAACCCTTACTCTGCATAAGACAGGAGATCTGTGCAGCTTGCTAGATCCTCCTTCCTTGCGTTACAGCACAAAACCCTCCACAGTGTCTTACAATGACTTGCACTTGGCTCTGCAAGTCTCACACAGTATGCACAAAGCCTTACACTTCTTGATCACACAGATCCCACTCTTAGCACTTAGCCAACTTGCACAATACTTGCGCACTATTCCACTACTTCTTACATTGCCTATCCCTCTATTTATACATACAAAATAGGCCTAAACATGGGTAAACCCATGGGCCGACATCCCATACCCATTACATATCCCCAATTCCCAAAAAGGACCCAAAAAGGGGTTGAGATCCCGCGATCTTTGCTTCGTATTGCGGTCCATCTTCGACAGGCTGTCAAAGTCCCAAAATAGGTCAACTTGACCAAGGATCTCCCAAAACTTGGTAAAGGGCCAACAGGCAGGTTGCATTGATGATTGACAAAGCACCAGTGGAGCAGCGTTCTACTTGGGTGAGTGTTTAGTATCATGGCTAAGAAAGAAACAATCATCAGTATCTTTATCTACAGTCGAGGCAGAGTATATTGCAACAGGAGCATGTTGTACACAGGTTCTATGGATGAAACAAACTCTGACAAATATACAGGTTGAGTATGATGAGCCCATTCCAATCTATTGTGATAATACAAGTTCCATCAGTATCTCAAAGAACCTGGTGATGCACTCCAAGACGAAGCACATTCCAATCAATTATCACTTTCTATGGGAACATGTTGCAGAAAAGAACATCATAGTTGAATATGTGGGCATAAAAGAACAAGTGGCAGACATCTTTACAAAACTGCTTCCACAGGAATCCTTTGAGTATCTTCGCCAGAGACTCAAAGTTATTTCTACTCCAAAATGAATGTTTTTGAATGCTTATCTTATATGTCTTAGATGTACACAAGGAAGCACCATAAAGAGGATAGTTCAGGTTGGGAGATCAGATGAGTCAGTTAGGGGGCGCAGACCTAAATGGAAAGATACATTTTCCATTGATGACAAAGGGGCATATATTTATCAGATGCAAAGGACAGAGGCATGGTTCTAGGGGGAGTGTTGGTCACAGAGATGAAGGCATGGTTCCAAGGGGATCATGAGTGACATGATTTTAGTATTGCATCAAAGTGTTTCCATCAATGCCAAAGGGGGAGATTTTTTATTAATTGGGTTGGTTGTCATTGATGTCAACCCTTGAAGAAAGTCTAGTAGTGAATCCCGGTAGCATAAAGGTTTGGGTAATGGACCCAAGTTTGTTTTATGTATAATGGTATGAGTTTTGATATATTTGTAGGTAAGACTATTCTATATGGATAGTACATGTCATGCCATTTCCGGTGGTATGTGTAACATCACACAACTCCTCACGGTTTGAGAGTTATGGCCTTACGAAGTTGAAGGACCCTCATATGATTGACTTGAAATCCCAAAAGGCCAAAGAAGTCAAAGTGCTTGCAAAGAAGAAATTATTTAAATAATAAAGTGAAGTGACAAAGTCAAAGAGGATTATTTAAATAATAAAGTGAAGTGACAAA
>JASDQU010103445.1:226739-238047 GCA_032191745.1 Picea mariana | reverse complement strand
TAAAGCAAATAAGAATGAAGATTCTGAGCCTAATGAAATTGAAGCAAAATTCGTGAGAAGACTAAATAAAGGATCGGGCAAGTACCAAGGTAAGATTCCCTTCAAATGTTTCAACTGTGGTAAGATAGGCCATTTTGCAAATAAATTTCCACACAAGAAACATGACAGAACTTTGAAGGTGAAAAGAAGTTCAAACCTAAGAGATTTGGCAGAAAGAAAAGTTTATGTGTAAATGATGTTAACTCTTCAAAAGACACAGTTAGTGAATCCTCATGTGCAAATAAGGACAATGAATTTATGCTTATGGCCCAAGATGATTATGATAATAAAATCACAGGAAGTGATGCTAATGAAGAAGAAGATGTGGTTGACCTGGAAGGAGAACTTATCAGTGCACTAGAAGAGCTTGACAAACTCAAAATGAAGACGAGAAAGAAAAAACAATTGCTGATACAATTCAAGAAAGGTAGTAAAGAACTTGATGAAGACTTTTCCCTGCTAAAAGTGGAATTGGAAGAGACAAAAAAAATCAAAGACATTCTGAAACAACGGTTATCAGAAAAGAAGGTAAGATGTGAAGCTCTAGAGGAAGAAGTAGTGAAAACTAGGAAAGAGTTGGAGAAGTTTCAAGCCTTGTATCATCAGAATCTGTGAAGTATCAAAGCCTCAAAGGGATTGGCCACCATTCTGAATTAGAAAAGGAAACCAAAGCTAAAAACAGGTATGGGTTATGAAGAGGGATCAAACAGTGGTTAGCCAAGTAACAATGAACCCATCAAGTTTTTTAAATCTACATCATATGACAACAAAAAACCTGCAGAAACAAAGGAAGATGATCGGCTGCCCAGAAAGAGTAAAGAAAAAGGTACCAGAACTGAATCTGTAGAACAAAGAAATAATACACTCCCTTCTCAAGGAAATCATCAACATGAAAGAAATCGACCTGCTCAAAGAAGAAAACCATTTTCAAGGTACAAAGATTTTTTCTATGGATATTGTTTCTACTGTTCTAACTTTGGCCACAAAGTTGTAAATTGTTCCTTAAGATTTAGACACAAGCAATTAAGATTTCCTAGGAATAAATATCTTCCACAATAAAGAATGAGATAGTAAAGTAACAAACCATCACAGATTGCAAATTGCCAAATTAAGTCTAGAGACATGAAACTAAGGAGGTCAAGAAATAATAAACAATCAATGAGTAGACAACGCTGCAACAATAACTTTGACCTATTGAACAATGAGATTCAATGCTATAACTATCACAACTTCGGCCAAAAAGCTGCAAACTGCAATCTGAAGAAGTACAAAGTAGATCCAAGGATAAAGTTCTCAGATAGAAAGGCCAACACATGGAAAAGGAAAGATAGTGAGAAATGTGGTCTAATACTTTCAACTCACACGACTCCTGGAATATAGACAGTGGATGTTCCAAGCACACGATTGGAGACAAGGATAAGCTTCTGTCTATAAGCAAAATCAAAATAGGAAAACTGATCCTTGAAAATGATGAACCAGGTAAAATCAAGGATAGAGGGATAGTGAGTTTGAGTGATGACAAAGGAGATTCCAAGTATGTTCTGCCAATAGATGGGATGAAACACAATTTGCTCAATATAAATCAAATATGTGATAGAGGATGTAAACCAGTGATCAATTCCAAAGACTGTAAGATAAAGTCTGTAAACTCAGGAAAAGTGGTGGTTGAAAGCATAAGGATAGACAATAATTTTGACATTGAATCCTCCCCTGCAAGTAAAGAAGAAGATTCAGATTCAATAAAAGAATGTTCAGTTAGCATTTATCCCATGAAATAAATAGGAGAAGAATCATGTCATAAGTTAGAAGCAAAAGTTTTGAAGGTTGAAAAGTCAAACACCCAAATCAAGTTCTTGAATAGTTCCTTGACCCTGGATAAGATATTGGATAGTCAGAGATCACCAAATGACAAATCGGGCATTGGATACAACAAGGAAGAAATTAGTACTCCTAAGAAATCTGATACAGGTCCTTCATTTGTGAAAAAGAAAAGCAGGTATGAGAGTGGTTGTAGCGGTTTTCTCTTGTGATTGAATATGGTCATAAAAGCCTTGGATTGTAGGCATCATGGAAGAAAAATGAAATTGTTGTAATAGATATCAATGAGGAGATCCAAGGGTTGTTTAAAAAGTACAAGCTACAATTGCACAGTGTTCAAGTAGGACAATGACATTAGCAACAACAACATTATGATGTACAAAATTATATACATGACATCCTGTAGAGATAACAAGAGGAAAGACCTTGTAGAGAGAGAACAATGACAGGGGGAGTCATCCAGTTATGAAAAGAAAAGGTTGATGAAGGAGTCCCAGTAAGAGAGGTGAGCAATATTGAGTATTCTATAGAGGATACATCGGAAGCTGAAGATGAACAGGTCCAAGAATCAGAAGGAGAAGACTCTGGTTTAGATACAAATATTCTGTAGGACTCAAATAAGAAAGTCCATCATGTCAGGGTGGAGTTTGTGTTGGTTGAATATCTGATACCTCCTAAACATACTGCAGCTGCTCAGGGGGAGCATGTTTTTCTTTGACATTGACGTCAAAGGGGGAGAAAAGGAGTGGTCCGGACCGGATACTACATTTGGAGGTCCAAACATATTAGTGCAGCCATTCAGGGTTTCCATCAATGCCAAAGGGGGAGATTGTTGGCATGTTTATGGGCAGCTTGTCATTGATGGCAAGAACAATAGAAATAATGGAATGAATATAGGCAAGAACAACACCAACGATAGCATGCTTACATTTATTGATGGAAAGAACAACAATGGCAAGAACAACGATGGAAAAGATCAGCATGATCAATAGCGCAACGATAATGGCAGAAGAGGAGAAACATTGAACATTGGATCTCATTCAGAATCCTCGATGACCGTCAGATCTGAATTCAGATAGGAGTAGTGCGCAGTAGATGAGAATAGATCTCGGGAATTAGATCCAGGGATGGGGTCTGGCCATCATTGGATCCAGGAGAACCTACACACTCTTTAAATTGCAAGGAGAAGTGCGCGTAAAAAATACCGAAAGCAGGAGGACCGTCCATCTTCGGGCAGGACACGTGGTAACAGATTGACATTTCACTGACTGAAAGGTCAAAGGCATGAAGTGCTCTAACCTTCCAACTCACAATATTCAAAATTACAATATGATCTCAGCCGTTGGATCAAGATATAAACTGGACCGTTAGATCCAGGAGGTGAATGTGGCAGACCACGTCAGCAAGGACAGGTGGAAGCTTACGTCAGAAAGGACACGTGGTGCAATCATACAAGGACAAGTGTCAAGTTGATTAGGCATCTCTGACCACTGGAAATCTCAAATCTGAGGGAGATGTTGTAGCCACTTGGCTCATGACATGTCATTGAGTGACGCAAGAATCACGTCACTCAGGGAGTTTAAATTCGGGAGTTTTAGCTTCATCACTCCCCCAAAATCCCAAAGGCTAAAGTCTCGAGGAGGAGGATAGTTGTTGGATCAACGAGAAATCTCAACCATTGATATGGAGAGTCGAGATGTGACAGGGGAAGGAGAGAGGCTGGGCGGAATACACATGTAGGAAGGAGGCGAAGGAAGTAAATGGAGGAAGAAGCATAGATGATTTTAGGGGCTAAATTTCGCTCATGGGCTAATTTTCCATGGTTTTTCCAAAAATGAGATTCACAATTTTAAAAATGATTCACCCAAATTCTATAGGATAAAATTATTTTACCTTAAAAATAGCCAAAATTTTATAAAAACTATATAAAATACTTAGAAATTTGAATATTTTTACAAAAATATCGCCAAAAATTTATAGATGACATATGAAGGGTTAGTAATATTCGCCAAGGTTTCGACATTTTAAAATAAATTTCCATACTTAAAATCATCCTTGGGAAGAAGTGGTAAGAGGTTTAGGAGGGGCCCATACAAAACCGCCTCATTTTGGACCCTCCCCCCCTCATTAAAGGAAGAATACCAAGGGGGGTCCAGAATCGAATCACGACTGTAGATCTAAGCGTCTCAATCTCAGATTCTTAGAATTGTGCATCCAATTCTGGATCCCCCCCCTTCGTTAAACGAAGAATACCAAGGGGGTTCCGGAATCGAATCTCAACCATTGATCTATACGCGCAAGTCTTGGATGCACGAATCAGCCTGTTGTTTATCAAAATGACTCATCATAGGAATGTCAAAATTGTGAGTTGCGAAAGCACTTTATGGATAAGAGCTTGGTCACAACCGGTGGTCACGAGAAGGGAAAGAGCATTCCAGGTAAGCTCATTTTCAAGGTTTCAGAGATCATGACTTGGAGAGTTGAGATGCCTCACAACAGGAAAACCCGATATGCGAAATTGCGATAAGGTCTAGCCCGTGGTCATAGACAAGGTCACATCGATGAAGGTTTAAGGTGAGAGATAGCATTCAGCTAAGCTCCATTTCGGAGATAGCGACTTGGAGAGTAGAGATGCCTCATCCCCAGATCCCTGAAGCATGAGTCACGAAAGCGCCTTCTGAATAGGCATTTGGTCACTGCCTGAGGCCACATGTGAAAGGAAGGGTGAAAGGTGACAAAGTCATAAGGCTCAAGAGGTTCACACTATAACTTCTAGAAACCACTGATGGTTTCTGCCAGAGGACTCTGAGAGACTTCAGGGTGATTGCTAGAGGAGGTGAAGAGTCTCAAGGCATCTACCAGTGGAATGAATATTGTTCGTAGAGATGATTGATAGATGGAAGAGTGTTGGAGCCTGTAACTGCAACAAAGGGAATGAGCTCGAATGTGATAGAGAAGACAAAGAGTCTCGACTACCAGAGAGGCTAAGGAATCTCAGCATAATGACCACTGATGATGAACTCACAGGCGACATAACTGCCAGAGAAGATGAACAGTTTGTTATGATGATCATGTGATTACTGGAGGTAAGAGATGAGGCAGGAGCATGAGGGGTAGGACTTGGTTGTTGAGTTATGCATGAGAAAGGAGGAGGGATAGTAAACAACCCGTGGGGTTGAACAATGTCACTCAAAAGAGCATGCAGTAGGATAGTGCATAGTTGAGGAGAAGATGTGCAGAGAGAATAAAAATGCAGCACATAGAAGAGATTGGTTGAGGTTGTGGAGAGTGATGCATGCGTGTAGAAGCATGGTGTGCATGAGCTGAAATATAGAAGGAAGGAAGAACAGAGATGCATATCTGAAGAAGAAGAGAAAGATGAGGTGGTGATGCAGAGATAGAGAAAAAGATCAGAAATCTCAAGAGGATGCAAGCAGGAAGACACTGATGCAGGAAGAGCAGAGCAGTGCTGCAGAACAGTGATGATACTGGTAAGCAATTGATGAAAATTATATCACTGTAATAAGTTTCAGTAGAAAATATTTATAATCAGGGTGGAAGGGAGGTGCTAGGGAGGATTTTTTTCCTCAGAGGTTCAAGTGGGTGCTTGAACACAGGGAGTTGTATCTTCCATCTGGTTGTAGCCAGAGAAACTAGGGTGGTAGGGTGGTGCAAGGGAGAACATTGGTTCTCTGATATACAGGTCGGTGCTTGTATGACTGGAAGTTGGTGCTAGAACACTTAGGGAGTTGTAGCTTCCTTCTAATGGGTGCTGGAGAAACTAGAGAGTTGGTGCTTCCTTCTAGTAGGTGCTATAAAAAATAGAGAGTTGGTGCTCTTAGCAAGTTGCATCTTGTAAAACAGAGGTTGTAGCCTCACAATGAGTTGGATATCATAAGTNTATTGCTTACTTCCCTGGATTATTATGATTGTCATGAAGTGCTCTGTAAATAATTTGAAGAGACTATAATTGTTTAAGCTCGGAGACAACCGATTCAACCCCCCCTCTCAGTTGTCCAACAATCTTCTACTGCCACAAGAATTAAAATATTCATAATTGAAGTCATTTTGACAACAGGAGAAAATATTTCATCAAAATCTATACCTTTCTTTTGTGCAAACCCCTTTACAACAAGTCTACCCTTGTACTACCTTTCTCCTCCATTTACTTCCTTCAACTTGTAAACCCATTTATTCTTCAATGCTATTTTTCCTACAGACAACTGAACCAAGTCCCAAGTCTGGTTATTTACCAAGAAATCCATTTCCTCCTTCATTCCTTAATCCCACTTCTTTTTGGTGTCTACCTGCATTTTCCCTTCATAACATTCTGGTTCACCAGAATCAATCAACAATAAATAATACAATGAAAGAGAGTATCGTTCAAGGGGTATACTTAACCTGGTAGATTTTCTAACAACACTTGCAAGTGTTTGAGGTACCTGTTGCTCCTGTTGTTGTAGATTTTGATTTTTTGGTTCATTTGGAATTTCTTTTTCAGTGATCTCATCAAGCACTGTGTATTCTTGTTTTCCTTTTTCCCATTTCTTTCCCTGCAACTGATCTTTGTACATGACCTTCTCATTGAATATGACATGTCTACTCCTAATGATTTTGTTATTTTCATAATCCCATAAATGATAACCAAAATCATTAACACCGTATCCAATAAAGGTACACTTCTTGGATTTTTCCTCAATCTTTGTTCTATTTTCTTTATCAATATGGACAAATGCTTCACAACCGAAAGTCTTCAGAAAATAATAGTTTAGCTTTTTTTTCTGTCCATGCCTCCTTTGGAATTCTACCATCCAAAGAGCTTGAAGGTCCTCTGTTTATTAAGTAAACAACAATATCGACATCATCTTCCTAGAACAGTAAGGGAAAACCAACATGCAATCTCATACTCCTTGCACGCTCCATGATTGTCCTGTTCATCCTTTCTGACACACCATTTTCTTGTGGTGTTATTGGAACTGTCTTCTCTCTACGAATACCATGGTATGGACAATAATCATCAAAATCCTTGTTGCAATAGTCACCTCCATTATCTGATCTGAGACACTTCAACTTTTTTCCTATCTCATTCTCAACCAAAGCTTTCCATTTCTTAAAAGTATCAAAAACATCATATTTTTTTCGAATGAAATAAACCCGAGTTTTTCTAGTTGCATCATGTTGGCCCTTAACCAAGTTTTTAGGAAAACTTGGTCATATTTGACCATTTTTGGGACTTCAACAGCCTATTGAATATGAAGTGCAAGGCGAAGTAGAGATCGTGGAATCTGGGCCCACTTTGGGTCCATTTTGTATGCATAAATAGAAGGCTAAGAAATGTAAGAAAAAGGAAGTCAATTAGTGGTATAATATAGGTGATTATACCCGATGGATTAGTGCTATTAGTTTATTTATGTGATAAGAGTTGATCTATGTGATAGACTTGCAAGGCTGAGTGCAAGTGTTGTAAGTGTTAAGTGCATAGATTGTAAGGGGGATTTGTGCTAGATCTACTCGAGGAAGGAGGATCTGGTGAGGTGCGTGTAGATCTCCTATCCTATGTGGAGTAGGATCTCGATGCTTGGTGCTGTAACTAATTGACAGAAGCCTAATAAAGAAGAAGAGTTGGTGGACATAGCCCCAAGGTGGGGGTGAACCACGTAAATACTGTGTGTTATGCTTTGTGCTTATTCTGATGTATTTTGTATTACTAAGTTCTTTGATGTGATTAGATAGATTTGCTTATTCTTAGTGCTGGTGATGTATATGAATGCTAGATATGATGTGTATGAATATACTACATGCTTGATCTACCAGATCTGATCTGTCTTGTTGTTGCTAAGTGCTAAAATAACCTAGATCTAAGTAAATACTGTGATGCTCTGTGTTGTCTGCGAAGTAAAGTAAGGATTGAATATTGATGAATAATTGATGCTAAGTTCTCTGTAAGTGATATAATCACAGATCTGTGTCCCAGCTAAGGTTGCAGACACCTGAGTCTTGCAACCACCCCTGCCTCTACCTCGGGTGAGACTTCATCTGCTTTACAGGTGTTGCTAAAAGGGCCGGTAGTTAGGGATTTGTTGGGGTGCTCTTGAGCGTTGAACACTGGGTCTGCCCCTATGTGCCAACAAATGGTTCCATTGTCGGGACCTGAAACTGTGATTGCTGGGAACTAAGAAAGAAGAAGCTTTGTGCAAAAAGAATCTATGTGCGTAGATCTGTTGCTTCAATGTGCAGCGATCTACTTGGTTCGTGAGGCTCTGTGCTAAGAAAAGAAGACTGATCTGAAGAAAAGAGGTAGGTATATTGAAAATTTTTAGATCTGGAAGCTTTATTCTCTGAAGAAGTGAGATAAGTGAAATTTTTTGTTTATGAAGCATGAATCTAGGTATGTTTGATAGATTTTGTCCTAGCTTGAAAATTAGGGCACTGATAGATGAAAAAAGGTTTGATATGAATAGATCTGATAAGAATAGTGAAATATATGTTATACCTATGCATAGAAAGAATGTTTGGACTAACAAATGGATGCAGGATCCCAGAAAGAATTTTTTGCAGGTTAGCCACTACAATCCTAGTGTGCATTACAGAAGAGGTTGGGGATCATTTAAGAGAAAGAGAGGATTAACTCTTTGTTACAATTGCAGAAGATCGAAACATCTTGCTAAAGATTGCCCTGGTAAGAAACCTAGCTGTCTTTGTTGTAAATCTCTGGACCATGATGTATTGGATTTCCCTAGGATGATTGCTATGCTTGAAAAGATAAATCTGAACCAAGAAGACCTTAAGGAAGATCCAGAAACCCAAGAAGAGTCAGAGAAAGTATTAATGCAGATAGAAGAAACCTTGAAAGATCACCAAGATGACCATCTAGCAGAAATTTTCAAAGAGAAAGAAAGAAATGAAGTAAGAATAGGAGACTTCGACATTGACTGTGTTCTGGATGAGGAAAAACAGGTGAATATTATGACCAAAATTACTTGGGAAACCCTAGGAAGCCCTGCTATGATCCCCTCACTAGGAGGAATAGGATTATTCAGGGGAAAATTGATAACCTTATGTGGAAGGATTGCCCGAATATCTATGATTGTAAATGGAACTTCAACAGAAGAAGATTTTGAGATTATTAAGTTTATTGAGAACAATGCCCCAATTCTAGCTTTGTTAGGCAAGACCTGGATTGAGAAAGACCAGATCAGAAAAAAAGAAGAAGAGAAATCCCTAGAATAGAAGAAGCAAGACCTCATGGATTTTATGACCAGAAGGATCACACACTTAATTGAAGAACATGTGAACAAACCAAAGCTATTTAACACCAGGGACTTGGATGTCAAAGTTGTAAGTGCACTGGAAGGACCACAAAAGACTGCAATGCCTATTTCAGATACAAAAGAAGTAGTGACATTGGATCTTAAGGAAGAATCTCAGCAGCGCAAAGTAACTATGTCCGAAGAAAATAAGAATCAGAACTGGAAAAGGAGTACTGAGACGAAGCTCACTGGGAAAAAGGCTAGAAAGCTAAGTAAGAAGAGAGCTAAGATTGAAAAGTCACAGAAGGTTCCAGAGGAAACCTCACAGAAGGAAAAACTGTAGAAATTGAGATTTGTCGAGATATCAGGACAACGACATAGGGCACTTCGTTGTGGCGAAGAAATATAGCCATTGGAGGATATTATAATTGTTCGACTGGGGCTCGAACGGGTAGAAAGGAATTTATGGCTCACCACCAAACTGTTAGACCATGCCATAACGGACAGAACAAGAGTTAATGGAGACTCATACATGTTGAAATAAATTCGTTGCCGAATTTCCTATTTATTCTGTCGTGTCATGCACAAAGAAACCTTTTTCCAATTGAGAACTTGAGTTCACAACCTTGATTAAAATTGTCCGGTGATCATTACAACCTTCCATCCTATCCTATTGCCATTCCTACACTACTTTGCAAACTAAAGATATTCATCCCAAGCGCGTATGTCTGAAGAGATCACCGTCATAGAAGAAGCTGCAACGGAAGTGTTGATCGACTTAATGACTGAGAGAGTCATGTCAGAGAGAGGAGTGTCTACATGTGTACAAGCATCATCGACGTGAGGAGTGCAAGCCTCCTCATCGACTGCTTGAGCCGGACCATCTCGGCCCGCCGATGAGAAGTGAACTAAGCACAGGAATGATCTCACGAATGCTAAGTTGATCCCGAGCATTCTACCTGCCTACATACCACCCTTGAGTGAAATGATAAATCGAGATAGTGTACCCAGAGACTTCGGCTATGTATTAGTTACTCCGTACCTAGAGAAAGGGGTGTGCGCAGTTCGTGTCGACCAGGATAAGATCACAGCTCTAAAGTTTAGCGACTTCAACCTTGGTGACAGGAAGGTATACAACATGATCGTTCCATATAAGTATCTGACAAAGATGAAGGGTAAGAATTCAAATATCGCCCCTCAACAATGGACTATGGACCTCGTGCAGTCCACCCTATTGAACACCATGAAGATCTCACATTTTGGATGACACCAGGAAGTGAATGCCTATGTTAAATTGCTACTAGCGAGCTATCATGGGGGTTACTTGTGGTTGAACCATCGCATCACTATGGATTCGACGTTGATCCATCGGATCACAGGGTTGAGCATGCAGGGCCCTGACCCATATGCATTTTACCCCAGAAAGACCACAAAACAAACATTAGCATAGAAGATTAAAGAGACCTATGGCGATGTCTAGAAGGGAATGTGAGGCTACAAGGTAGCTTCCATTCATAATAGCGCAGTGTGCCTCACCTATCATCTCATCGCAAGGAAGTTAGTTCGTAAGAACCGATCGACCCAAGTCACTGGCTTTGTAGTCGACCTCATAGGGAAGTGCGTGGAAGTCTTACAAATGAATTGGGTGAAGTTCCTCATGAACCAGTTGGAACTGGACTGTAGGGAAGCACAGAACCAAGGATATGAATTTCATTATAGTTAGTTACTAATCTTGATCGCATTCATTGCATGGGAGATGATGGAAGGTGCGACCTTCCCGGAGATTGAACCATCTGAACCTTTTTCCACGAAGTTCAGTACACTTTGGTACTCAACAGACATGAGTAAGAAATGGTAGTCAAATGTCATATTCCATACATACTATAATCAGCTGAAGACAACCATTGGAGGTGAGCCTTGCATAACTCCGAACATGCTCCACATGTTCCAACCTCTGATGAAGTTTAGCACAGACTGCCATTTTATGTACATCACACCACACACTGATGAACATAAGTTGTAGTTGCAGTCTTATTACAAGTTGACAGAGGAAGACTTAGAAGAGATCACCAAGGAATGGTCAGTGAACTTCCTTGTTCGAGCAGACCCCACAGAGATGTCTGATGTAGACAGTCTAGAAATTAAGCAGGATATACCTGGACCAAGTATGGCCAAGAAGATCAGCGAAGCCCAAGATTTAA
>JASDQU010103445.1:171628-200219 GCA_032191745.1 Picea mariana | reverse complement strand
ACAATTCCCTAATAATAGAGGGTTTCCTTCTAGGAAAAAAATCCCTAAAAAATAACTTCTACCGTCAGATCTGTGATCTTATAATGAACGATCCAGATTGACTACAAAATTACAATATTTTAAAAGACAATTTTCCCAAAATTTTGCTTCAGGGGTGTTTCCCTCGAATCCCTTGCTATGGGGAGGCTACAAAAATTATTTCTACCACCCCTGGACCCCCCTGGCAATAGTTGTGGGGGGAAAAGTCCCCCCTACAGCCCCTGTTAGGAAATGGGGTCCAAGCATAGTTGAAATAAACCTCCGAATTGGGAAGATAATTAGGCTTCACAATAAACAATCTCCCACTTGGAGATTGATCACAACAACTCCATTGCTCTTGTACATACTCGACTATAATCCACCTTAGACTTGAAAAATTTCTCATCTTCACCTTCATGGTTGAAGACCAATTGAAACTGAGCAGGAACTCGGTTTCTCCCTGGTTACTCCCTTTGTTAACATGTCTATAGGATATTGGCTAGTATGTATCTTTTCCAACTTCAAATGTCCATCTTTCAAGATGAATCATATAAAATGGTACCTAAGTTGTATATTCTTAGTATTTGAATGGAAGGTGGAGTTATTTCCAAGATGAATGGCACTTTCACTATCACAGTACAACCTGCTATTCTCCTTCTTATTTCCCATTTCCTCCATAAACCTTTGTAACCAAATCATTTCTTTACTAGCCTCTGTAGCAACAAAATACTCTGCTTCCATTGTTAAAAGTGCAACAACCTTTTGTAGTTTTGAAATCCAACTTACTGTTGTTCCACCTACAGTAAAAATATACCCTATGGTGTTCCTCCCACTATATTTATCATGTGCCATATATGAATCAAAATATCCCTATAGAACAATGTCTGATCATCCAAAAGATAATGCATGAGTAGAAGTACCTCTCAAATACCTGAGAATCCACTTGACTACCTCCCAATGTTCTTTAATTGGATTTTTCATATACTTGCTAAAACATCTCATTGCATGTGCAATATCTGGTCTTGTGCAAACCATCGTATACATCAAGCTTCCAATTGTTGATGAATAATGGACCCTGGACATGTATTATATCTCCTCTTGTGTCTTGGGACACATTTCCTTAGTTAATTTGAAATGTCTATCCAAAGGTGTACTAACTGGTTTTGCATTCTGCATTATAAACTTCTCCAACACCTTCTCTATGTACTCACCCTGAGACAATGTCAATTTCTGATTTTTCCCATCTCTTGATGTAACACCCAAAGGCTGAGCCCCTACTGAATTGTAAATTCTTATAGGCTGGTGAGTCGAGTGGTTATAAGCTGAGAGAATTATGTGTTTATTAGGTTGGTGAGCCAGATGCTAAGGCCAATGAGCTTGATTTTGTATATCTAAATACACACATATCATTAATAAAATTACATTGTTGCGCCTAGACCCTCTATGAAGAAAGAGTTATGGGGGACTAAGCTCCACTAGGTGGGGAAGGGGCTAAGTGTCTAGGAATAGGGGCTAAGATAGAGGGATTACCTCTAAAGGAATAATATTATATTATTATTTCCTAGAAGTTAAGGTTTGATATAACCATGTTGTCCTAAGTTCCTGGGGGAATGGGGGGACGAGTGTTAAGTGGAACTCATGGGACTTCAGGGAGACATGTGTCAATCTGAGAGCATGCAGTTTTAGGTGGGAAATTCAGCTCGTTCAGGGGTTCGCTCACCATGTTCACGAGTCTCATGATTCTCACGACTGTCACAGATCCTTCACCATTTCGTTTGTAATCTCACGAGGTTAGACACCCAAGAAGAGAGCCACACTCCCCACTGATGCATGCGAGATTGTAACCTGTAGTCATTGGACATCATCGTATGTGCTTTTCCTGTGAAGCCCGATGCATTTGTATTCTCCTTATCTGTGTTGTGTCTTAGCGTTTAGTTGTTGTCACTTTCGATGTCCATACCCATTTTCTATTGATTCTATCACCATTCTGTTAACTAAATGTTGTTGTTGTATTTCTTAGGAGTTGAATTGAAGAAGAAGGTTATCAGGCCTAAGAGATTTTGCTGGGAAGTGAGTTCTCCTGGAGGGAGTCTTGTAGCAGCTACAGTACTCTGAGACTTTCAGTCTAGCCTGTTGCTGAAGCCTAAGGTAAGTGAGGTGTAGTGGCCGATGGACCTGTAATAGTGAAGGTGTACCCTCCTAGGGTGGAAGAGGTGTGTGGGGAATGAGGGTCTATGGTTTGTGGGCATAAGTGGCTCCTGGGATAAAATATCCTTTCTGTTGTTTTGTGCAACTTCCTTGTTGTCCTTTCCAATCCTAGAATTCCCTTTCTCTGTGGAGTTTAGTCCTAGCTCGGGGGTGACCCACTGCTGAGCGTGATGAGCAGCGTGGTCTAAGGCTGGGAGGTTCCTGGAAGGTTTGCACACAATTGGTGGTCATATATTAAATATAAGTACCAATTCTATGTTCGTTGTATGCTGTGTATTTGTAATTGTATTATAATTAATGAGTAATGTTTGTATATATATGTTTCATGTATGTGTTAATGTTTCTTCCACATGAACATGTGTATGAGTAGAGTATTAGTGTATGTTTAATTACATTAGATAGATATATATTTATATATGTGAACACCAGATGTTATCTCTATTTTTTGGTTAAGTTTTATATGTGATTATTTTGCAAAGCTACTCGATGGTATGGCCTGGCCTATTGTTTAAGGCTGAGAATGTCATAGAAATAGTATCAGATCAGTAAAGGAAAAGAAAAGGTTTCTTCGGTAGCGTTACTCGGACGGGGTCGCCGGCCAAGTGACATTACAAATTGGTATCAGAGCCAAGGTTTTGACACTGAGCCTGGGTGGGCCATGTTAGTGGTTAGCGAGACAAGATTTTAGAGTGAATTGTTATCAAAAGGGACAAAAATTTGAGGTCCAGAGCATCCCAGGGTACCAAGAGAATAACTTGGCCATGTTATAAAGCTCAAGAGGTATAACGGTTTATGGAATGGTAGCAGAGAAAAGAGACTACAATAACTATGGGTTTGGAACCATAAGGTTTGAAGTTGGGTTGTAAGATCTGTGTAGGAGAAAGGCCAACATGTTCCAGCCACTAGATCTAGAAAGAGATGCATGAGGGTTAACCTCGAAGTCCTTCGTACTTCATGACTTGAGTGAAGCTATTTTTTAAGAAGAAAAAGAGGGGTTGAAGGCCGAAGTTCTGAAGTCCCATAGGGGATCTACGTTGTAGATATGGGGAGAATCATTATCGTTAGATCAAGCCAAGAGTAGAAAGTAAGGCACGTGGTGAAAGGTGGATCTTAGTCATTAAATCTGCATGCAAGTGGTTGTGAGCCGTGGATCTCACAACCATTCAGAATTCGACATTCGGGTGAAACAAGATGTGCTAAGATGAATCCTTCCAAAGTCCCGAAGCTCGAAGTCTCAAAGTGATGTGGCACAAGGACGTCACCCAGGATGATGTGGAATTCCTTAGTCTCGCCATGTGTCAGTCAGAATGGAACTTTGACGACCTTGTTAGCCCAAAAGTAATCCAACATGTGGGGCCACATGACACCAACTTAATTTTTGATAGTCGTACCTGGTGGACGTGGAAGGTAAAGTAGATCAAAAATTCAGAGTTCGAGAGAAACAGGGTATGCACAGGTGAAATATTCTGAAGCCTGAAGTCCCGAAGCGACGTGGCCTGCTAACGTCAGTAAGGATGACTTGGACACATGTGATGTGTGCCACGTGTTAGTGAGTTAAGAACCTTGTAAGATTAAAATGCAGTTAAAATGTGACATTATCACCCACCTGATTGGACGACGTGTCAGCTTCATTTGTCCTACCATGTAGCACTCCTGGAGGTGGAACAAGGTAGTTAAACTTGGCAAAGAAGTTATTTGGATTAGGCCCACATTAACTTGGTCATGATCTATCAAGATCAAGGGTCGGGAGGCATTACATAGATCGAATATGCATGACAGATAATTCTATAAAGAGGTCCTGCAATACAAACCACGGTTTCCCAGAAGGGGTATGTTTTAGCATGGAGACAATTGCGGAATGATCAATGGGTTACTCCAAAACCACCGACCCATCTCCCCACAATTTGAAAAGTATAAAGTTTGATGTGAATTTTCAGGATATTTTAATTCAAACACCGAAAATTTGGGCCCCAGTGGACGTGTGGCACCATATCCTGAAGTCGGTAGATTGGACACTCTAGAAGAAATGGTTCATGATGGAATGGGAGAAAGAAACCCCGAAGTTCTGTTACACCAAAGTAAAGTGATGTGATGATGTCACCGGTGTAACCTGGAAGTACGCGGAGACTCATGGTTTGGGAGTTTTGGGTTGAGCAAAGGTGGAATCATCTGAATTCTCAAAGACCCAAAGCTCCAAAGTCTCGAAAACCTGAAGCCCAGAGTTCCATAGTGAGTATCAATTGTTGGATGTTGGGAGACGTGGACTCTTGATCCACCCTACTTCGTGAGTTCACCAATCTGACACTTGGAGAGAATTGTTGTCATGTGATTTGAAATCTGCCGAAGCTCGAAGCCCGAAATTTCATGGTTCCAGATAAGCGCCCAAATAATAAGTGATGGGTCATAGTCGCGGTCACATGCGAACCAAGGGCTGAATAAAACAGGATAGCGCCAAATGGTGAATTTTTACAAAGAAGAATGAGGCTTAGAGATAGAATCGTGGGGATTCTTGATTGATGCAAACCCACTGAAAATGGATTTTGATATTCTTTCTCTTGAATCAGATTCTTTAGTTCCTATGGAAAATGATTAAAGACTAATAACTTGACAAAAATCCGGTTGACTACACATTTTTGCAGAGTTAACAATTGGGCCAAATCGAGTTGTTGCATAGTGCAGAGCATGGAGGAGGCACAAGATTCTTATATTTCGGAGGATGAAGTTAGAGGAATGGATTTCCATTTGGGAGTTGAAGAATCGAACTGCAATGAGCATGGAGAAGAGAAAGATAAAGAAGAGAACAAGAAGAAAATCATTAAAAAGTTGCAGAAAGATGTACAAACTCACCGAGAAGATAACAAAAAGATCATGAAATCTAGGGAGAAACACGGAGAATTCAACGTGAAGTTGATGTAGATCCTAGAAAGGGTAGAAAATAAATTGGATAAGGAGAGTGGCTCAAGAAAATCAGGAAGTCCCAGAAGAACAAGAAGTATTAACCGACATCAGCAGCACTCCCCGAGGCATTCCAATAAGAGAGCACATAGAAACTCAATTCCATCTCCTATTAGGAATAATAAGAGGTCTGGGGAAGATGAGCTACGAGGGGAAATGAACAAAATCAAAACTCCTACATTTGATGGGGAGCACAAGAAGGATGAAGATGCAGAGACATGGATGTTGGGCATGAGAAAGTATTTTCAATTGCATATTTATTCTTCTGATGTGGAAGGAAGAATTTCCATCTATCAACTCAAAGGGAAGGCATATGTATGGTGGGATAAACTTGTGAAAGTACAACACATCAGAGAGAATAATGTTACATGGAGGGAATTCAAGAGACATTTTGAAAGTAAATACCTAACTAAGAGGTATTATGACAAGAAAATGAAAGATTTATTTGAACTCAAGATGGGAAGTTTTTCCATTGATGAGTATGAAAGAAGATTCCTAGAGTTGTTGAAGTATGTTCCCTTCATGAAGGATGAGACAGTTAATATTCAAAGGTATATGAGTGGGATTCCATCTTTCATCAGTGATAAGATCCAATATGAAGATCCTAAAACTATGGAAGAAACCATAAGGAGAGAAAAATGCTTATATGATCAACAAAAAGAGAAGCCTATTTTCCAAAAAGCTTGGGAAGACAAGAAGACATTTAAGAGGGAACAAAGGAAAAAGGGAAACAAGCCACCATTTTTCAGGAACATTCCTCATCGGCAACCAGTTTTGAGAGAGCCCAGGATGGCTGAATTAGGTGGGTAAAGGCCAAAGAAGACATCTATAGAATGTTGGGGTTGTAAAGGAGATCATAGGTATAGAGATTGTCTTCATAGAAAGGACAAGGTGAGAGATGTTCACAATGTTCAACATGCTGAAATAATGGAGGACATGGGAATAAGAGTACCAAGAATCTATGCATCCCTAGACAACAAGCAAGTTGAGTGTCAATCACACATGATTGAAGTTGAAGGTATGATCAATAACCATGCCTTTACTATTTTAATAGACTCAGGAGCTAGTCATAGTTACATAGATCGTAAAGTTGTGGAAAGATTATGCTTGTCGAGAAGCAAGCATGAGAAATATTGGCTGGTATAGCTGGCTACAGGAGCCAAGAGGAAAGTTATTGAGTTGGTCAAATCATGTCCAGTGGACATGCATGGACTAAGTACCAAGGAAGATCTGAATATCTTTCCTTGAGGATCATATGATTGCTTAATTGGTATGGACTGGTTGGACCAACACCATGCCATTTTAGATTGCCATAACAAGGCATTCACTTGCTTGGATGAGGAAGGAAATCAGAGAGAAGTCCAAGGAATTCCCAGGGAAATTTCTATTAGAGAAATTTCAACAATGTAACTGAATAAATGCTACAAGAAAGATTGTCAAATATTTGCAGCTCATATGGAGGAAGCATATAAGGATAAGGTGTTGATTCTAGAGGACCATGCAGTCCTGGAATATTTTGAAGATGTGTTCAAGGAGGTACCGGGACTACCTCCAAAGAGAGATATTGATTTCTCTAAAAAGTTGATTCCTGGAGTAGCCCCATTATCAAAGACTCCCTACAGAATGAGTACAGCAAAGCTGAAGGAATTGCAAATGCATCTTGAAGAGCTTTTGAAGAAGGGGTATATTTGCCCAAGTGTATCCCCTTGGGGTGCCCTAGTCTTGTTCATAAAGAAGAAATATGGAACAATGAGGTTGTGCATTGATTTCAGACAATTGAACAAAGTGACTATAAATAAAACGTAACTGCCCATGATTGATGATCTCTTTGATCAATTGAAGGATGCAAAGATATTTTTGAAGATAGATCTTAGGTCAGGATACCATCAGGTAAGGATTAAAGAGGAATACATAAACAAGAATGCCTTCATAACAAGGTATGGTCATTATGAGTTCATAGTGGTGCCATTTGGGTTATCAAATGCACCCGTTGTTTTTATGTGCTTAATGAATGGTGTTTTTAGGGAATATTTGGACAAGTTTGTCATTGTTTTTCTGGATGAAATCCTTGTATATTCCAAGTTGGAAGAAGAATATGAGCATCATTTGAGGATGGTGTTGTAAGTTCTAAGAGATCATCAATTGTATGCCAAATTGAGAAAGTGCTCATTTTATCGAAACCAAATTCACTACTTGGGGCATATTATTTCAAAGGATGGGATAGCAGTGGATCTTGAGAAAATAGAAGCCATTAGATAATGGTCAGCGCCAAAGAATGTGACATAATTCATATCCTTTATGGGTCTATCTGGCTACCATAGAAGGTTCATTGCAGGGTTTTCAAGAATATCTCACCCCATCACCTCCTTTCAATGGAAGGGGAAGAAATTTCAATGGATCGAAAAATGTGAAAGAAGCTTCCAACAATTGAAGTAGTTGTTAACCAGTGCTCCAATTTTGAAGATTGCAGATCCAAATAAAGAATTTATTGTATGCACAGATGCATGTAAATAAGGACTAGGTGGAGTCCTCATTCAAAATGGGTTTGTGGTATTTTATGAATCAAGGAAGCTGAAGGAGCATGAAAGGCTCTATGCCATTGACGACTTGGAGTTGGTAGCCATACTRTATGCCTTGAAGAAGTGGAGGCATTACCTCATGGGAAGAAATTTTGAGCTCAGGATAGACCATCATGGTCTGAAGTATTTGTTTGATCAACCTACATTGAATGCTAGGTAGACCACATGGTTGGAATTGCTTTGTGAATATGACTTTGATATCAAGCACMTCAAAGGAAAGGACAAAAAAGTGGCGGATGCACTTATCAGAAGAGTGCATGAACTGCATGCTACAACCATCAACATGTATCAAATAGATCTTAAGTGCATAATTTATGAAGTTGCGAAAGTTGATTTACAATACAGGGAATTGGTAACAAAATTACAACAAGGTAAAATGCAGCAGAAATTTGAGGATTATGAATTAGGAATTGAAGGAATCCTCTTGTACAAAAACTGAGTTTATGTACCTAACTCTTCTGAATTGAATAATGGGATTTTAAAAAAAATGCACAATCTACCTTATGCAGCCCAGGATATCAAAAGACAATTTCAATAGTCAAGAGACATTATTATTGGCCAGGCATGGAGAGGGAGATTGTTGAATACATAGCTAAATCCTTGGAATGTCAAAAGGTAAAGGCTGAGCATAGACACCCATCTCGTTTGCTACAACTGTTAACAATCCCTGAGTGGAAGTGGGAAGTGGTGACAATGGATTTCATCACAGGATTTCCCAGAAAAAGCAAGAAGAATGATGCAATCATGGTAGTAGTGGACAAGCTTACTAAAGCTTCCCATTCTATTCCATTGAAGAACAATCATAAGAAAACTAATGTTGTTGATATCTATATGAGGGAGGTAGAACGACTGCACAATATTCCTAAGAAAATTGTGTTTGATAGAGATCCAAAGTTTACCTTAAAGTTTTGGAAGGGGTTATTCAAGGGGTTCAAAATGAACCTGAACTTCAGCACAACCTATCATCTTGAGTCATATGGGAAAACAGAAAGAGTAAACCAAATGATCGAAGATATGCTAAGGATGTACCTAATCGAAAAAACACCTAAATGGGAAGATTATTTACACTTGGTAGAATTTGCCTACAACAATGGGTATGAAGCATCACTGAAGATGAGCCTATTTGAAGAATTTTATGGCAGAAAGTGAAACACCTGAATAAGTTGGGACAATCCAGCTGATCGAGAAGTGGTTGGGCCGGAGTTGCTCAAGGAAATGGAAGAGAAAATGTTGAAGATTAAACATAATTTGAAGGCTTCGCAAGACAGACAAAAAAGTTATGTAGACAAAGGAAGAAACCACACAGAGTTTAAAGTGAGTGACCATGTTTTCCTGAGGTTGAAAGCTAAAAGAAGTTCCCTTAAACTGGGAAGCTATTCCAAGTTGGCAGCCAGATGTTGTGGACCGTTTGAAATCCTAGAAAGGATCGGACCAATATCTTATATGTTTGCATTTTCTGCATCCATGACTATTTGTAATGTATTTCATGTATCATTTCTAAAGAAGTATATACCTAATGCTAATCATGCGATTGATTGGAATGCAATATAGGTGGAACAAGAAGGCACTTTGCAGGTGAAACCTGTGCACATATTGGACTGGAAAAGAAAGAAATTATGGAATCGATTCGTAACGCTTGTAAAGGTTCAATGCACCCGGTACGACCCCGAGGATGCAACATGGGAGCATCTTTTTGAATATTTTCGAAATCTTGTTGTTTTTGTGTAAAGAGTTTCACTGAGGACAGTGAAAAAATAAGGGGAGGGAATTGTAACACCCCAAGGCTGAGCCCCTGCTGATGTAATGATCCCAAGACAAATTTTTCTCTTGAGACCACTAACTATTCGGTTGTATATGATGTGCAGGTGTTTTATTGAATTTTCCAGATATTAAGTATGTTCATACAAGATTCATTCAACACATGAAGATCACAATATACTCAAGATATAGAACACAAGCAAGGATCTGACCTTTATTATAGAAGTAGAAATTAGATACAATAGAAGAGCAGATCTGGAATAATCTTCAGATGGCTCTAGTAGACAACATGTATGAGCTGCTACAAAATGCTCTTGTCAATACAAAGAATCCTCCAAAGGTTGGATAAGAAATGAAGACCAATACCAAGCATATCTTAATACAAACCCTCCATCTGAAGAAGCCATGCTCTAAGAGAAGACTAAATCCCTCAATAATTCGGCCATGATGGTAGATGACTCCAAATGAGCCCAAACTTGGTCAGGTGATAGATCAGGGTAGTGGGATCCTCCTCTTGAAGTCTCAAGCCCAATGTCCAAGGCCAACCTCTCCAAATGCTGAATCTTCCAAGGGAGTTGCACCCTCCTGATTGGCAGAAACCCTAGGCAACTCGTCCTTGAAGAAATATACCTCCAAATGATGTGAAACTCTCCAAGAATGTAGATCGGCTAAGAGAATCTCGTGGAAGAAGTTTCATATCCAGATCTCAAGAAGATCTTTCTAGATCTAAGAAATACAGAAAAGTGGGACGTCCTCCTAACCTCCAAATCATCCCAAACTATTGCTGAAGATTGAGTGATGATAACTCCTCAAAGAAACCCTCAAAATGATGATGGAGCACCTGCAAGTAAAACCCAACTGATGGAATGCCCAACACTCCTCCTGATGGGCTAGATCGAACCCTCCTCAATGGTATGGTGTTCCCTTGCTGGAAACTTCCCAAATAGTACAACCCTGCTATCTTCTGAAGCTCTAGAAGGAGATATGTTGAGAATAGAATAGTGTGGAGGAATCTTTCATCCCCGAGACCAAGCTATGGAACAAGGTGAGTGGATATTTCACCACTGAGTTGTTCACAAGGGTTTGTACAACAAAACCCCTAAACTAAATGCTCAAGAGAAATAACAAGAAATACCCCAAACTCAGAATGAATAATGGGTGCGCTCGAGCCTCTTACTTATACTTTTTCCTTCTAATTCTCTGTTGAGTTAGGTTAACTCCCAGAGTTAGCTTCTGTTCTTCTGTTGAGTTATCTTTTACTTCTTTTATCTCTTTTCTTTCTCAAGTCAACTTAAAAATATAACTTTAGCCTAGTTGAACTCCCCCCTCAATGTGAGACTATGACTTAGTGGGGGTGCCCAGGCCACTGAGTCTCCTCATCACCTCTCTAAGAGGTGGGGGACATTACAGTCTCCCCTGCTTGAAATTGCTTGTCCTCAATAAATTCCAAACCTACTTCTATGACCACGTGCTCCTTTTCCCAGGTGGCATCCTCAATGGATAAATCCTTCCACCTGACCAGGTACTCCTTGATGCTTCAGCTTCTAAGCCTCTTCTCTCGGACTTCCAATATCTCTTCCAGAATCAGAATAAGCTGTCCCTCTTCATCCATGGGGGGTAATACCTCAATAGGTTTGATGTGTTGGCCGAGGGTTTTCTTAAGACAGGAGACATGGAAGATGTTGTATATATTGTTGCCATGTGGAAGCTCCATCTCATAAGCTATATCCCCTATCTTCCTGCTGAGTCTATAGGGCCCAAAGAAATGTGGCTGCAGTTTCTCCACTCTGCTTCTTTTAATGGAAGCCTGCCTGTATGGCTGCAACCTTAGATAGACTAAGTCGCCAACCTCAAAAGTATGGTCAACTTGGTGGTTGTCTGCTTGGACCTTATGTTGGTTTTGTTCCCTCTGTAGATGATCCTTCAGTTCCCTGAGAATGTCTTGGCTCTGCTGTATCCAGTCTTGTACCATAGGTGCCCTGCTGTCACCGAATGCAATCTCCACAAATAATAAAGGATCATAGCTATACAAGGCTTGGAATGGTGACATGCCAATGGACATATGATGGGTGGTGTTGTAGCAATACTCTACCAGATGCAACCATCTAGCCCATTCTTTCTATTGCGCTGCCACATAGTTTTTGAGGTATCCCTCCACCCACTTGTTGACTATCTCTGTCTGTCCATCCGTCTGAGGGTGATAGCTGGTGGTAGGGGTCAAGGTTGTACCAACCAACCTGAATAAATCATGTAAGAAAGTACTCATAAACCTGCTATCTCTATCGCTGACAATGGTTTTAGGTAGGCCGTGCAACCTGAAAATCTCCCTGAAGAACAGTTCAGCCACTTGTGCTGCACTGAAGTCGATAGCTATGGCGAAGAAATGTGCAAACTTTGTTAACCTGTCCACCACTACAAATATGCAGTCCTTTCCTTGCATCTTTGGTATCTCGATGATGAAATCCATGGATATTCTTACCAACTTGTGTTCTGGAACGGGCAAGGGTTGTAATAGTCCTCCTTGGGGAGTGTGCTCATCCTTGTTTGCCTGACATGCAGTACACTCTTTGACGTGTTTAATAACATCCTCCTTGAGACCCTTCCAAGAGAACCTTTCTCTCACCTGCCTGTACATATTGTTGATCCCCTGATGTCCTGCCATTGGTGAGTCATGGCATGCCTACAATACTTTATCCTTGAAGGCCGATCCAGGAACCAAGAAGATTCGGTCTTTGTAGTAGATGAGGTCATTTATAACCTTGAAGTCTTCATCTTGTACCTATCCGTCCAATAGCTGGCATGCAAATTGATCCTATGCATACTCCATCACCGGATGGTCTTTCCAGTTATTTGTTACCCCTGTTATGGAAAAGATGGATGGCCTCTTGGATAAGGCATCAACCACCACATTGTTCTTCCCCTTGACAAACTCAATGTCAAAGTCATAGGCCTGTATTCTGCTTACCCATTTTTGTTGCCTCTCATTCAATTCCTTCTATTCCAATAAATATTTGAGACTGTTATGATCTAACTTGACCAAAAACATAGCACCAACCAAGTATTGCAATAATTTGGCTAGTGCATGCATTATAGCCAACATTTCTTTTTCATAAATGTTGTAGAGTAGTTTGGGACCCCTGAGCTTCCGAATCTTATAGGCAAGAGGGTGCCTTTTTTGCATCAGTACGACCCCTATTCCTTCCCTGAAGGCATCACACTCCAAGGTAAAAGAAAGACTGAAATCTAGAAGGGCTAAGACTGGGCACGTACTCATCACTTCCTTCATATTGTCCATTATTATTTGAGCCTCCTAGTCCCACTTGAAGGCTCCCTTCTTAGTCAAATTGGTCAAAGGTGTACACAACTGAGAAAATCCTTTGACGAATTTCTTGTAATACGTGCACATACCCAGAAATCCTCTCAATTCAGTGAGTGTCTTAGGAGTAGGCCATTCCACGATGGCTTGTACTTTCTCCTGATGTACCTGTACCCCCTTTTCCCCGATGATGTGTCCTAAATAGAGGACCTCTGTCATTCCAAGATCACATTTGGACTCCTTAGCATACAGTGACTATTCCTCCATGATTGACAAAATTTGATCCACATGCCTGAGATGCTCCTCCCACGTCTTGCTGTAGATAAGCAAGTCATCAAAAAATACCAACAAGTACTTTCTCAACTGCTTGTTGAACACATGGTTCATACATGATTGGAATGTAGCAGGGGCATTGGTTAAGCCAAACGACATCACCAACAACTCATAATGGCCGTAGTGACATCTAAAATCTGTTTTTGAGATGTCTTCCCCCCTCATCTTGATTTGATGATAACTAGAGCGAAGATCAATCTTTGTGAAGTAGATGGCCCCATGTAGTTCATCCAACAGTTCATCAATCCTGGGTATCGGGTACCTATTTTTATGGTATTTTTGTTCAAAGCCCTAAAGTCAATGCACATCCTCATAGTGTCATCTTTCTTCTTCACCAACACTACCGAAGAAGCAAAAGGGCTACTGCTAGGCCTGATGTGCCCCATGTCCAAAAGTTCTTGATGACCCACTCTATCTCATCTTTGTACTTCTTGGGGTGTTTGTATGGTGTGGTGATAACTGGTTTGGCCCCTTCCTCTAGCTCAATAATGTGCTCAAATCCTCTATCTGGTGGAACCCCTGGAGGAATAGGCCCAAACACCTTGTGGTGTCTGTCAAGGATTTCCTTGATCTCTAGAGTGTAGTGAACCTTGCCCCATTCATCCATCTGTGTCACAATCCTACATTTGGCTGCATATACTATCTCATCCCTCCAAAAGATGGCCTCCATTCTCTTGGCTGTGACTACCTTTGCAACATTCCCTGTCATGCCCCGAAGCACTACCTTTTGTCCACCCTCCTCTGTAAATGACATTTCCATGGTTTTGTAGTTGGTGGTGATAGGCCCCAATGTGTTGAGCCACTGAACTCCTAGGATGATGTTGGTGTATGGAAGGTCCATGACATAGGCATCCTATATCAGCTCGTGTCTACCCAAGGTAAGCTTCATGCCCGGAATATATCTATCATAGGGCATAGTGCTTCCTCCTGCAACCTCCACTTTGAATACTTCAAATTCTACTGTGGGTATGTGCCTCCTCTTCAATAATGATGCATCAATGAAGTTGTGGGAAGCTCCTACGTCAATCAAGACCGAAACTCTTTGACCCTGCAAGAACCCCCTCATTCGGAAGTGTTATACTTGGGCACCTCACTGATAGATGCCAAGGTGGTCATACTATCCTGTCCTGTGATTTGTTCCTCCTCTACTGCCTCAATGGTTTCTACCTCCATGTTCTATATCTGGCCAATCTCATCTTCCTCTTCATTGTCTGAAGTGACCTCAATGTAGTGCACCTGACCATGTCCCATGCACTTGTGTGACGGGTTCCATGGTTCCTTGCATGTGAATCATAGTTGCTTCCTCCTCAGTTCTCTCCTAGTGCTGTCATCTATTCTTCCACGGCTCCTGTCAAAACCCTTAAGGTCACATCCTCCCTGGTTTATTGGAGGCCGTTGATCTCTTCCACCATTGTTGAGAGGTGATCTGGGTATAAATTTTGGTTTAGCGGCTGGACCCAAATCCCTCGTCTTCCAAATGGCCACTTGTAGGCTGGTAGGCTTGAAGGCCTTTACCTAACCCTTCAAGGGTTCTATCAACCCTTCTGTGAAAAGCATCATGAGCCTGGTTGGGGGCATATCTTGCACCATCACTACCAACCTCTGAAATTCATCAATGTATGCTTCAGCTGTACCTGTTTTCTTGAGTTGGGCGAGCTCCCAGAAATGTAACTCAATATCTCCTTGATCAAATCTATTAATGAGCCTCTGAGTGAATTCTGTATAGGACACAATCTGATTGTGGCCAAGTGTGGTGAGTCTGTGATACCACCAGTGATGAGCCTTGCCATCCAAGTACATAGTATCAAACTTGGTGGCCTCCATCTCCCTCATGGGGTTGAGCTGTAAGTAGGTATCCAGCTTTTGTACCCAAGACTGTGCTGTCCTCTTGGCTGTACCATCAAAATATGGAATCTCTATCTTCCCTGCTCTCTGTTCAAACTCAAAACTTCCCCTGTGGTTCATCCTAGGTTTATTTTTGAACCTGAGTTGGCAATACTAATCTAGGGACATCTTTCTTTGGACCCTCATATCCAAACTGTAGTACTCCTTGGTACTCCTTGCCAGTTGTTCCACAAAGTCTTCAACCTGTTCTTGTTGCCCCTACTCATTTGTGAATGTGGGCATGTAAGGTCTAGGGTTAGCTCTACTACCTGAGTGTCGGCCAAGTTTCTCATCTGTGAATGTAGGCATGTATTGCCTCTGATTGACCCTGCTACCCATCTGACCTTGGGCCATGTCTCCTTCTAGACAACCTTCGGATCTGGGGGATTTCTTTGGATTATATCTGATCTCCTCATGACCTCCACCGGATCCACCAGCCTCCTTATTCCTATACATATAAGGGTTCTTCCCTTGATGGGTGACTTGCATCAGAAGTTCATTTGGCTTGGATTGATTCTTTTTCATTATATATAGGTTCTCGTCAACCCTCTTTAACGTTTCAGAGAGTTCGACCTACCCTCTTCTGTTGGTTTCATGGTACTCGCCCAAGTGTTGGACCAATGTGCTCTTTGTGCGGTTGACAGATTGCTGGAACTTGTCAAAGTCGGCTGCTATGAGAGCCAAGCCTAGAGGCTCATGTTCATCCCCTAACCCTTCCATTTTGGCCTCTGTTTCACTGCTCAGTTTCTTCCTTCGACCCATAAAAATACCACTATACCTCTACATGCACCGATCCTTCCACAGGTTTGGAGGATCAAAGCTCTGATACCACTGTAATGATCCCAAGCCAAATTTTTCTCTTGAGACCACTAACTATTTGGTTGTGTATGATGTGCAGGTTTTTTATTGAAGTTTCCAGATATTAAGTATGTTCATACAAGATTCATTCAATACATGAAGATCACAATATACTCAAGATATAGAACACAAGCAAGGATCTGACCTTTATTATAGAAGCAGAAATCAGATACAATAGAATAGAAGATCTGGAATAATCTTCAGATGGCTCTAGTAGACAACATGTATGAGCTGCTACAAAATGCTTCTGTCAATACAAAGAAGCATCCAAAGGCTGGATAAGAAATGAAGACCAATACCAAGAAGATCTTAATACAAACCCTCCAGCTGAAGAAGCCACGCTCCAAGACAAGACTGAAGCCCTCAATAATTCGACCCTGATGGTAGATGACTCCAAATGAGCCCAAACTTGGTCAGGTTATAGATCAGGGTAGTGGGATCCTCCTCCTAAAGTCTCAAGCTCAACATCCAAGGCGAACCTCTCCAAACGCTGAATCTTCCAAGGGAGTTGTGCCCTCCTGAATGGCATAAATCCTAGGCAACTCGTCCTTGAAGAAATATACCTCCAAATGATGTGAAACTCTCCAAGAATGTAGATTGGGCTAAGAGAATCCCGTGGGAGAAGTTTCAGATCCATATCTCAAGAAGATCTTTCTAGATCTAAGAAATACAGAAAAGTGGGACATCCTCCTAACCTCCAAATCATCACAAACTGTTGCTGAAGATTGAGTGATGATAACTCCTCAAAGAAACCCTCAAAATGATGATGGAGCACTTGCAAGTAAAACCCAACTGATGGAATGCCCAATGCTCCTCCTGATGGGCTAGATCGAACCCTCCTCAATGGTATGGTGCGCCCTTGCTGAAAACTTCCCAAACAGTACGACCCTGTTATATTCTGAAGCTCTAAAAGGAGATATGCTAAGAATAGAATGGTGTGGAGGAATCTTCCATCCCTGAGACCAAGCTGTGGAACAAGGTGAGTGGATATTTCACCACTGAGTTGTTCACAAGGTTTTGTACAACAAAACCCCCAAACTGAATGCTTAAGAGAAATAATAAGCAATACCCCAAACTTAGAATGAATAATGGGTGTGCCCCAGGCTCTTACTTATAATTTTTCCTTCTAATTCTCTGTTGAGTTAGGTTAACTCCCAGAGTTAACTTTTATTCTTCCGTTGAGTTATCTTTTACTTCTTTTATCTCTTTTCTTTCTCAAGTCAACTTAAAAATATAACTTTAGGCTAGTTGACCTTTCCCCTCAGTGTGAGACTATGACCTAGTGGAGGTGCCTAGGCCACTGAGTCTCCTCATCACCTCTTTAAGAGGTGGGGGACATTACCGTTGAATTGTAAATATGCTTATAGGGTAGTGAGCCGAGTGGTTATAAGCTGAGACACTTATGAGTTTATTAGGCTGGTGAGCCATATGCTAAGGCCAATAAGCTTGAATTTGTATATGTAAATACACACATATCATTAATAAAATTACATTGATGCATGTAGAACCTCCATGAAGAAAGAGTTATGGGGGACTAAGCTCCACTAGGGAGGGAAGGGGCTCAATGTCTAGGAATAGGGGCTAAGCTAGAGGGATTAACTATAAAGGAATAATATTATATTATTATTTCCTAGACGCTAAGGTTCGATAAAACATGTTTTCCTAAGTTCCTAGGGAAAAGGGGGGATGAGTGTTAAGTGGAACTCATGCGAATTCAGGGAGACATGTGTCAACCTGAGAGCATGCAATTTTAGGTGGGAAGTCAACATGTTCGGGGGTTCTCTCACCATCCTCATGAGTCTCACGATTCTCACGACTGTCACAGATCCTTCACCACTTCATCTGTACTCTAGTGAGGTTAGATACCCTAGAAGAGAGACACACTCCCCACTAGTGCACGCGTGATTGTAACCCGCAGTTATTGAACGTCGTCCTATGTGTTTTTCCTATGAAGCCTAATGCATTTGTATTCTCTTAAGACGTTTTGTGTCTTAGCATTTGGCTGTTGCCATTTTTGGTGTCCATACCCATTTTCTATCATTTTCATTAGGCATGTGTTAAATGAATGCTATTGTTGTATTGCTTAGGAGTTGAATTGAAGAAGCAGGTTGTCAGGCCTGTGAGAAACTCTCTTGGGTGAGAGAGTTTGATGGGAAGTGAGTTCTCCTGGAGGGACTCCTATAGAAGATACAATACTCTGAGACTTATGATTCATCCTGTTGCTAAAGCCCAAGGTAAGGGAGGTGTAGTGGTCGATGGACTTGTAATAGTGAAGGTGCACCCTCTTGGGGTGGAATAGGCATGTGGGGAATGAGGGTCTGTGGTTTGTGGGAATAAGTGACTCCTGGGATAAAAAATCCTTCCTGTTGTTTTGTGCAACTTCCTTGTTTTCCTTGCCAAGCCTAGAATTCCCTTTCCCAGTGGAGTTTAGTCCCATCTTGGGGGTGGCCCACTGCTGAGCGTGATGAGAAGCATGGTCTAAGGCTGGGAGGTTCATGGAAGGTTTGCACATAGTTGGTGGTCATATGTTAAAGATAAGTACCGATTCTATGTTCGTTGTATGATGTGTATTTGTAATTGCATTATAATTAATGAGTAATGTCTATATATATATATATATATATGTTGCATGTCCATGTTAATGTTGCTTCTGCATGAATAGGTGTATGAGTAGATTATTAACGTCTGTTTAATTTCATTAGATAGATATATATTTATATATGTGAACACCAGATGTTATCTCTATTTTTCGGTTAAGTTTTATATGTGATTATTCTGCAAAGTTACTTGGTGGCATGGCCTAGCCTGTTGTTTAAGGCCAGGAATGTCATAGAAATGGTATCAGAGAACTAAAGAAAAAGAAAATTTTTCTTCAGTAGCATTACCCGTCCGGGGGACGTTACACTTGTTATTCTCATACCAAGTATTTTCTTTGCAAAACCCAAATCCTTCATCGCAAATGAATTAGCTAATTTATTCTTGAGCACATTTGTATCCTGCATATTGGACCCCACAACAAGCATGCATCTACATACAATAGCAAGATAATATAACTTTCATTTTCTATCCTTTTAGAATAAACAAAGTGATTAGAATGACATCTACTATAACCTTGTTCTGTCATAAACTTGTCAAACTTCAAATACCATTGCCTTGGAGCTTGCTTTAGGCCATAAAATCTCTTCTTCAACCTGCATACCAAATTCTCCTTTCCTTTGACCTCATGCCCCTGTGGTTACTACATATAAATCTCTTCCTCCAAATACCCATGGATAAATTTTTTTTTTACATCTAATTATTCAAGATGAAAATATTCTACTACCACAAGACTTAAAATAGTCCTAATTGAAGTCATCTTAACAACAGGAGAAAATGTTTCATCAAAATATATACCTTTCTTTTCTGCAAACCCCTTTATAACAAGTCTATCCTTGTGTCTCTTTTTTCCTCCATCTTCTTCCTTCAACCTATAAACCCATTTATTCTATAATTCTCTTTTTCTTGCAGGCAACTGAACCAAGTCCCAAGTCTAGTTGTTTACCAAGGAATCCATTTCCTCTTTCATGCCTTGCTCCCACTTTTTTTTAGTGTCTACTTGCATTGCCTCTTCATAAAATTCTGGTTCACCATAATAATTCAACAATAAATAATACAATGAAGGAGAGCATTGTTCAGAGGGTCTACTTAACCTGATAGATATTCTAACAAAACTTGTAGGAATTTGAGGTACTTCTTGCTCTTGTTGTTGTACATTTTGATTTTTTGGTACCTTTGAAATTTCTTTTTCAGTGATCTCATCAAACACTGTGTATTTTTTTTTTCCTGTTTCTTTCCCTCTAACTGATCTTTGTACATGATCTTCTCATTGAATATGACATCTCTACTCCTAATGAATTTTTTATTTTCATAATTCCATAATCTATAACCAAAATCATTAGCACTATATCCAATAAAGGTACACTTCTTGGATTTTTCCTCAATCTTTGTTATATTTTCTTTATCAATATGGGCAAATGCTTCACAACCGAAAGTATTCAAAAAAGAATAGTTTACCATTTTACTTGTCCATTCCTCTTTTGTAATTCCACCATCCAAATAGCTTGTAGGTCCTTTGTTTATTAAGTAAACAATGATATCTACATCATCTTCCCAGAACTATAAGGGAAACCCAACATGCAATCTCATACTCCTTGCACACTCCATGATTGTCTTGTTCACCCTTTCTGACACACCATTTCTTGTGGTGTTTCTGGAACTATTTTCTCTCTATGAATCCCATGGTATGAACAATAATCATGAAACTCCTTGCTTCAATATTCACCTCCATTGTTTGATCTGATATCAACCTTTTTCCTGTTTGATTCTCAACCAAATCTTTCCATTTCTTAAAAGTATCAAAAACCTCATATTTTTGTCGAATGCAATAAGCCCAAGTGTTTCTAATTACATCATCAATAATAGTAACATAATAATGAGAGCCAACAAGAGATGATACCTGAGTTGGTTCCCATACATTTGTATGCACAAGCTCTAAACTTTCACTCTTCTTTTCTTTTCTGACTCTACGAAATATGACTCTCTTTTGTTTTCCATAATCAAAATGCTGATAGAAATCCAAATCAATTTGTTTAAGATATGGAAACAAATTTACTTTGTGAAGTATATACATCCCCTTCTCAATCACGTGTCCAAGCCTACGACGCCACAATGTTCTATCCACTCCTGTAGAAGCTAAAGACATAGAAGAGTCAATATTACCAATACATAAATACAATGTACCTACCCTCTCTCCTTTTTCTATCACCAGTGATCCTTTGGTGACCTTCCATGCCTTATCTATAAATATATATATATAACCTTCACATGCCAACTACCCTATTGAAATTAGATTTTTCCTTAGATATGGTACATGTCTTACCTCTTTCAATAACCATTGGTTTCCATTATTTTTCTTTATTTGTACCTTACCCATTCCAACAATTTTTCATGGTGCATCATCACCCAAATGAACTTGTCCAAAATCACCTTGAACGTAATCTAGAAAATATTTCCTATGGGGTGTTGCATGAAATGAGGCCCCTGAATCTACTACCCAAGGATCAGAAATATTATCTACAGAAAAAATCAAAGCATCTTGTAGCATATCACCTGTTACATTTGATTTTTGATTTTTCTCTTGTTGTCCATCTCCTTGTTTATTTGGAGCTCTACAATGTTTCTTCATATGTCCATTATTCCCACAATTCCAACACTCTATCTTTCCCAGTCTAGATTTGGATCTTCCTTTCCTATAATTCCTATGGTTCCCTAATCCCTTTCCTCTATCATTTTTTCTTTCCCAGCTATCCACAGTCAACGCATTACATGATGTCTCACTTGTGCTTTTCCGTCGCATTTCCTTGATAAGGATAACACCAACAACATCATCAAATTTTAGAGTGTTTGAACCAAAGACATAGTTACTTACATCCATGACCAAGACATTCGAACTTTCTAGCAATGAGAACATGATTAGAAGAGCCCTAACCTCGTCATCAAAGTCCACTTTTACAGAACTTATCTAATTAGTAACCATATTAAATTCATTTAAATGACCCACCTTCTGACATATCCATATTAAACAATAACTTCATTAGAAATACCTTATTGGATGCTAAGGGTTTTTCATACAGTTTAGATAATTATTCCATCATCTCCTCTGTTGTGTTTTCTTTTCAAATATTGAAAGCCACCGACACTTCTAAGCTCAGCCGTATCATTCCTAGTTCCTTTCTGTCAAGAGCCTCACATTCTTCATCCTTCATGGCCATCAAATTCTTTGCTATTCCACCCAACGGTAGGAACAAATCCTTCTGATATAAATAATATTCCATATTCATCTTCCATAACTAGTATTTTTGTCCGTTAAATTTATCAACCCTAAACTTTTCATCTTCCACCATTGTGCCCACTTGAACTAGGAATCCTCTTTTCCTACGAGTTACCTTTCACTCTGATACCAGTTGTTAGAGAAACATGATCACAGATCAATAAAATAAAACAAATTTAGAAATAAAACATAGAATATACATAATACAATAGAGACACATATATATGTGTTTTACCCAGTGTGGGCTATGTCCACTGGAAAAATTGTCAGGTCCTTCCTTTTATTATCCAACAAAATGAAGGAATACAACCTACAACATGCCCACTGTAACTTCCTCTTATTTGTCTCACAATATACCCTCTCAGAATACAATGTTCACAATCATACACATCCGCAATACAATTCCCACATAAGAGAGGGTCACCTTCTAGGGAAAAAAACTCTAAAAAATAACTTACCATCAGATCTGTGACCTTATAATGAACGGTCCAGATTGACTAAGAAATTACAATATTTTACAAGCAATTTTTCCCAAAATTTCTCTTCAGGTTCATTTCCCTTGAATCCCCCTCCAAGGGAGGGTTACAAAAATTGTCCCCCCCACCCCCTTCCTAAATGCCCTTGGAGATAGTTGTTTGGGAACAAGCTCCCCCACACACCCCCGTTAGGGAATGTGGTCCAAGCGTGATTGAAACAAACCTCTGAATCAGGAAGATATTCAAGCTCCACAACCAACATCTCTCTCTCTCTCTCTCTCTCTCCTCATTGTTAGTCTCACCTTCACTCTCTCTCTGTCCCTCTATTTCTATCCCTCATTCTACCTTCCTCTCCCTCTCACTCTCTCCATATCACTCTCAACCTCTCTTTTTCTCTTGTTGTCTCTCTCCCTCCCTCCTTCTTTCCCTCCTCCCTCTCTCTCTACCTCATCCCTCTATCTCTCCATCCCACTTTTGAGCTCTCTTATGCCCTTTTTGGCTCTATCCCTCCCTCCCCTTATCTCTCTCTCCACCCCTCTATTTCCTGAATCTACCCCTCTCCCCCTCACTCTATATCCCATTCCATATCTCACTCACTATATCTCCCTCCCTCTCTCTTCCCCACTCTCCCCCCTTTATCTCTTTATCTCTATTTACCCCCCCTTTCATCTATCTCCCACCATTCCTATCACTCTCTATATCACCCTCTCTCTACCCCCCTCCTCCCTTTATCTCTCTCCCTCCCTCCCATTATCTATGATCTCTCTCTCTATCTCATACATCTACCTCTCTCTCCCACTCACTTTGTATACCCCTTCCTTTGTCTCTCCTGACATCCCCCACTATATCTCTTTACCTCTCTCTAGCCTTCTTCCTCTCTCTCTCTCTGTGTACCTCCTCTCTTTGTCTCCCTCTCCCTCCCTCTCACACTCTCAAACTCTCTCTTCCTCTCTCTCCTCATTGTTAGTCTCACTCTTAGTCTCTCTCTTTCTCTCTCCCCCCCCACCTCTTTCTCTATTCCCATCATTATACCTCTCTCCCTCCCTCTGTATAACCCCTTTCTCTCTCTCTCTGTCAAATTTTAATGCATCCAATTTCAGATCTGAAAATTACTTCCAAGTGACCCAAATAGTAAACCCTAGGTTTCTTATCATTCAAAAGTTTTACATTGAAATTATGATGGAAAATTACAGCAACAAAAACATAAATATCAAAGAGAAATTATTCATGCACAAGAGACAAAAAAAAATTGTTCTATAAACTTTCAAATTCATAATTTTCTGGGGGAAAAATCATCCCTCTCAACAGTAAAAAAATCACCAAATCCGAGGACAAAAACAATCCTCTCAAAACCACAAAAAATCAGTAAAATTTCCTAGGAAATTTCCAATGCACTTGTACAGCCTGTTGACATAAGCTTGTATGGACCTACTGCTTCCTAGAAACCCTCACACGTGTGTCCTGCAAAAGTTCCCTCACACATGCATCCTTATTTTTTGTTGTACGAATGTCACACGTGTGACTGTGCAGACCTGTTTCTACCACACATGCGACTGTATGGACCTGTTGCTTCCACTTGTGTGACTGTACGTACTTTTCACACGTGTGACCTATACCTTCTTCACACGTGCACTGTTTTCTCTCTCTTCTCTCACGTGTGGTCTTCCTCCTTGGATGAAAAAAAAACCATAATTTCCAAGAAAACCTAGGCCAGATTTGCCAAAATTGTAGAAATTCCCTTACTGAAATAACCAAGTGTTGGCCCTTGACCAAGTTTTGGGAGATCCTTGGTCAAGTTTGACCTATTTTGGGACTTTGACAACCTATTGAAGGAGGAGCACAAGACTAAGTAGATATCGCGGGATCTCGACTCCTTTTTGGGTCCTTTTTGGGATTTGGGATTATGTAATGGGTATGGTATGTCGACCCATGGGTTTACCCATGTTTAGGCCTAGTTTTTATGTATAAATAGATGCTAAAGAAATGTACTGAGTATGAATGGCTAAGTGCTAGATCTATGTGATTGAATGATTGTAAGTGCTTTGTGCATATTGTGTGAGACTTGCAGAGCTAAGTGAAAATTATTGTAAGAGGTTGTGGAAGGCTGCGTGCTTAGCTCTACTCGAGGAAGGAGGATCTAGCGAGCTGCACAGATCTCCTGTCCTATGCAAAGTAGGGTTTTGAGGCTCTATGCATGTAACTGATTAACGAAAGATAATGAAGAAGAAGAGTTGGTGGATGTAGCCCCAGGGTGGGGGTAAACAACATATATGCTGTGTTGCTCTGCTTTGTGTGATCTCTTGATGTGTTTATATATTTACTTGCTAAGTGCCTTGATATAGATAGATAGATTTGTTTATGCTTTGTGCTAATGATGCATATGGATGTTAGATCTAACTTATATGAATGTTCTAGTGCCTGAATCTGTTAGATCTAACCTAATTCTCTATGATAAGTTCTTAGATACATCATATCTGAATGAATGATGTGATGCTTTATTTTATTTGCGAAGTAGACAGTGGTTAAATATTGATGAATTGTCGGTGCTAAGTGCTCTGTTAAGTATTACAATCACAGATCTGTGTTCCAACTAAGGTTGCAGATGCCTGAGTCCTGTAACCACCCCTGCCTCTACCTCGGGTGAGACTTCATCTGCTTCGCAGGTGTTGCAGAAAGGGCTAGTAGTTAGGGTTTTGTTGGTGCACTGTTGTAGCGTTGAACCCTGGGTCTGACCTTGTACCAAAAAATGGTTCCGTTGCCAGGACCTAAAACTGTGATTGCTGGGAACTAAGGAAGAAGAAGCTTTGTGCAAAGATCCAAACTGAAACTATGAAAGCTTCGTATGTAGATATGTTTCTCTAGTGCACAACATTCTACTTGACCTATGAAGGTATGTGGCAAGGAAAGAGGTCAGATATGAAGAAAAGAGGTAAGATCTGCAATCTTTGTGCTCTGATAAAGGTGCAAATAATGAAAATTTCTAGATTTGAAAGCTTTGTGCTTTGTAGAAGTAAGATAAGTGGAATTTTTTGTTTCTAAAGTATGGAACTAGGTATGTGTTATAGATTCTGTCCTAGTTTGAAAACTAGGGCACTAAAATAGATGAAATAAGGTTTGATATGCATAGATATGATAAGAATAGTGAAAGATATGTTATACCTATGCATAGAAAGAATGTTTGGACTAACAAGTGGATGCAAGATCCTAGAAAAAAATGTTTGCAGTTTAGCTACTATGACCCTAGCGCGCAGTGTAGAAAGAGCTAGGAATCATTAAAAGAAAGAGAGGATTAACCCTCTGTTACAGTTGCAGAAAACTAGGACATCTTGCTAAGGAAGGCCCTGGGAGAAGACTTAGTTGTCTTTGTTGCAAAGCTATGGACCATGAAGTATTGGATTTCCCTAGAATGATTGCTAAGCTTGAAGGAGTGAACATGAAACAAGAAAACCCTAAGGTAGATCCAGTAATGGCAGAACCCTAGAAAGACTCAGAGAAAGTATTTCTACAGATAAGCGAAACCCTAAATGACCACTGACATGCCATCTTATCAGAGATATTCAAAGAAAAAGAATTCCTTGAAGAAAGAATAGGAGATTTCAACATTGACTGTGTTCTAGATGAGGAAACACAGGTGAATATCATGAAAGAAAGAACTTGGGAACTTTTAGGGAAGCCTGGTATGACTCCTTCATAGGGAGGAATAAGTCTATTTAGAGGAAAGCTGATAAACCTATGTGGAAATATCACCCAGATATCTATGAGTGCCAATGGAACTTTGACAGAGGAAGATTTTGGGATTATTAAATTTATTGAGAACAATGCCCCATTTACCATGCTACTAGGAAAACCTTGTATTGAAAGAAATCATACCAGAAGGCAAGAAGAAGAAGAAGTTTTAGAGTAGAAGACACAAGAGTTAAAAGATTTCATGACTAGAAGGATCACACACTTAATTGAATAATAGAAGAACAAATAAAAGCTATTTAACACTAGAGACCCGAATGTCGAAGTTGCAAGAACACTAGATGACCCACAGAAGATTGAAGTACCTATTCTAGATAAAGAAGAAGTATCACCCTCGAATCTTAGGAAAGAATCTCAACAACGCGAAGTAACTATGTCAAAAGAAGATAAGAATCAGAATGTAAAAGAGAATGTACTAGAGATGAAGCTCACTGGAAAGAAAGATATAAATCTAAGTAAGAAGAGAGCTAAGATCGACAAGTTACAGAAGGTTCCAGAGGGAACTTCACAGAAGGAAAATTTGCAAAATTTGACCTTCGCCAAGATAACAGAACAGTGCCACATAGCACTTCGCCAGGGTGAAGAAATATAGCCATTGGGAACAATATAACCATTCGTCCGACCCTCCAAACAGGTAGAAAGGTATTTATGGTTCACCACCAGACCGTTGGACCGCGTCATAATGAACATAACAGAGTTAATGAAGGCTTATCGACCGTTGCAAGCAATCTTTTGCCAAGTTATCTATTTATCACATTGCACCATGCACTGAGAATTTTTTTTCTAACCGTGAATCTGAGCCCACAGAATCGTTGATTTTACATAGTGATCATTGCACTATTTACCTCTATCCTATTGCAGTGTCTAAGATACTCATCGAACTCAAAGATTTCCAACCTTGAGCATGTATATCAGATGAGTTGAGTGCTGTAGAGAAAGTTGTCGACGAAGTTCTGATCGACCTCATGACTAAAAGAGTCATGCCAATGTCTGTAGGTATATGAGCTTTATTGACAAGAATGGTGCAAGCCTCACCATCAACTGCTTGCAGAGCCAGACCATCTCAACCATCAATAGAAAAGAGAACCAAGCATAAATTTGACCTCACAAATGAAAAACTGATTCCAACCATATTTCTTGATTACATCCTGCCTTTGGCTAGTGCGATGAATCGTGATAGCGTACCAAGAGATTTCGAATATACCATAGTTACTGCATACCTCCCAAAGGGAATACGTGTAGTTTGAGCAAACCAGGACAAGATCACAACACTAAAATTTAGTGACTTCAACCTCGGAGATCGCAAGATCTATGGTATGCTTGCCCCATACAAGTACCTAACCAGAAATAAGGGGAATAATTCAAAGATAATACCCTAGTCATGGACGATGAACCTCATGTAGTCCACCCTATTGAATGTCATGAAGAACACTTTGGAAGACACCAGGAAGTCAACGCCTATGTCAAGTTTCTACTGTCGTGTTACCATGGCGGCTACTTATGGCTAGACCACCGCATTACAGTTGACCCAATGATGATCTAGAGGATCACAGGATTGAGTATGCAAGGACCTGACCCATGTTGGTTGTGGAGCCTAATTATCTTCCTGATGCAGAGGTCCTTGCTTTCAGTTGTGTCTATACCCCATGAAGTATTTACACCCCAGAAGTATGTACACTCTTCCACGTGGGGGAGTGTAGAGGGGGGGTACCCCCTCTGCGGGGTTTGGGGGCAAGCGGGCCCCCAGCGGGGGTTCGGGGGCGAAGCCCCCGAAGCAAAAATTGCCTTATAAAAGTATATTGTAATTTCATTGTAAATCTGGACCGTTCATTATAAGGTCGTAGATCTAATGGTAGAGATTATGTTAGGGTTTTTTTCCCTAGAAGGCAACCCTCTTTTATGAGGGAAATGTATTGCAGCTTGATGAGGATGGTGAATATTGTATTCTGAGAGAGGAGACTGTCAGAGAAAGAATAGGAAGTTACAGCGGGTTTTGTTGTAGGTTGTATCCCTTCATTTGCTGGATAACAATAAAGGAAGGACCTGGCAATTTCTCTGGTGGACGTAGCCCACACTGGGTGAACCACGTAAATCTGTGTCTCTCTTGTATTGTGTGTCTTCTGTGTTTTTGTTTTTGCATTTGTTTTATTTTATTGCTCCACGGTCATGTTTTTCTAACAACTGGTATCAGAGCGTAAGGTAACTCGCAGGAAAAGATGGTTCTTGGTTCGAGTGGGAGCAATGTCGGAAGATGGAAAGTTTAGGGTCGAGAAATTTAACGGCCAAAACTACCAGTTATGGAAGATGCAGATGGAAGACTATTTATATCAGAAGGATCTATTCCTACCATTGAGTGGAGTAGCAAAGAAGCCGGCGGCCATGAAGGACAAATAATGGGAGATTCTTGACAGAAAGGCCCTAGGAACGATACGGCTGAGCCTGGCAGCGTCGGTGGCTTTCAATATTTCGAAAGAAAAGACAACGAAGGATTTGATGGATGCACTGGCCAAATTGTATGAAAAACCCTCGGCATCGAATAAGGTATTTCTAATGAAGAGATTATTTAATATGAAGATGTCAGAAGGTGGGTCTG
>JASDQU010103445.1:144886-171528 GCA_032191745.1 Picea mariana | reverse complement strand
GAGACTGTGAGAGAAAGAAGAGGAAGTTACAGCGGGTTTTGCTGTAGGTTGTATCCCTTCATTTGCTGGATAATAATAAAGGAAGGACCTGGCAATTTCTCTGGTGGATGTAGCCCACACTGGGTGAACCACGTAAATCTGTGTCTCTCTTGTATTGTGTGTCTTCTATGTTTTTGTTTCTGCATTTGTTTTATTTTATTGCTCCGCAGTCTTGTTTTCTAACAACCCATAGGACTTTTATCTAGGAAAAGCCACAGATCACGCACTAGCACAAAAGATCAAGGATACATATGGTGACGTTTAGAAGGGAACAAGAGGCTACAAGGTAGCTTCCATCCAAAGTGACACAGTGTGTCTATCATGTCAACTGATAGATGGAAATTTATTAAGGATGAACTAACCTACGTAGGTCAGTGGCTTTGTCGTTGACCTCATAGGGAAGTGTGAAGAAGGCATACAAATGAACTAGGTGAAGTGCCTAGTTAACCAGTTAGAACTAGATTGCCGAGAAGCACATGATTAGGGTTATGAATTTCATTTCATTTGGCTCTTGGTCCTCATTGCATTTGTTTCCTAGGAGATGCCGAAAGGAGCGACCTTCTCATACATTGAGTCATTTGAACCGCTTTCCATAAAGTTCACTACCCTGTGGTATTCAAATGATATGAACAAACAGTGGCAGTCGAATGTTGTGTTTCATACATACTACCTCTATCTAAAGTGAGCCATTGAAGTCAAGCCTCGCATGACTTCGAACACCTTACAAAGGTTCCGACCCTTGATGAAGTTTAGGCTAGATCGACACTTCACCTACATTACAACGTGAGCAGATGAACATAAAGAGAAGATCTAATCATATTATAATCTTACAAAAGAATACCTTGAAGAAATCACTAAGGAATGGTTTGCTGACCTCATTATCCCCGCCAACCTTGCAGAGATATATAATCTTGAAATCCTAGAGGAAACTCACAAAGAACAAAATCTACCCGGAACTAGCAGACAGAAGAAGACTGAGGAGGTCCAAAATTTAAGCAGCACCTCAGGAAAGACTCCTTCAGTGTCACCTAACCAAGGGGGTGATGACGAAGTATAAGCTGAAAAATAAGTCCAATGAAGTAACACCACCCAGAGAGGAGGTTGACCACTTGAAGAAGAGGAAGTTTTCCCCCCTAAAATCTTCTTCCCAGAAGAAATCAAAAGCCACCTTGACCAAGATCCAAACTGTCCTGACCTTCGATGATTTTGACTTCATCATAGCAGCCCTGAGCGACACTTCACTGAAAATAACAGAGAAACAAGGAGCGAAGCAGGAGGAAATGTATGATAGAATTGAAATCGAACTTTGAGGGATACAACATGCCCTTCATTCTAGCCGCGCAGTCTCCACTGCACCCTTGCCATCGGGAGAACCAGAGTTGGGAGATGATCCAACCCAACTCCACTGACTAGATGATACAGTCGAAGCTCTCCTTTGACGAGCACAAGAAGAAATAGAAAAATCTACCCACGCCTTGAAGAAAGTGCAAGGAGTACTTGTAGAGCAGTGTCGAGTTGCAGAGCAGGAAAAGATTGCTCTCGAAGAAAAGTTCATTGAAGAAAAAGCACAAATATAGCAAGGAAAAGAAGAGTTTCTCGTGAAGCAACTCGAAGTGAAAGAAGTGGTCAGCAGAGCACTCTTCTCTATGACAATCTTAGAAATAAAGGCAGAGGACCAAGTCACACAGTAAGTAGAGCAGCTTGTAGAAGCTATCCAGCAGCTACAACAATGCATAGCAAACTTAGAGCTCCGTACAGTGCCCGAGACTCCACAAGATGTAAGGGATCAAAGAGAAGCAATTTCTTGAAGCGCAGTTGAGAGAATACAATTATTTACTACAGAATGTAAGAAACTTATTGATCATAGTGCATAGACCTACGAGCAACTCACTGAGAATCCAGAACTGAAGGCACTAGAGTCGCAACTCCAAGAGTTGAAGTATCAAGCCGAAATGATACAAGCGCAACTGAAGCCCCCGCCAGTTGTAGAAATAATGAAGCCATCCCAAGAGAAATGCACTGCCCAACAGAAGATCCACACTATCTAGAGCAGAGTTATGGAAGTAAATCAGAGGCTCCAACCTGTACAAGATAAGGCTTACCATTTTTTCACAGAGGTCGAAGGCCAAGTAGAAGAACTCGAGTAGGTCGTCACTACAGCTGAACAATGCCTAGAGGGACCTGTCAATGACGCAATCATCTAAGAGTTCACTGAACATGAGGCCATGGCACAACAACAAGTCAAAGAATGTTGAGCCAATCTCGAGGATTTTGAAGTGGAACTACCCAAATCAAAGTGACTCAGGACAAGTCACAGGTGAGTGTTGGGGGCCTGTTGGACCTTGACCAAGTTTTGGGAGATCCTTGGTCAATTTTGACCTATTTTGGGACTTTGAAAGACTGTTGAAGGAGGAGTGCAAGACGAAGCAAGATCATGGGATCTCGGCCCCTTTTTGGGTCATTTTTTGGATTTGGGATTATGTAACGAGTATGGGATGTCATCCCATGGGTTTACCCATGTTTAGGCCTAGTTTGTATGTATAAATAGATGCTAAATAAATGTAGTGAGTACGAATGACTAAGTTGTAGATCTATGTGATTGAAAGATTGTAAGTTCTTTGTGCATATTGTGTGAGACTTGCATAGCTAAGTGCAAGTCATTGTAAGAGGTTGTGGAAGGCTACGTGATTAGGTCTACTCGGGGAAGGAGGATCTAGCGAGTTGCACAGATCTCTTGTCCTATGCAGAGTAGGGTTTTGAGGCTCTGTGCATGTAATTGATTAATGAAAGATAATAAAGAAGAAGAGTTGGTGGACGTAGCCCTATGGTGGGGGTAAACCATGTATATGTTGTGTTTCTCTGCTTTGTGCGATGTCTTGATGTGTTTATATATTACTTGATAAGTGCCTTGATATAGATAGATAAATATGTTTATTCTTTGTGCAAATGATGTATATGGATTTTAGATATGACTTATATGAATGTGCTAGTGCCTAAATCTGTTAGATTTAACCTTCTTCTCTATGATAAGTGCTTAGATACATTAGATCTGAATGAATGATGTGACACTTTGTTTTATCTGTGAAGTCGATAGTTGTTAAATATTGATGAACTATCGGTGTTAAGTGTTCTGTTAAGTATTACAATCACATATCTGTGTCCCAGCTAAGGTTGTAGATGCCTGAGTCCTACAACCACCCCTTCCTCTACCTTGGGTGAGACTTCATCTACTTTGTAGGTGTTGTCGAAAGGGCCGATAGTTATGGTTTTGTTGGTGCGATGTTGTAGCATTGAACCTTGGGTCTGCCCCTGTACCAACACCAAGCAACTTAGCACAAGTTCTCACTCACTTACGTTAACTCCATAATATCACAATGATATTGTCATAATCTCTCTTCTCCTTTTATAGATTTCCAAAGTGAATTTATAATTCATCAACTTACTCTAAGAATCAATACACCAAACTCAAAATTAAAATACATTTATCTATTCACACAAGTGGGTGTGAAACCCCAACACAAGCTCCCAAATCCCATCAATAAGCCCATTAATCCCCAAGCTCAAATAAAGGTGGTTTTCACCAAAAAAAAAGTGCAATGTGGTGCCAAAAAAGGTTCCCACATGCCTAACACCAAGGAAACTTGTGTGAATACCTCCTGAAGCTACAAAAATATCAACACTCCTTTTTTGCGAGGGACGTATTCTCACACTCTCTAGTATCACATGGAAGTAGTTATTTCTCCCACACTAGAAGTGGCTCTATCTCCCACACTATATCCACTACCACAACTACTCCCCAATCCTCCTAATTGACGACTCCTTCTATCACTGAAATTAGTGAAGCAAGTATTGATGAATGGAATGGTTCCTCCTTGGAGGACACACTGCTCCTAAAAGCCTCACACTTCTGAGTTTCCTACCTATATTCCTCAACCCATGGAACCTTATTGACAGTCTTGTAAAACACCTCTATCCCAACTTTATGTTTACTCCCTCTAAATGGATAACTCTCTTTCTTAGTCTCTTGACTCCCTTTGAATGTGTTGACTCCCTTTGAATTCAGTCTCTCTCTGATTCTGGACAACCTCTAGAGCCACATGTTCCCTTTTCACTATCACTTTGCAACTATTGGTCATAGCTCACATACGTTGGTCCTTCAACCTATAAATGTTTCTCTCTCTAACTCCGAGAACCACTATAGTGTTGGAGCTATATCCTTTGGGCATGAATAACACATGTCCATCTTGGAAAAAAACATCACGGCCCCTCTCATCAGTCGTTGATATGAACAACACACTCCTCTTGATCTCTGGAACCCATAACACATTTTTTACTCACAACACATATCTTTACTCCATCTGGAATTGTACTATTCCATATGCCTACTGTTGATTAAGGTTGGTTTTCATTGATGTCAACCCTTGAATAAATCCCCGCAGCACAAAGGTTTGGGTAATGGACCCAAGATTTTTTGATGTAAAGATGACTCGTTATTGTCTTGTCATGGTTGATAAGAAGTAAAGATGGACGAACTCCAAAGTGGTCCCCTTATGGTGAAATCCCTCCCAGGAAGATGCTTTGCAGAGTAAGAGAACCCATGCTTAATTGTGGAATAATGAGATCCTATATGGATAGTGCTTGTCATTTAATTTCTGGTGGTATGTAGAACGTCACATAACTCCTCACGGTTAGAATTATGTCCATGAGAAGTTGGAGACCCCAGGTTTGGGTAATGGACCCAGGTTTGTTTGATGGATAAAATTATGAGTTATGATATATTTTACAATAATACTATTCTATATGGATAGTACATGTCATTCCATTTCTAGTGGTATGTGAAATGTCACATAACTCCTCACGGTTTGAGAGTTATGGCCTTACGAAGTTGGAGGACCCTCATATGTCATCTAGAAGCCCGAAAAGGTCAAAGTAGTCAAAGTGGTTTAAGATATTTTAAAAGGTAAATAATAAAGTTAACTAATGAGTGTATTATAATTCAAAGTGAATACAAAATAAATTATTTCAATAATAAATTTAATGGATTAATTAGAAGTTGGTTAACCCTAAAATAAGGAAAGTGGGGCCAAGTGACCTAGAAGATGTTTTTAAGGAAGCTACTTGGAGAGTATAAATAAGAGGCAAGGCTCTCTCATTTTAATTAAACTTGAGAATATTGAATATCTATAAGTGTCTGAGGTAACCAAGGATATCTAAGCTGAAATTCTAAGGGAAGGTGAAGAAAAGAAGACCGAAATGCAAGGAAGGATAAATTCTTTTGATGGTGTTTTCTAAGGTATGTTATTCACATGTCATCTCACCATTTTTGCTAAAAAAAAATTTCTATAATGATTCATACCATGAAATTTCTATGCCATTGAGAAAACATATCCAAGTGTATGTGGTAAAAAATTCATCTTGTGGGTTATTTTATTTTTGGAGTTACACTTCGTGGAAAACAGGGTTTGTGGCTAGTCCTGAAACTAGTCAAAAACAGGTGTTTCAGGTAAAAACATCATAACTTCTCCATAAAATATCCAAATTCAGTGAAACCAAATGTGTTGGTTATGATACAATATGTAGTATTCTTTATAACAGTTTCATATCAATTCAATAAATATTTCGTGTGGGGCATGCTCTACAAGGTTGCTGTCTAGAATAAGCCAGAATTCAGCAATGTATGCCATTTTTGCTATAACTCCTTTTTTGAGAGGTTCCAAGTAGTGAAACCTGGAGGAATTGCATAAAACACACTAAATAATGTTTTATGTCATTTTCAAATCTTTATACATTACAGGTAGAAAGTTATGATTACTTCAAGTTAGGGTTGTTGACTAATCCAAAACTAGACATGTGAGACTAAAGAAAAGTTTGATGAAAATGCTAGTCTCTTGTTGTTGAAGTCAAGGAAGGTTTACAAGAAAGTGTTCATATACACCAGGTCTATTACAGAGCTACGAATCAGATTTGGATGATGAAATTGATGAGGGATTTTGGTTGAGGTACATGTTGAGTACGTGGTTGAGATAAGTAGTTGATGAGTTGGCACATACATGAGGTGTATAGTTGATGATGTTGGTACATATTGATGAGTCATAGTTGATGAATAGTTGACACATGATTGGTACATACTTGGTACATGGCTGAATGCACTTGTTTATGGTATAGGTTGATTAAAGGTTATTTGGTACAGGTTAGTGCATGCTTGATGCACTTTTTTGTGGTACATGTTGATTACAGGTTGAGGTATAGGTTGATGCATGGTTCAGATTTATTGGTACATGTTTATAGTGGTATATATCACAGTGATAGGTTGACAATGGTTCCATCATTCTACTTCTACTTTAGGGTGTCAGGACGGAGCAAGGACAGGTGGTTGTAGCCACCTTCCGATTGTAGCTGGAGAACATAGGGGGGTGTAGCCTCCTTCTGGTTGTAGCTAGAGAATTGGGGAGTTGGAGCTTCCCTTAGGTTGTATCCTAAGAAAATAGGGGGTTGGAACCTCCTTCCAATTGTAGCTGGAAAAAAAAGGAAGTTGGTGCTTCCAATGAATGTAATTCTTCAGGACATATAAGAAAAAACATTATGCGGTTTTCTCCCGATTTGGGTTTCCATTTAAAAAATTGGTGTATTGTGTATGTGTATGTTTTTTCATTTGTTCATTTCTTATTTACTCTGTAGTTATTGGATGATAATTCTTCATTGATATAACACTTGGATTATATGGTTAAAAAATGATTAAATTGCTCTATTACTAATTCACCCCCCCTCTCAGTAATCCAAAAATTGGTATCAGAGCATGTTCCTTCAGAAACTAGTTTAAACACTGAAAGGTAGATCATGGAGAGTACCATATCATATAAAAATGTAATACCACAGTTTGATGGACAAAAGTATGCTTTTTGGAGCATAAGGATGAGGACATATATACAGACACAGGGATTTCAAGTTTGGCAATCAATTGTAGATGGATACACAACACTAACAACTCCACCAACAAATGACAAAGCTGTAAAACGCATTGAGAATAATTACAAATCCACAAATTTACTTTTGAATGGTCTCAATGATACGATATTCACGAAATTTGCACACTGTAAATCTGCTAAAGAGATTTGTGACAAGCTTCAAAATATTTATGAAGGAGATACAAAAGTCAAAGCAACAAAGTTTCAGACTTACAGAGGTCAGTTCGAACAACTAAAAATGAAGGAAGATAAATATATCACAACCTACTTCTTACTAGTCGATGAAATAGTGAATGCAATCATAGGATTGGGAGAAGAAATTGAAGAATCTGTAATTGTTCAAAAGATACTAAGATCTCTTCCTATGAGATTCAACCCTAAGATATCATCATTAGAAGAAAGATCGGATTTAGACTCAATAATAATAGATGAACTGCATGGAATCTTCACAACATATGAAATGAGAACTGAGAAGGAAAATCCAGATGTAAAAGAAACATCCTTCAAGGCATCCAAAAGATCAAAGAAAAAGAAAAAGGAACAAGAAGAATATAGCAGCAACAATGACGCCTCGGAAGATGAAGAAGAAGTGGACAACTTCATCAAAATACTGAACAAGGGAACCAACAGTAGGTATAGAGGTAAGTTCCCTTTAATTTGTTTTAATTGTGATGGTATTGGTCATTTTGCTAAGAAATATCCTCATAAGAAAAAGATAAATGATGAAGGTTAATCAAAAGGAAAACACACATATAAAGGCAAAAGAACTATAAAGAAATTTTTCAAAAAAATATTATACACCAAAGAAGACATCTCATCATCAGATGAAGATGAAGTCAGTGACAATGAGACAGGAAGAGTTTTATTCATGGCGTTAAAAGACTCTGACAAACAAGACTCCGAAGAAGAATATGAAGAAGCCGAAGAAGAATGTGAATAAGTTGAAGAAGAAATTGAAGAGACAGAAGTTGACTATTGAGAAGAATTAATGTGTGCCATAGAAGTTATCAGAAGAGAAAAGAAGAAAAACAAGAAATTGCAAGCAGAACTAGACAAGAAAAAGGACACTCGAAAACTAGAACAAATGATCACAAAATTGAAGGTTCAAATAGAAGAAGAAAAAATAATTGAAGAAAAACTCAAATAAAAACTAGAAGAAAAGGACAAGATCATTGGAAACTTGGAAGCAGAGGTTGTCACACTAAAAAAGGATATTCAAAAGAAAAATATGCAGAATAGCTCAAAAGTTCTGAATGACATTATCAACAGTAAAAAATCACATCTTGACAAATCCAGACTTAGATACAATCAGACAGAAAAGGGATCAAACTCCAATACAACAGAGAAAGAAACAAATCCAAAGAGCTATGTAGAAATGATCAAAGAGGATAGGAAGATATACAAGGAAGATTACAGGAAAACTCCTCCACCAAGAAGATTCATATTTCAGAATCAACAACAAACAGATAGGCCTCAAGAAGAAGAAGGATTCATAAGAGCACCTCCTTTCAGAATATCTTCAACTCCCAGGTATCAAACTATGTTTTTTGGTTTATGTTATGCATGTAATAATTTTGGACATAAAGCTGTGAATTGCAGAGATAACAACATGAACAATAAAAACTTTGAGAGTTATACACAAAGGGATTATTCAAGGAGAACTAATGACACACAAAGAAGAAGTTACAACCGGTTTGAATCTTTGAGAACTGAAGTGGAATGTTACAAATGTAACAATTTTGGACACATGGCAAAGGATTATAGAATGAAAGTCCCTCCTAAAGAACCTCAACAGAAAAACAACAATCACAGACAAGAAACTGAGAAAACGACATGGATAAGAAAGAAAGATTAGTATAACAATGAAGAATGCACAGTCACTCTACAAGCTAAGAAGAAGAAACATGGTTGATATGTTGATAATGGATGTTCAAAACACATGACAGGGGATATAGACAAATTTCTTACATTATGAAAAGAAAAAAATGGATTAGTCTCCTTCGGAAATGATAATTCATCCAAAATCATTGGAGAAGACACAGTCCAAATTGGAAACAAGAATGAAAAGGAACAAAATGTTCTATTGGTAGAAGATATGAAACATAATCTTCTAAGTGTGAGTCAAATGTGTGACCAAGGTCATAAACTTACTTTCGATTCAGAAAAGTGTGAGATAAGAAAATAAGGTTCAGGGAAATTGGTCGGTACAACTGCAAGAACTTTAAACAACATATATGTGTTAAGTGAAATTGAAAATGAAAAGTGTTATCTAGGAAAGGAATATGAAATTTGGCTATGGCATAGAAGAATGGGTCACATGCATTTTGATAACCTTGTCAAAGTCAACAAAAGAGAAGCAGTCAGAGAAATTCCAAAGATCACGAAACCATCCAACACTTTATGCAAGCATTGTCGACAAGGAAAGAAAACAAAGACCAGGTTCAAATCAAAGGAATTTTCAACAACAAGACCACTGGAAATTGTGCACACTGATCTAGTAGGACCAACTACAACAAAGGGATTAAAAGGTGAAAAATACTTTATGTTATTAGTTGATGATTATAAAAGAATGACTGCAGTTTGCTTTCTCAAGAACAAGTCAGAAGCTTTTGAAAACTTCAAGATCTACAAGGAAATGGTTGAAAATGAGATGGATTCAAGAATCAAATGTTTGAGATCTAATAATGGAGGAGAGTTCACTTCAAAGGAATTTATGGACTACTATAGCAGTCATGGAATAAAAAGACAATTCTCCATTGTTAGGACACCTCAACAAAATGGAGTTGTTGAAAGAATGAACAAGACAGTACAAGAAATGGCTCGAACAATGCTAATGGATTCCAAATTGATAGATATATTTTGGACACAGGTAGTGCATACAATAGTTTACATTCAAAACAGAGTAATGCTCAGAAACAACACTGATAAAACTTCCTACGAGCTATGGAAAGGAAGACCATAAAATGTGAAGCATTTCAAAGTTTTTGAAAGCAAATGCTATATCAAAAGAGAAGATGGCAGAATGGGAAAGTTTGACTCTCATGTAGACAAAGGAATACTTGTTGGTTACTCAAGTACAAGGAAAGCATATAAGTGTTACAATCTAAGATTGAACAAAGTTGTGGAAAGAATCAACGTAACAATTGATGAAACATGTAGACCAGAATCAAAGGAAGAAGAAAACAAATCAATGGAACAACTTTTCGAAGAAGAAGAAGATGAAAAATAAGTAGAAGAGGAAGATGAAGATGAAGAGAATCTAACAGAAGTAGAAGAGAAAGTTCATAAAGTATCTCCAAATACACTTCGAAAATGAGTACAGAAGAATCATCATTCAGATCAAATTATTGGAAACAAAGATGTAGGAGTTGAGACTAGAAGAAAAATCCATTCACCAGAACCAACACACCTAGCACTCTTATCTACAATTGAACCAAACTGTTTTGAAAAAGACAACAAGGATGAATTTTGGAATAAGGCCATGGATGAATAATTTGATCCAACAGAGAAAAATGACACTTGATAATTGGTTCCAAGACCAAATAATAAGAATGTGATCGACACAAAATGGGTTTTCAAGAATAAATTGAATGAATATGGATAGGTTACAAGGATTAAAAGTAGTTTGGTATGTAAAGGATATGCACAGATTGAAGGAATCGACTTTGAAGAGACATTTTCCCCAGTTTTCAGAATGGAAGCAATCCGGTTACTTTTAGCTTATGCATGCTCCAAAAATGTTAAAGTATATTAGATGGATGTAAAATCATCTTTTCTGAATGGGGAACTTGAAGAAGAAGTCTACATTGAAAAGCCAGAAGGATTTCAGTTGTCAGAGAACACAGACTATGCATGTAAATTAAAGAAGGCCTTGTATGGTCTAAAACAGGCTCCCAGAGCATGGTACTCTAGACTGGATAAATATCTATAGCAGGCAGGATTCAGAAAAGGAGGTGCAGAAAACAACCTCTACATCAAGGTAAGTCAAGGTAATATTTAATTAATTGAAGTTTATGTTAATGATATTATTTTTGGTAGTGATGATGACAGGTTAAGCCAGAAATTTGCAAAAGACATGCAGACTGAATTTGAAATGTCGTTACTTGGAGAACTATCCTTCTTTTTGGGACTTCAGATACGTCAAAGAAACCAAGGAATTTTTATTTCTCAAACCAAGTTTATCAGAGAAATGCTAAAGAGATTGGGAATGGAAGATTGCAAACCAGTTATCACTCCCATGCAAACTAGTTGTAAGTTGAGCAAAGATGATGATTCGAGGTCTACAGATCAAAGGCAATACATGTCAATGATTGGCAACCTACTATATGTGACAACATCCAGACCATATGTAATGCAAGCAGTTGGACAGGTGGCACGATTTCAAGAAGAACCAAAGGAATCACATGTATTAGAAGTAAAGAGGATTTTCAGATATCTCAAAGGAACATAAGAGTTTGGATTATGGTATCCAAAAGGAAAAGATCTATCACTTATTGCCTACACATATGCAGATTGGGCAGGTTGTATTGATGACCGACGAAGCACTAGTGGAGCAACGTTCTACTTAGGTGAGGGTTTGGTATCATGGTTAAGCAAGAAACAATCATCAATATCTCTATCTACAGCCGAGGCAGAGTATATTGCAGCAACAACATGTTGTACACAGATTCTTTGGATGAAACAAACTTTGACAGATATACAGGTTGAGTATGATGAGCCCATTCCAATATATTTTGATAATACAAGTTCCATCAATATCTCAAAAAACCCAATGATGCACTCCAAGACATAGCACATTCCAATCAAGTATCACTTTATACGGGAACAGGTTGTAGAAAATAACATCAGAGTTGAGTATGTGGGCACAAAAGAACAAGTGGTAGACATATTTACAAAACCACTTCCACGGGAATCCTTTGAATATCTTCGCCAAAGTCTTGGAGTTATTTATACTCCAAAATGAATTATTTTTGAATACTTATCTTATATGTCTTAGATGAACACGAGGAAGCACCATAAGAGGACATTTCAGTCAGAGGGAGCAGCCATGGATGGAAAGATACCTTTTCCATTGATGACAAAAGAGGAGAGATTTATCAGATGGAGAGGACAGAGGCATGGTTATAGGGGAAGCAGATTTATCAGATGCAGAGGACAGAGACAAATTTATCAGATACAGAGGACAGAGGCATGGTTCCAGGGGGAGCATGAGTGATATTATTTCGGTATTGCATCAGAGTGTTGTCATCAATGCCAAAGGGGGAGATTGTTGATTAAGGTTGGTTGTCATTGATGTCAACCCTTGAAGAAATACCTGTAGCACAAAGGTTTGGGTAATGGACCCAAGATTGTTTGATGTAAATATGACTCATTATTTTCTTGTCATAGTTGATAAGAAGTAAAGATGGATGAACTCCAAAGTGGTCCCTTTATGGTGAAATCCCTCACGGGAAGACACTTTGCGGAGTAAGAGAACCCATGCTTAATTGTGGAATAATGAGATCCTAGATGGATAGTGCTTGTCATTCAATTTTTGGTGGTATTCGGAACGTCACATAACTCCTCACGGTTATAGAGTTATGGCCATGAGAAGTTGGAGACCCACATGTTTGGGTAATGGACCCAAGTAGTCAAAGTGGTTTAAGAGATTTTAAAAGGTAAATAGTAATGTGAAGTGATGAGTGTATTATAATTCAAAGTGAATACAAAATAAATTATTTCAATAATAAATTTAATGGAGAAATTAGAAGTTGGTTAACCCTAAAATAAAGAAAGTGGGGCCAAGTGACCTAAAAGATGCTTTTAAGGAAGCTACTTGGAGAGTATAAATAAGAGGCAAGACTGTCTCATTTTAATTACACTTGAGCATATTGAATATATATAGGTGTATGAGGTAACCAAGGATATCTAAGCCTAAATTCTGAGGGAAGGTGAAGAAAAGAAGGCCGAAATGCAAGGAAGGATAAATTCTTTTGATGGTGCTTTCTAAGGTATGTTATTTATAGGTCATCTCACCATTTTCGCTATAAATTTTTTTATATAATGATTTAGACCATGAAATTGCTATTCCATTGAGAAAAAATATCCAAGTATCCATGGTAAAAACTTGATCTTGTGGGTCATTGTATTTTTGGAGTTACACTCCATGGAAAATAAGGTTTGTGGCTAGTCCTGAAACTAGTCAAAAACATGTGTTTCGAGTAAAAACGTCATATCTTCTTCATAACATATCCAAATTCAGTGAAACAAAATGTGTTGGTTTGGGTATAGTATTTAGTATTCTTTGAAATAGTTTTAGATCAATTCAACAAATATTCCATGCAGGGAACGCTATATAAGGTCACTCTCTAGAATAAGCCAAAATTCAACAAGGTATTCCATTTTTTCTATAACTCCTTTTCTGAGAGGTTGCAAGTTATGAAACCCGGAGTAATTGCATTAAAAACATTGAATAACATTGTGTATCAGTTTTTGATATTTATACATTATAGGTACAAATTTATGATTACTTCAAGTTAGGGTTGTTGACTAATCCAAAACTAGGCATGTGAGACAAAAGAAAAGTTTGATGAAAATGCTAGTCTCTTGTTGTTGAAGTTAAGGAAGGTTTGCATGAATGTAATCATATACACCAGGTTTATTACAGAGCTACAAATAAGATTTGGATTATGAAATTGATGAGGGCTTTTGGTTGAGGTACATGTTGAGTACATGGTTGAGACAAGTAGTTGATGAGTTGGCACATACATGAGGTGTATAGTTGATGATGTTGGTACATATTGATGAGTCATAGTTGATGATTAGTTGACACATGATTGGTACATACTTGGTACATGGTTGGATGCACTTGTTTATGTTACATGTTAATTATAGGTTATTTGGTACAGGTTGGTGCATGGTTGATGCACTTCCTTATGGTACAGGTTGATTACAAGTTGAGGTACAGGTTGATGCATGGTTTAAGCATGGTTCAGATTTATTGGTACAGGTTTACAATGGTATATCTCATAGTAACAGGTTGACAGTGGTTCCATCATTCTACTTTTACTTTAGGGTGGCAGGATGGGGCAAGGAAAAGTGGTTGTAGCCAGAGAACATAGGGGTTTGTAGCCTCCTTCTAGTTGTAGCCAGAGAATTGGGGAGTTAGAGCTTCCCTCACATTGTAGCCTGAGAAACTAGGGGGTTGGAGCCTCCTTCGAACTGCAGTTGGAAAACAAAGGAAGTTGGTGCTTCCAATGAATGTAATTCTTCAAGACATATAAGAAAAAGGATTCCGTGGTTTTCTCCCGATTTGGGTTTCCATGTAAAACACTGGTGTACTGTGTATGTATTTGTTTGTTCATTTTTTCATTGCTTATTTACTTTGCAGTTATTGGATGATAATGCTTCATTGATATAACACTTGGATTATATGGTTAAAAAAGGATTAAATTTCTCTATTACTAATTCACCCCCCCTCTCAGTAATCCAACACCTACACTGACTAGTTCCGATACCAAGATCCAAACACATATCTGATTCAATATATGTGAATCTCTCGAACAAATCCCATTCTCCTGTCATATCACATGCAAATACATTATCCACTAGCCAGGTCCCACTACTGGAAACTATACCAGAAAGGAAAAAAACTAATAGTAGTTCCATTTGAATATTGTATGCAACCTCATCAACCTCTGTTGCTAATGCCTATTGCTTCCTTCCCACTCTCCTTCATTGTGGACACTGTGAAGCATAATCACCAAACTCATGACAAGAAAAATACTTGAACTTTCTAAGGTCCTTATTCCTCCTCGTCTCTAGAGATGCCTCTCTCTTGGGAAAAACAACTTTTCTTCCCTTCTTGGTGTGAGAAAATAGGGATTTATTCTCATCACTTCTATCTTTCTTCTTGCCATTCCTAGACTCTAACCGATCCTCCTCCTGGATGCAATCGGTCCATAGTATGTCAAAATATGAAAACTTCTCTCGTGCACAGATCACCTACAAAAATGGTTCCCAAGACCCACGAACACCACTCAATTCCACATTGAACAACTTATTATAATAAACTTCCTCACCAAGGGATGCAAGATGATTATGAATCTGAGTGATCCTCATGAGGTAGCTAGCAATAGTGTCCGAACTGAGCATCTCAACAACTTGGAGATGGTTCCTCAAAATCAATTTCTGGAATACATTCTCGCTTTGGTACAAGACCATGAAAGCATCATACATATATTTAGTTGTATTCTTCTCAAAAATATGAGGAACGAAGTGATCCTTCACAAAATCCAACAACACCCACTTGGCCTTCACTTACCTCTTATTATGAGTTGAGAATTCCTATTCATCCTTTGGATTTGGAGTAAAGATATCAACATAATATTTGAGAAAATTATCTTCCAAGAGAAAAAATGATCCTATCATTCCAAGCCCAGAAATTAGTGGCCCCTTCCATCATGTCCTCAAATCTAAGAGTTCTCACCATTGTGACCTACCCATAACAAAAAATATGCAGCATCAAAAATATGCAACCACTTGTGTCCCAATAGATGACTCCTTCTCTCTCTAGAGCCTATGCTCTGATATCATGCCAAATTTTCAGGAAATTCAATGCATTCAATTTCACATATGAAAATTACTTCTGAGTTACCCTTACAATAAACCCTAGGGATTTTATCGATGAATAGTTTAAACTAAAATTATGACATAAAATTACAATAGCGGAAACATAAATATCAGAGATCAATTATTCATGCACATGAGACACAAAATTTATTTTCTGTAAACTTTCAAATTCAAAATTTTCTGAGGGAAAAATCATCCCTCTCAACAGTCACAAAATCACCAAATTTGAGGACAAAACCAATCCTTTCAAAGCCATAAAAAATCTGTAAAAATTTTAGACCCCAACCCAGTTTCAGTCTCGCTGATTTTTCAGTCAAAGTTAAATGCCAAACCTAGTTTCAGCACTGTTTCAGCATATGTTACAACACTGTTTCAGCATATGTCTCAGCATTGTTTCATCATATGTCCCAACACTGTTTCAGCATATGTCCCAGCACTGTTTCAGCATATGTCTCAGCATTGTTTCAGCATATGTCCCATTACTGTTTCAGCATATGTCTCAGCACTGTTTCAACATATGTCCCAGCACTGTTTCAGCATATGTCCCAACACTGTTTCAACATATGTCTCAGCACTATTTCAGCATATGTCTCAGCAAATGTCTCAACATTGTTTCAGCATATGTCTTAGCATTGTTTCAGCATATGACTCAGCACTATTTCAACATATGTCTCAGCACTGTTTCAGCATATGTTCCAGCACTATTTCAGCATATGTCTCAGCACTGTTTTAGCATATGTCTCAGCATATGTCTCATCACTGTTTCAACATATGTCTCAGCACTGTTTCAACATATGTCTCAGTACTGTTTCAGCATATGTCTCAGTACTGTTTCAGCATATACAAACTTAACAGAAAATAAACTTCATAACTGAAACATGAGGATTCTGAACATCTATTTCAACGCAGAAATAAAATATCAGCAGTATGCAAAACTCAAAAAATATAGACACAAATATTTTCGGTCTAACTTCGACCCTGGAAAAACCCACAAGGGGAAAACCAATGAGAGAGGGATTTTTATTATTTATGAGCTTCTGAGAAATTTCTTTACAACATATTCATCTTCAAAAATTTACACAAACTTATCTGGACATTCCTGTAGCTTTGCTCCTCGATTTCTGAACCAGAAATCCATACAACTGTATGGCTATTCTCAAAATTCATGCCAAAACTCTGCTAAGACTATACGGAAAACCCAGCATGAACAACTCCTTGTAAATCGTGTTGTACGATCCCCAAAATTTGTACCAAACTATACGGATTGTATGGAAATACACTCAGAAATATATTACAGCAGTTACCTCAATTTTTGTGCCAACAAATGTTGTACGACAACCTTGGAATGCATGCCAATACTCTCAGAAATTGCAGCTGCTTTCCTCCTCAATTTCTGTACACATTAAATTTTGTATGACCTCCACAAATCCATATGGTATGACCTATTCTTCCTTGCTGTCTGCTGCCTCAAAATCTGTACTTCTCTTTGGCTTGGGATGCTTGCTCTCCTTCAGCAAATGCTGTCTCTTTTCTCAACTCGACCTCTCTCTTGCTCTTGGAATCTCACTAAGGATCTAACCTTGGCATCTTACCAAAGGTCCCTTCTCTTGGCATCTCACCAAGAGTCTCTTGACCTTGGCATCTCACCAAAGTTCCCTTCTCTTGCTCTCTCTTGTTCTCTCAACAAGAATGCTTCAACTACTCAAGAATGGGTGCACCCTCTTGCCCTAATCAACCTCATGAGGGAAGGTGAGGGGTTTTCTAATCTAACGGCTGAGATTAGATTAGATGGGTGGCTGAGATTTGGTGTCTCTTCACTCACCCTCACTTTAATCATAAATTTATCTTTTAATTTGCATCTCACAAATTAATTTGACTAAGACCCACATTAGACACTTTCTCCCCCTTAGGCGCCTTNCTCTTGCTCTCTCTTGTTCTCTCAACAAGAATGCTTCAACTACTCAAGAATGGGTGCACCCTCTTGCCCTAATCAACCTCATGAGGGAAGTTGAGGGGTTTTCTAATCTAACGGCTGAGATTAGATTAGATGGGTGGCTGAGATTTGGTGTCTCTTCACTCACCCTCACTTTAATCATAAATTTATCTTTTAATTTGCATCTCACAAATTAATTTGACTAAGACCCACATTAGACACTTTCTCCCCCTTAGGCGCCTTGGGAAGAGAAACACTTGCCTTGGTACTTTATTTTAATTAAAAATTTAACACTCCCTCATGCCGAGGAAAGTGTTACTCAACACTCCAAGATTGTCCCTAAAAAATACAAACTTGCCCCTGTTCAATGACTTCTTCAGTCTACACACATGAGACTCTCTCCCATGCACCTCAGGCTTCTTCCTAGAGAAAGCTTCCTCAGGAGTCATGCTCCCCACAACCCTGTGAGGACTCCTATTCTGCAGATAAACTGCAGTGTAGCATGCCTCAGCCCATAAAAATAGTGGCAGCTCCTGATCATGTAGCATGGCTCTCGCAGCCCCAACAATGGCTCTGTTCTTCCTCTCAGCAACCCCATTCTGCTGTGGGTTGTAAGGAACAGTCAACTCCCTCCTGATGCCCTCTACTGCACAGAAATCCATAAACTCCTTGGAGGTATACTCACCCCCATTGTCTAATCTCAGGACTCTGATTTTCTTCCCTGTCTAGTTCTCCACAAGAGCTTTGAACTCTTGGAACCGACTGAAGACCTGTCCTTTGGTCTTCATGAAGAAAATCCAGGACTTCTGAGAGAATTCATCAATGAATACAACATACTATAGGGATCTAGTCAACGATGTCAAAGACATCGGGCCACATACATCTGAATATATAAGATCAAGTATCCCTGTTGCTCTATTGTCACTGCTCGGAAAGGCAGTCTTGGTGTCCTTTCCCAAGATACACCCCTTGCACAACTCATGGTGCTCTGAACTGAAATCTGGAACTCTCGTCACCAACTCCCTCAGAACTCACAAAGCCCCATGGTGAAAATGTGCCATCTTCCTGTGCCATATCTCACATAGCTCACTCCTGCTGTTGGCAGAATGAATCAATGCTTGCACTGGCTGGAACAAGAACTTATACAACCTCTCATGTCTAGTACCAATCACTTTGGCCTAAGTGATGCTAGACCCTCTAGGGAAAAGAAGCACCTACCCATCACAGAACAAGACCTCATAGCCCTTCTCCTCAATAGTAGAAACTGATGCTAAGTTCTTCTTCAAGCCCGAAACATAAAGAACCTATGTCAAAATCATGGGAGGCAAAGACTCCCTCCGAAATGATACGGTCCCACAACCAACCACCTTGACCTCCCAGTCATCTCCAAGCACTACCCCTGCATCTCCACACTGAGTAAGATCCGTCAAGTGCTCACGAACTTTTTTCATATGGAAATAGGCACCACTGTTAATATACCAAGTATTGAGAGTAGTGGTCCTCGATGATAGACATGCAATCAAGGAAAATTCCTTGTCAAACTTGGTGGAAAAATCTCCCACCTCTACTGAAGCTACTGTTTCTCTTGACCTTGGCATCTCACCAAAGGTCCCTTCTCTTGGCATGTCACCAAGAGTCTCTTGATCTTGGCATCTCACCAAAGATCCTCTCCTTGGTCTCTCACCAAGTGACTTCCTCTTGAAGTGACTGTTGTCCCAACTTTCTGTCTGCTAAAATTTCTACCTCTCTTCAACTCAGCTCTGATACCATGTTAAAATTTTTGGATCCCAAGCCAGTTTCAGTCTCGCTGATTTTTCAGTCAAAGTTAAATGCCAAACCCAGTTTCAGCACTATTTCAGCATATGTTACAACACTATTTCAACATATGTCTCAGCACTGTTTCAACATATGTCCTAGCATTGTTTCAGCATATGTCTCAGCACTGTTTCAGCATATGTCTCAGCACTGTTTCAGCATATGTCTCAGCATTGTTTCAACATATGTCTCAGCACTGTTTCAGCATATGTCCCAGCACTTTTTCAGCATATGTCCCAGCACTGTTTCAGCATATGTCTTAGCACTGTTTCAGCATATGTCTCAGCATTGTTTCAGCATATGTCTCAGCACTGTTTCAGCATATGTCTCAGCATTGTTTCAGCATATGTTCCAGCACTGTTTCAGCATATGTTCCAGCACTGTTTCAGCATATGTCTCAGCATTGTTTCAACATATGTCTCAGCATATGTCTTAGCGTTGTTTCAGCATATGTCTCAGCACTGTTTCAGCATATGTCTCAGTACTGTTTCAACATATACAAACTTAACATAAAATAAACTTCAGAATTGAAACATGAGGATTCTGAACATCGTTTTCAACGTAGAAATAAAATATCAGCAGTATGCAAAACTCAGAAAATATAGACACAAAGAATTTTGGTCTAACTTCGACCCTAGAAAAACCCACAAGGGGAAAACCAGTGAGAGAGGGATTTTTATTATTTATGAGCTTTTGAGAAATTTCTTTACAGCATATTCATCTTCAGAAATTTACACAAACTTATCTGGACATTCTTGTAGCTTTGCTCCTCAATTTCTAAACTAGAAATCTATACAACTATATGGCTATCCCAGCAATTAATGATGTACGGACTGTCTCAAAATTCATGCCAAAACTCTACTAAGACTGTACGAAAAGCCCAGCATGAACATCTCATTGTAAACCGTGTTGTACTGTCCCCAAGATTTGTGCCAAACTATATGGACTGTATGGAAATACACTCAGAAATATATTACAACAGTTACCTCAATTTCTATGCCAACAAATGTTGTACGACAGCCTTGGAATGCATGCCAATACTCTCAGAAATTGCAGCTGATGTCCTCCTCAATTTTTGTGCACATTAAATGCTGTATGACCTCCACAAATCCATACGGTACGGCCTGTTCTTCCTTGCTGTCTGCTGCCTCGAAATCTGTACTTCTCTTTGCCTTGGGATGCATGCTCTCCTTCAGCAAATGTTGTCTCTTTTCTCAGCTCGACCTCTCTCTTGCTCTTGGCATCTCACCAAGGATCTAACCTTGGCATATCACCAAAGGTCCCTTCTCTTGGCATCTCACCAAGAGTCTCTTGATCTTGGCATCTCACCAAATATCCGACCTTGGCATCTCACCAAAGGGCCCTTCTCTTGCTCTCTCATATTCTCTCAACAAGAATGCTTCAACTAATCAAGAATGGGTGCGCCCTCTTTCCCTAATCAACCTCATGAGGGAAGGTGAGGGGTTTTCTAATCTAACGGCTGAGATTAGATTAGATGGGTGGCTGAGATTTGGTGTCTCTTCACTCACCCTCACTTTAATCATAAAATTATCTTTTAATTTGCATCTCACAAATTAATTTGACTAAGACCCACATTAGGCAATTTATCCCCCTTAGGCGCCTTGGGAAGAGAAACACTTGCCTTGGTACTTTATTTTAATTAAAAATTTAACAAAATCAATGAAATTTCTTGGGAAAATTCCCAACTTACAAATATTCAATTCCATTATACTTGTATATCCTATTGACATTAGCCATATGGAATGTAGGGATTACTAACATTATCTTGTATGGACTACTGATGTCAGCCTGTATGAACCTACTACTACCTAAAATTCTTCACACATCCAACCTACTTTTTTATTGTACCAATTTCACATGTATGACTATACAAACATGTTCCATACCACACATGTAGTTGTACGAACTTTCTTCTTCCACACATGTGACTGTATGGATTTATCACACATGCACCCTGTAACTTCCTCACATGTTTATTATTTTCTCTCTCTTCTCACACGTGTGGTCTTCCTCCTTGGCTGAATACAAAAAAATAAAATTTCCAAGAAATCCTAGGCCATATTTTCCAAAATTGGAGAAATTCCCTTACCGAAATCACCAAGCCTCCTAGCACGAGTTCTCACTCACTTATGATAACTCAATAATGTCATAATGATATTGTCACAATATCTCCTCTCCTTTTATAGAAGTACAAAGTGATTTTAGAATTCCTTAGCTTACTCTAAGGATCTCTCCACTAAACTCAATGTTAAATTAGAATTATTTATTCACACATGTGGGTGTGAAACCCCAACCTAAGGCCCCAAATTCCATCAACAAGCCCATGAAAATCCAAGATCTAGTAAAGGGGATTTTCACCAAAACTAAATTACAGTGTGGTGCAAACGAATGTTCCCACAAGCCTGAGACCAAGGCAACTTGTGGAAATACCTCTCAAAGCTACAAAAAAATCAACACTCTCGACCTCTATTATAGTCTTGTTGGTTCTCACCATCCCTCCCCTTCTCTCCCTCCTCCCTCTCTCTCTCTCTCTACCCCGTACCTTTCTCTCACCATCTCACTTTCAATTTCTCTTATTATCCTATTGGCTCTTTCCCTCCCTCCCCTTATCTCGCTCTCCCATCCCTCTCTCTCTTTTGTCTAACCCTCCCTCTCTCTCATTGTATCCCCCTCCCTTTCTCACTTATTTTATCCCCATCCCTATTTCTCCTCCACTCTCCCCACTTATTTCTTATCCTTTATAAACCCCCCTTCCCTCTCTCCCCACCTTCCTATGACTCTCACTATCTAACCCCCCTCTTCCTCCCTCGCCCTCACTCTCACACACTCTCTTTGTATTCATATCTCCCCCTCTCGCCCTCTCACACACTCTCTCTACCACCCTCCTCCCCCTCTCTCCCTCCTATCTCTCTCTATCTCTACCCATTTCCCCCCCTCACTTTGTATCCCCATCCCCTGAGTCCCTTCCCCACTCTCCCCCCCTTTATCTCTTTACCTCTCTCTATCCCCCTTCCATATCTCACCCCCTTCCTCTCACTCTATCTATTTCTACTCTCACTCTTCATATCCCTCCCCCTTCCTCTCACACTCTAAAACACTCACTCTCTACCCCCCCTCTTTTTATTTCTCTCTCCTCCTCTCAAACTCTCATTCTCAATCTATCTCTCTTTCTCATTGTATCCCCCTCCCTCTCTCTCCCCCACTCTCCCCCCTTTATATATTTTCCTTTATCTACCCCCTTTCCCTCTCTCTTCCCCCTTCCTCTAACACTTTCTCTCCACCCCTTTGTATGTCTCTCTCTCACTCACTCTCACACACTCTATTTACCTTCCTCTCTCCCCCTCTCAAAAACTCCCTCTCTACCCCCAATCCTCCCTCTCTCTCTCTCTCTCCTACATATACTCCTATATCCCCCTCACATTGTATCACCCTCCATTTCTATCCCCCACTCTAGCCTCACTTTCTCTCTTTACCTCTCTCTACCCCCCTTGCTTCTCTCTCCCCCTTTCCTCTCACTCTCTCTCTCTCTTTCTACCCCCCCCTCTTGGTATCCCTCTCCCTCCCTCTCTCACTCTCAAACACTCCATATCTATCTTTATCTATCCCCCTCCCACACTCTCACACGCTCTCTCTCTACCCACATCCTCCCTCTCTCTCCCCCCCCTCCGTCCCTCTCTCTCCTACATCTACCATCTCTATCCCACCCCTCTTTATCTCTCTCTTCCCCCCCTCTCCACTCCCTGTCTCTCTTGCATATAAAATTTCCTCTCTCTCATTGTATCTTCTTCCCTATATCTCATCCCCTTTCTCTCTTTTCCTCTGTCTTCCCCCCTTCCCTCTCTCACTCTCTCTGCCATCCCTCTATGTTGTTGAAATATTGGTTGTCATTGAATTGTTGAAAGATTTGTTTTCATTGATGTCAATCCTTGAACATGAAGTTAACAAGTTGCATGTCAGTTGCATGTCATTAAAAAGACATTATGAGTTGACCGTAAACTAGAAAAAAGGTAAATTCTTGAAAAAAAAGATAATTTTAGAAAATCATCGGATGAATCTAAAAATGACCAATAAATAAGAGCTAACTAGAGTTCCGCTATTCGTCAACTCACTTTTTTTATTACATGCATAAACAAAGAGATAATTGATAATTAAAAATAAATAAAAAAACTCGCAAAAACACTAAAACTCGAATTGGAGGCATCTATTGAAGCAATTTGGCTCCCTAAAAGTGTTGAAATGGATTTTTATCTGATAAATTAGATCGACACGGTAATAAAATCTTTGAGACACAACTCCCTATAAAATTTCATCCTAATCGGATAACCAAGTCAAAAGTTATGACTCTCAAAAATCCCTGTATTTTTTAATGAGATTGTCATTGGAAACACATATATACAGACATGATTTATATGAATATTTTTGTGTGAATATAGATTGGAATATATGAGGCAGTGAGACTAAGGAAACGAAGTTCAACTAAGGGAGAATTTTACAAGACTTAAGTGTATAGAAGAAAAGTTACTGCAACAATGTCTCTGAGGTAATCCACAAGTTGCAGAAGGCAAAACAATGGACATCCACGAGCATGCATTGTACAAGTTGTGGATCTATGAAGAATACTAAAAATATATCAGATATCTAATCCACTAGGTCAACTATATATTGAAGTCTTGATGATATATCGAAATCAGTAGCAACAATAGAAGTATCATAAACAACAACAGTGACATGTTAGCAGTCACAATGACAAAGGTAGTGACATATTGGTCTACATTTATATTTTAGGGAGGTTGGACGAGCCATGGAAAGGGGGTTGTAGCCTCCTTCTGGTTGGAGATGGTAAATTAGGGATTTGGATCTTCTTTCAGGTTGAAGCTAGTAAATAGGGGGTTGGAGTCTCCTTCTAGTTGTAGCTAGATAAATAGGAAGTTGGTGCTTCCAATGAATGTACTCTTTGATAAATAAGAAAATCATTCTATGGTTTTTTCTTGCATTGTACTTCCACGTAAAATTATGGTGTACTGTGTTTATGTGTTATTTATGCACTAAATTATGGTATTGATGATTTATTGAATACTAATGATAAACTATTGAATATTATTGAAGATTTTATATTGTGGTTAAAAAATAAATGTGCTCATATGGATTCAACCCTCCTCTTAGTATTCCAACATCTATCTCCCTCTCTCTCACTCTCACACACTCGTTTTTTATTCCTCTCTCCCCCTCTCACACTCTCTTACACTCTCTCTCTATTGCCCCTCCTCCCTCCCTATCTCTCTCTCTCTCTCTCTCTCTCTCTCTCCTACATCTAACCCTCTCTCACCCTCACTTTGTATTCCCCTTCCTCTCTATCCACCACTAAGCCCCCATTTTTTCTCTTTTCTTCTCTACCCTTCTTCCCCGTATCTCCCCCCTTGCTATCACTCTCTCTACCCCCTCTCTTGGTMTCCCTATCCCTCCCTCTCACACTCTCAAACACTCCCTCTCTAYCCCTTCCTCTCTATATTTCTCTCTCCCCCTCTCTCCCTCTATACCCCCCCCCTCTCTCCCCTCTCAAAGACTCCCTCTTTACCCTCCTCCCTCCCTCCCTCCCTCTTTTACAATCTACCCCCCTTTCCCTCTATCTACCCTACCTCTAACTCTCTCTCTCTCTCTAACCCCACTCTTTGTCTCCATATCCCTCCCTCTCACGCTCTCAAACACTCTCTCTCTACTCCCCCTATATGTCTTTCTCTTACCCCCTTTCACATTCACACACACTCTCTCTCTACCCCGCTTATCCCTCTCTCTTTCTCTCCCCTCCCTCCCACTATCTCTCTTATCCCTCTCTCCTACATATACCATCTCTCTCCCACCTCTCTCTCTCTCACCTCTCTTCCCTCCCTCTCTCTCTTTCATATAACCATCCCTCTCTCACTCACTATATGAACCTCCCCCTCTCTCCCACCCTCTCTCTCTTTTTCTATATCTACCCCCATTCCCTCTCCCCCCCATCTTTATCTCCCACTCCCTAACTCTCAAACACTCTCTCTGCCTTCATCTCTCCCCCTCTAACACGCTTTTTCTTCATCTCTCTCTACCACCCCTCTTTGTATTCCTCTCTCTTCCTCTCACACTCTCATACAATATCTCTCTACCCCCCCTCCATGTCTTCCTTTATCTCCCTCTCAGACTCTCACACATTATAGCAATTTTGTTACATCACAACGAAAGAAATGTCCTCGACTTAGACATGGAAAGACTTATACCTAGACCGAGAGATGGAAAGGTATGGGAAGATCTATAGATATACCTAGACCATGACCTATACCTATACGGTGACCATGACCATGACCATAACCTAGACCATCACATGTGACCTATACAATGACCATGACAATGAACATGACCTAGAGCTATAGCTATACCATGGCCTAGACCTATACGAGACCATGAACATCACCATGACCTAGACCATTACCTATACCTAGTCCATGAACATAACCCTTGTACATTATAAGGGTAATCCATTCTAGCAAAGTTTTTTGTGGAGGTTTTTAGTGTTACAAAATTTGATTTTTTTTTCAAAAAACCCTTTGCTACAACCTCCTCTATTGGTTTTGGATGTTTTAGCAGAGGGTTTAATGGATGCTTGATATAACTAAAAAAAATTGGGCGGGCATAGGTTTTAGAAGATGTTTTTTTTTCGGTGCTTTTATTGTAAAACCACATTGGTGTTCCTTTCAATAAAATTCCATGGGGTGTACCAAAATCAAAAATACACCAAAATGACCTTACATAAAATTCCCTAGATCATACATAAAAGAAAAAAGACATTGGTGTGCTATTACATAAATTCCCGGTGTGAACATCAAGAAAATCACACCAGGCATCATTACATGAAAATACCACATCATGTAAATAAGACAACAACACACTAGTTCTCCATTACATTACTTCCCCAATGCTTACATATGAAACAAATGCACCTGGACAATTGTGGTTAATATGCCCTGGATTCTCGTTTTGTTATATGCAACTCTAGTGCACTTATATTTAATTTATTATACATTTCAGTGTGTATACTAAATATAATACATCGAGGAGATTGTATTATTAAACACACTAGTGCGTTTAATTTTTTAAAGCATTGGTGTTGTTATTATATTTAAATAACCGATGCACATTTATCACATGCTCACCCTATAATTTCAAAATGATATATATTATCACACATTTTCTACACCAATGGTTCTATATAATTAATATGTACCAGT
>JASDQU010103445.1:119337-144786 GCA_032191745.1 Picea mariana | reverse complement strand
GACCTAATAGAAGCTTCCGCTTCTAGAAGGATCTTCCTCTAGATGCTTCTTTTTAGTATAAATAGGAGTCGAGGGTATTGAGAACCCTAGCTTGGATATTATTGTAACAGAGCGCTTCTCGATTGGAGGTTTCCCCCTCGAAGAGGCCTGTGAACATTGCTATCTGAATCAAGTGCTATTTCTGTTCAAGTGCTATTTCTGTTGCTATTTCATATATCGCTTCTGTGTATTGAGAATATTATGCTGGATATTTTACTGTTATTCTGTTATTTCTAGCATTTCGTTTCTGTTCTGCATATTTTATATATCTGGTATCTTGCACATAGACATAAAGCGTAATAAGTAAATATACTCTTATAAAATGGTAGAATATACATGATTTTGTAAATAAAAAAGCATGCGATATTAGTGATTGACTCATAAACCATACACATCATTTCGAAGCCTTGCCTCATGTCGATTATCACAAGATTTTTTTTGGCTCATATCCATACTTTGTTTCCTGCATGTTTAGTACACCATGACAAAGCATAGTTGATATAAGTAATATAGATGTTTCTTCTTATTCCATTAATTATAAAACAAGAGAAGTTAAACAACATAGTTACTTACAAATTGTTCAATTAAACCTTGATACTTCTACATATAGTCACAACCCTTTGTTAACCTAATGTTGATCAATTGTTCGATTGGATCTTATTTGTATGTTATCACCTATTAGTATACATCCATGGATCAGTGTAAATTAATTATTCAAATATAAAGATCAGAATAAATATGAAAACTTAAGTAACGTCGAAAATGTAAGTACTTAGAAACTTTGCGATCAACCCCTTTTTTCCTCATCATCTTGTCTTATGTGATGACTGGGTTCCATTTTTTTCTTTTATTCAACAAAACAATTGAAAAATAGTATTTAATGTGATAAATAAATTCAATGTACATAAAAGAATCAATGAATAATCACATACCTATGATGCACGTTGTTTTTGGAATGCATCCTCCTATGATGCAATTTTGTTCATTTCTTTTACCATCTCCTTGTACACTCTTTTGGACATCCCCATTGACATGTATTGGATTTCCCCTCATTTATTGGTTGGAATTTTAATAATATTCATAAAAAATGAAAAAGAACAATAATGTTTTCTTAAATGAACATGAAAGTAAATATATAAAAACAAATTAATTTGGTAATTATTGGAACACATTAGAGATAAACATGTTTAGTAGTAATAACTTTTATACGACTCTTTTTTATTATTGTAAGTTTTTTCTTTTGCAAGTCTCACAGGTCTCATTGACCTTGGCTCTGGAAACACTTCTTGTAGTAAACGCATATGCTGATTCTTGGAGTCATTGGATTGATTTTTGTATTGTAAGTGGAAATGATGTTTATACATTTTTTCAACTATATCCCTCAAAGTTTTATAAAACATTTTCCCCCTATCATTAACTTCAAGAACCACTCTATATGAACTGATGACCAAGCATTTATTATCTTCTACATCTTTAATATTTTTTTTCCTTTTGTGACAAGATTCTATTCCCTCGCTATCGGTCGTTGCATAACATTAAAAAAAGTGAAAATGAGTGTTTAAATCATGTTAGTGATTAATTTTAAGAAATTCATTTTTAGTAAAAGTAAAAGAAAAATATACTATCGATTACCTTTTGATACACCTGTTTCCTTTGATTGCAACATTTCCATAAATATTTTACACCTTTTGCACTCAGATTGTGAACAATCTTATCGAGTTTTTCAAGTTTTTTCTCTGCATGACACACATTAACCGATACACATCATTGATTTAAACTTACAAATATTTCAAATTGTATATTAACATTTTAATGAAACTTAAAGAACTTGCACACCTCTCTTATTGGGATGTGCTACCATCATGCTCACTACAATAAGATGTTTTCTTTGAACTTATAGAAACCATCTTTTATTATAAAAACCCAGGAATCATCATAAATATAAATTATGAAATTTGTATACAATCTGTTATTTTGGTTCACTTCATTAGATAGAACACACTTGAGTGTCAAGAATGTACTCACACCAGTATGCACTAGGTGTCATTGAGCACTGCTAATCCATATGGATATGATATAAAATGAATAATATATATTTTTTTACCACTCAATGATTTACATAGATATATGTGTCGTGGTGCATTTGTCTTATAGTGACCACAAGGGTGATTTTCATGTAAAGGATGCACCATGATGTATTTTGTATATAGTGTGCACCATGTACCACAAAAACGTTTTTAAAAAAATTTGTTGACAATGATAAAGTTGACAAGGATTGGGATCTCATGCAATGAGTAGTACAATTGAAATATATACCAAACTCCCTATATGTAACTAAATAAACCTAATAAAAATCTATTACTTAAAAAAATAAACCATAAAAAAACTATTTCTTATAAAAATAAACCTTATAAAAATCTATTCTTTATAAAAATAAACCCTATAAAAATATTTTGCTTAAAAAAAGAGGGGAACAAGAAAAAACAAAAAATATATATGCAATTGGCAATAATGAAGGTTACTATGAAACCCTTATTTTTTTTTTTAACATGCATTGAAAATAGTTTGAATCAAATAGGGAAAGATTGAAATGAATAGTAGTATGCAATCACATACCGAATTTTTTTTATCTCTAGATTTGTATGTGCCCTATGGATTCCTTCCAATTTTGGCTCTTCAAAAAAATCCAGCCACTCCAAATTCTTTCGTCGTAAATCTCTCTTTCACAAATCTTACCTCTAAATTTTTCCAAAAAATCAACTAAGGAATAGTGTTTTCATTTATAAAAAATACATTTTGAAAAATGAAATTCCCTCTCTTTTTCCGTTGTGTTTTTTCAATTATTATGTAAAAACACTTACTAAATTATGTATTCTTAAAATTAAGTTTTTTGCCAAATCATTGCACCTTACTGAATAGTGCACCTCGGTGCGTATCTAGGAAAAAACACATCGATACCAATTTTATCGACAAAATAGAAATGCAAACCTCTAGTATTAAATTTTTTGGATGTTTTGGTTTGTGGAGGTTGTAACGGATGTGAAAGTTCAACACATTGCATAGTTTGTAGCACCAGTGCATTGCATAGTTTGTAGAACCACTGAGTTATGGATATATATACGCATCAATGCGTTATAAAATACACAAACACACTGATAAACTTTAATATCATATTCATGCATGCATTAATGATGGTTTTAGCTCAAATTTGTGGAAAACAAGGTTATAATATCAAATGGCCAATACTTCAAATTCCATCTCATTACATATAATTGAAATTTTGTTAACTTCTCCCACACCGGTTGAAGTAAGTCTAGATTTTATTTATAATTCATTTATCTGATTGAATTTATGTCATTTATGCACACACATTTGAATAATTTTTCATTGAATTTTGTAGGATCATGAATTGGATCGAGTTCAAATGAAAAAGATATTCCACAAGTGCAAAAATGTTGCAAGATCTTATCAGGAGAAATATACCACAGAAAAATTTTTAATGAAAGTGAACAACTGCTTTACCCTCCCAATTTTAACATGCCATCTCCCAGTAACCAACAACCTGGTCAATGATATGACACCATGAATTGTATCTCTTTTATGAAATTCCAATCGTATGTGGTTGTTCAAAATGAAAAGGTTTGAAGAAGAACCTTCGATGTGTCACATTGTCTCATTATATTAATGATTGAATACCCAAATTTGATGGTCCAATACCTCCCATTGTGGTCAATAATTCAATAGGTGATATATAAAAGACACGTAGTAATACTTCTATGTGGTCCCTTTTTGAAAAGTTTGAAGCTAGATCAACTATGTTTCCTCTTAAATTGGCCAACCCATATCCTTCTATTGAGTCAATAGAGATTTCTTATGGTGAGCCAAAGTATGATATCGATACGACCCAAAACATCACTACTAGGAGATAAAAAAAATTATATGAGCTAAGAGAAAAAATGTCCAAGTACACACCAAAGTCTGTTCAATTATTGGAAGGTGGCGATGACTTATCTCTTCCTATCCCGTATAAAGTAAATACCAAACTAGTTACAACTGAGATTTGTATGGTTCTTGGTCATCGTCCATGCCTACGCCCGATGTTGGAATCAAACTCTTTTTTTGTGGTAATAGTTGTATGATTTCCAAGTCTAAAATAGATGTTGAAAATATTGGGTTGTTTATCCTTTCACATGTATTTGTTCCTCCCAAAACATCAGTGACTCTTATACCATTTTCTGTTTCTCTTTATAGTCGGTCTAATTACTTGAATATTGTCCAATAAATACATAACATTTCCATGTATAGTATGTGCATGAATGGTTATGCTTCTCATATAAATGTTATTATTTTATGAATTGCATGCATTTATAGATATATTCTTATTAATTTCAAATATATATAAAAAAAAATTATAATTTTTTTATTGTTTCTTATTATTTTAATATTTTTCTTGTAACATGTATCATAATTTAAAAATACATGTCTATGTTTTTGCAATAAAAATTTAACACAATCATTTTCTAGAAAATGATATTTTTTTTTTCTACAAACTTAAGAAAAACATGTTGATTATATTAACACCTTTATCAATTTTTTTATATTATTAATAGAAAGTGAGGTTTATTTTATAGTCTAATATGACACTTGGAATAAGTCATCCCAATATAATAATTGAAAAAAAAAAGAACATCCAAATATGGAAGATATATGTACCATCACTACTCATAAATATAACAATTATAAATGCAATTATGAACGATTATTATAATGTTATCAATAAAATAAATAAATAAAATAACATTTCATAAAAGTAATTTTTATTTGTAAACATGTTTAATCATTATATCGCATCTTGCTGGAAATTAAAAAATTCACCTTGAGTATTAATTTGACATTTTATGGCATTATTAGTTTAATTTTTCACAATTACAATCCAAAGTAAATGATTTCACAAAACTAAAGTTAAACATTATATGACAACTCTAAATTCTGATGAGTGATACATATTAAATTTAATTTAAAAACAATGAAATCATTAGCATACTTATATACATTTTATAAACAAAACAAAACAACAACATCAACATGATTTGAAAAAACACAATATACATGTGTGTTATATTGTTTATGGCTCACCGGTGCATTTGTGATCGCACTAGAGTGGTTTTTATGTAAAAATGCATCGAGAAAAAATTTAATTGAAAACGTATGTATGCAAACATCCACAATTAAAGTTTTGCAATCATAAGTCACTCTTCGGTGCCACTCATAATTTAGCACATGGACTTGATCCCGTGCCACTTCCTCAGTTCTCTCCTTCACATCTCCTACTCCATGGGCCGCTTGGATTTCTCCAACATATTGTCCTCGTCATTCCTGTATCCATAATATTAACTGGCGTTAATTCACTTGTAGATCACATACCTACACCTCCTCTTCTTCACCTAGATGGGGATTATCAAATACATGTTTGTGGATGGGGAGAAATTTAGTAGTCCCAGAGTATATTTAACTAGGGTGCTTTCTCATGGCACTTGGAACATCGACTTTGTTCCCTTCCAAGTCCATCATATTGGCCCCTACTTTGGCATAATTAGGATTGCCAAGCTCTATGGTCGGAGCTTCCAAATGCCCCTTTGTCCTATTCAACAAGAAATGACCATGGTGGATGTATTAATTATAAAATTATGTTAGCTTCAACATTGACCTAAGATCCATATTGTATATTTAATATAAGTTAAGAAGCACATTTGGAAAACCAATCTATGTCCATAATCTTTGTTATCATGTCTTATCGCTAAATATTAAGCATTTCCTTGGCCTCGGCCTACTCCTCCATGAGATCCTCACCCATGTACTTAATAATATGTTCAACATGTTTCTTCTTATCTACAACCATGTGGTTAATTTCTTTCTCATCTATAAGGGGCACATGGGAAACAAACTGTTTTTCTCTCTGTTCTTGTTTTCCCTTATCCCACTCTCCCATTTATTCCACCACATCCTCTTATTCTACGAATAGGACCGGATTAACAGAATTTGCCTCACTTCTCTTGATCATCAACCTATCCTCCCTCTAGATATAATTGATCCTTTTCCACTACCTCAGTGATCTAGCCTACATATCCTCCTTCGTGGGTAGCTCAAATTTCTCCATGATATCATTATCATCATTGCAAGTGCTATAATAATTGGCATCAATTCACTTGTAGATAACATACCTAGACCTCCTCTTAGTTTTCTTAGGAGAATTATCAAATATCTCTTTGAAGTTGGGGAGGAATTTATCAGTCGCACTTGGACAATTGATTGTTGGAAGATGGTATTCCACAATCTTCCATCAACAAATTGTACAAGTGTGGCTAGAACATTCCTCTCCGGTATCAAAGAGATATTCGATAATCACCACAAGGAAAATAAGATGAGGTATATGTATTTTATCTACAAATGGATTTATCCTAGTTATTATGGAGACAACAATGACGAGAACAATATATTGGGGAAAGTTGAGGGACCCATGGAAGACAACATACAGGCCAGAGCATTGAGGGAGTGGTAGAGGATCAAGTCTACCTAGAGGAAAACGAAGATGATGATCAAGAGAGAGGATGTCATTTCCATTAATCCATTACTATTCGAGGAAGATGATTATGTGGTGGAAGAAATGGGAGAGAAAGACAAGGAAAACCAACAACAAAGAGAGAGAGAGTTTGTTACCAATTTTCCCCATTTGGATGACAAAACAATCAAGTGCATGATTGGAGAAGAAGAAGCATGATGAAATTCTTAGTAATTACATGGGTGAGGATCTCATGGAGGAGCAGACCAAGGCCAAGGAAATACTTAATATTTAGAAATAAGACATATTGACAAATCTTATGGATCATCGATTTTTTTCCAAATGATATTCTTAACTTGTATTAAATATAAAACATGGAGGTTAGGTCAATATTGATGTTTACATAGTGTTATAATTAATATATCCACTAGGTTTATTTCACTCTGAACAGGGAAAAGGGGAACTAGGAAGCTCTGATCATAGAGCTTGGTAGTCCTAATTATGCCAAAGTAGGGGCTGAGATGATGGACTTGGAAGGGAATGAAGTTGATGTGCTCGGTTCCACAGGAAAGGGCCCTGATTACAAATATTTCACGTCTACAAAATTACTCCCCATCCACAAAGAGCTATTCGATAATCCCCCTCAAGGAAAAAAAGAGGAGGTGTAGGTATGTGATCTACAAGCGAATTAACACTAGTTCATATTATGGCTACATGAATGATGAGGAAATTATCTTAGAGAAATTCAAGGGTTTAGAGGAGGAGGAGATGTGAGGCAGAGCACTGAGAAAGTGGTAGAGGATTGAGTCCATGCACTAAATTATCACAGTCACCAAAAAGTGACCTATGTTTTTTCCTCTGCAAAGAAAAACCTTCACAAAATTTAACTATGGAGGTTTGCATTTGTAGATTGTGAATTGATTTATTTTTCTTTTGGATGCTACTACTGTGCTCGACATTGTAAGCATATCAGATTCACATAAACCCTTTCTAGGCACATATATATATATAGATAAAATGAATTTAAAAAATAAAACACAAACATATATAACTAACATATATTATTAAAAAACTGAAAGTAGTTTCTGTTTGCAAAAAAATAGTGAAAACGTTAGTGGTACTCTTAATAACTACAAATTCATAACGTCTGGTGCTCTTTATCAGATATTAGGCACCAAATAGACATCCATTAAATATAACGCATCATCGTGTCATTGTTAGTTGAGCACTAACATCTATAGCAGTGTGTTGTGATATATAATGTACGAGTTAAGGGTTGGTGTTAAACCATGCAGTACAATGAGTTATATTAAACACACCAACTGTCTATGTTAGTTCATGCACCAGTCACTTTTAATCGGTGCATTTGCTTTTCATGACACAATGTTAATGGACAATCTTACAATGCATATTGGAATGATAATTTTTAAACTATTTTTCCTTGTACAACTTACTTAACCATCCTAGTGTGCTTAGTTTAAAGAAATGCAACAGTATGCATCAACACTAGTGTGTTTGTATTATAATGCACTGGTGACAAGGCATCCCATAAAACAAACCGAGATGGAAAATTATTATGTATTTTTCTCATTGTGTTGTAGTAGACATTACCTATGTATTTTATTTATGTATTTTTCTCATTGTGTTGTAGTAGACATTACCGATGTATTTTATTTATGTGATACACAACAAAGGATATTTTTTATTCAAAAACTAGGTGGTGTGTTCGACTAATAGAATGCACTGGTGCATTTATCTCAATTGGTGTACTTCCTAGAATCTTTGTGGTGCTTACCATAATACACACTATGCTGAAAATTTGGGAAAATTCATCTCAATGCCAGGATCTTTACATTAGCGGTGTGTTTTTTGATCCATCCACACGGACTAGTAAAATTGTTGAATATGAACTTATGCGATGTGATGTGTTATTATAAACACATATGTTCTACCATGCTATTGGAGCATCAATGCTTTCTTTAATGGTGTGTTATGTTGTCAACAAAACCAGTTACAGGGAATCCACTAAAATGACACAATGAGTCAATGCGAGATGTTATTATTAATTCATCTGTAGCATTGTGATAGTGGAGCATTGTCCTTTTGTTTTTTAGTGCATTGTAAATGTGATTGCATTAGGAATGAGGCATCCAATGAGATGCCCCACTATGAAAATTCAGGAAATATATGTCTTGGTGCGTTGTTATATATAGTGCCAGTGCATTGGATTATAATTGTTGCACTACTACATTAAATTTTATAAATTGTTATGTTAGAAATTCAGTTAGTTAAGTGAAGTGTACCGGTGCATAATTTTAAATGGCACCGGTGTGATTAATTTGGTGTGTGTATGTTTTTATAAAGTATGGTGGTGCATTTGAACATTGATTTTCCAGGGTGTTATTTTTCCAGTACACCCCAATGTGTTTAGTTAAAATTGGTGCACCTCTAGGTTAAATTTTTAATAAGGTTGAGATAGAAGTGTGGTTAATGAAGTGTAATGGGATGGTGCAGGTATGAGCCCATCTTGCATCAGTGTGGGGAATTCTAAAGGAGGCACCACCTTGTTTTCAATAATATATTGTGATGCACTAGATTAAACGAAATCCATGCAAACATATAAAACATTGTTGGTCATGGTGCTCACTGTGTACTTAACACAATATGAATCGCTTCGAGGTGAACTGAATCATTTACGTGCACCGCGTGAAAAACATTTCAAACTAAATTCTAATTTTCATATGGAAATGTGTGGAATCCACAAATGGAGCTATCCTACTCGATGTAGACCACTAGAAATAGGGTGTCTCAGGAATAAAGGCGAGCATCAATGTTTGTTTGAGAGTTTGGAAGCATGGGATGCATTGTAACAATGAAAATTGGTTTGGTATTTTTTTTTATTTACCCTACCATGCCGCACCTTTAGACATAAAGATGCACGAGGGTATCGTTCAACAACACCAGTGTGATTTATTTGGTGAAATTAATTTTATTATAAAGTATGGTGGTGCCACTAAAACATGGATGTGCTAGTATTGTACTCTTTATGAACGTCCTTGTGCATACTTCTCAAAGACGCCAGTGTGATTTATTGAATGTAATTTTATTTTAAAGTGTGGTGGGGCTACTGGAACATGGACGCATTGGTTCTATATTATTCATGATCTGGTTGGTGTGTATATACCTTAAAGGTGCACTGAGGAGAAAAACTGCACAAAACTTTATAGCCACTTGCCTCCACTATGAAAAATGATGGTTCATTTGAACATTTAAGTCCTGGTGCAAGAGTTTTTAGGTGTGCACTAGGGAATTTTTACCATAAAGGTGAATAAAAAAAAAAACCTTTGCAAAAACCTCTAGTCTCCCACCTCTACTAACAACCTCTGCTATAAATAACTACATGAAGAATTTTTTAGGGAGGTTCCATAAAAACCTCTATAATAAGGTGTTCTCCTTGTAGTGCTAGTCCATATAATCCTAAGAATAACCTATACCCAACCCTTGACCCTCTCCACAGCTGAGCCCTAAGTGCACTATGCCTATACCTCTTATTGAAGGCCTCACAACCCTCACACCTCCATCTTGGTGCTCTAACCATTGCTCTAACACTTTCAATATTAATCCTTTAGGTCCTAGTTGTTCCCAAACCTTTCTATATATTTATTCATAAAGTTAATTCAACCAAAATAAATGTTTTATGTGTTTCATTAAGAGTGTGCATGCACTCATGTGACCAGAAATAAATGAGGTTGAGTGTGCTTGGAACACATCCCTACCCAACAGGAACATGCACACATTCTTGTTGGGTAGTTATATGTGCCAAGCACACTCCTAAACCTCATTTGTTCCAAAAATGTGAACTAGCTCGACATCTACATGCAAAAATAACAACAACATAAAGGTTTTGTTTTTCTTTTTGGAGAGCAAACTGGTGTCTTCTTGTGTAATTGGTAGAAAAATTTATGCAATTGTAAGATGATCATTTCTGAAAACAAAATTTGTGTCTTCTTGTTTAATTAGTAGACGAATTTGTGCAATTGGAAGAAAATTGTTAGTGGAATGCAAACTTGTTTCTTCTTTTGTATTTGGTAGAATAATTTGTTCAATTGGAAGATAATAGTCTATAGAGATCTTGCTTGTGTCTTCTTGTGTAATACCATGAAAAAATTGTGTAATTGGAAAACAATTGTCAATGGAAAGAAAATTTGTGTATTCTTGTGTAATTTGTAAGAAAAATTATTTAACTAGAAGCCAATTTTCAGTGGAAAGAAAACTTGTGTCTTCTTGTGTTATTGGTAGACAAATTTGTGTAATTGGAAGACAATTTTCCATGGAAAAAAAAAATGTTGTGGTGTGATTGAAGACAATTGTTCCCTTTAAGCATGGAGAACCTATGGAATCAAAGTAGAATGTATTCGAGGGAAGAGAACCCCATTTGAAAAGGTAAATGAATAAAGAGAAAAGGAAAGGTTAGGTATGCCAAAATGTAGGCTTTCAACATAGGGAAATCAAACTTCTAGTGGAATATGTTTCGTTGTTGTTTCTCCTCTATTAGCATAATAAAAAAATAGGATTTTAGGAGAGACCAATCTAGTTCAGACTTCTATTGAACCTCCAATCACTATATTATCAAGACAAGTTTTTGTGGATAACCAGATGATGGAGGATTTGCTTGGAGCTCATTATAGAATGAATGAAATTAAGAGGAAACTAGTGCATATCCTTTTGGAGAAGAAGTTCCGATGGTGAAATGTATTGTTGGACAGTCATATGTTCTAGAAACTAGTCATGGGCATGTCCAATCTCCTCCCAAAATTGATTCACTATTGATTGAAGGGAAACAAAATACTATGTTGTTAACTCCATAGCAGGGAGCTCAAGAATGCCAAAATACAGGTTCATCACCCCTACCTATATTGAGAAGTGTGCAACAAAGAAATCCTAAACACATTCAGGTGGATGAAGTTGGTTTAGCATCACTTGAAAGTGATTTACCTAACTGAACTATTTTTTATCATTCTTATAAAATCATTAAAGAATATTTTGAACCAAAATATGATGCTGCTAAATGTCAATTATTTTTGGCATTGTTCAAATCTAGAAGTTTGACCGTGGTTAGGGGAATTTTTAGCATTAAATAGTAAAAAAAATAGAAATAAGTCATCATTCTATTAGAAAACCTGTGGATTCTTCTAAAAAATTGGTTATAAATCTTATTCTAAAGACCGTAATGAAACTTTATGTGTCTTGTCACAAGCAATTGTTAACAAGACCACAAGAAAACATCGCATGATCCAACAAACCTCTCATATCATTAAATGCAATATCAAAACCCTCATAATGTATTCTAATAGACAAGATAACCTCAACACAGGTGTCCCAATAGATTCATGGGCCCTCACTAGTGGGATAACTTGTTCTAACATGAAGTTAATTGAAATCGTTAGGGGACTAGGAGAGGCTTTTTGGCATGAGAACACTAGGCCTTCTTCCAACCAAAAAGATGTACAAAAATAGAGGAGGGGATCTAGGGACATTGAACCCCACATTAAACACTTTCTTACATGACATAGAAATAATAGTATGAAAGATTCAAAATAATAAATAGTGCACTTAACTTGGGATAAATATTTTTCCATAAATGCAAGCCTTTGTATGTTCGAATAAACACAATTTGTAACATGTGTTGTTGTAGATATCACATTGAGTATGGTTATTATTATGAGACATACACACACATACACACACATATTTTTCGTGTATTTCATAACAAAATTGTATAGGAATGCTTAGTTATATTTCCACCACCATCCTCTAGAGACTTCATTCACAACATCTTGTGTACACGGTCAGAGGGTTGTACATTCTATCAAAAATATTTCCTATATGGGATATGCTCCATGTGTGGTGGAATGGAATTAATGAGAAAGTGCATCCATGTGAGTAATGAGTATTAATTGGGGAGGAAGGAGGTTGACTTGAAAAGATTTAAATATGTCACGTATGATATTGGAGGAAGGAAGGAAAGAAAAAAGATAAAATTAGTGACTTCCCAGATACGAGTATGTGACTTCATGAAGGACTTTTTCTTAAATATACAACAATATGTTCATCATGTCCATATGGATCGATGGAAGGACACACATTTTAGAATATGCAGGGATACATTTCCTGTTGGTACGATCTTATCAATGGTTTATTTTGCTAAGAACTACACCCTTCAATCGCAAAATGAGATTCAAAGCTAATATTATCACTCAGAGCAATTCTACATAATGTCCCATATAACATATAGGCATGGGATGTATAGTAATAAATAATTTTATTTATTTATTGAAGGAGTATAAATTCTACCTAAGTGATAATCGGTTCCATGACTTAGCCTACGTACAACATTGCTTTCAGTTGTTTTACAATCACCTTAAGGAGAAGAACACATATGGATCCAATTTGGATTTGGTCATATGGTTGCATAGGATAGTTAAAAAATAATCATATATTTCAATGTTTGTGTATGTTTCACAAAAAACTCAAGGTACCACATATTTATCTCACACTTTGCTTCATCAATTATTTCTTGAGTGACATATTTTCTTCTCTTTCTTTCCTTGGTTCCTCTAAAGCACCAATTAGTTCTGCTTCATGATTCTTTTCCTTTTCAATATCAATATTGTCTTCTATTTCATTAGGATTTTTTGAATCATCACTTTCAATTTTCAAATAAAGGAATTCAAATTCAAGATGTCCACACTTTTCACAATTAAAGAAAAAGAACTCACCTTTGTTGGCTTCTATCACTTTGGACTCTTATTCTTCTGAATCTGTCTGACTTGATGATCATCATTCTTCTTGTTTTGTACCTGTATCTTATTTATGAAACCCTAATTTATCCCAAAGTTCTTTAACCGATGAATATTTTCCCACTTTGTCCTTTGTTGAGAGGGGAAGGGGGTGAATCAATAATGAGCAATCTATACCACTTGTTAATCCTTTTAACCACAATGTATATTCCTTTAACTTATTCAACAATGTTCATTAATTCATCATTAATATGTTATTGCATAATATAACATTAAAATCCATCAGTCCATAATAAACAATAATAGACACATCCATACAATGCACATCACAACAGTATTTTATGTGGAAACCCAATGCAGAAGAAAACCACAAAATTATTTTCTTATATGTCATTTAGAACTATATTCAAGGAAGCACCAAATTCCAATTCTCCAGCTCCAATTGGAAGGAGATTTGACCCCCTGTATTTTCAGGCTACAACCTCACGGAAGCTCCAACTCCCCAATTCTCTAGATACAACCAGAAGGAGGCTAAAATCCCCTATGCTCTCTAGCCCCAACTGGAATATGGCTACAACCACTTGTCCTTGCCCCGTCCTATCGCCCTGAAGTTAAATGGAAAATATATGATGAAATCATTGCCACACTGTCACTATGAGATATACCATTGTAAACCTATACCAATTTGTGCCAACAACATGTACCCAACCTATACCAATAGCATGTAATCAATTTGTACATGTACTTAGTTTGTACCAACAAAAAGAAACATGTACACGACCTGTATATGCTACATCTCACGTATGTACGTGCCTTATCTATACTATTTCATGCATATGTATGCGGCCTATCTATACTACAGCCTGTGTACACCTTCAGTAACCTAGGGTTTTCACCTTTTATGAAACTTTAAACACTTTGATGCCTCTATCACATCAACCTGCAACATTCCATTGTGTCTTATCTGTAGTTGTTCCATGTTCTTACATCACCTTATACACCCCTTAACCAAGTGCATCTATGTCTCTTTAGTCATGTGCCATACATGTGTGTACAATCATGAAAAAGTGTAATAATCCTCAGATGGACTAGACTTCAAAACCTTATTGATATACAACCTCACACCATACAAAAAACTTCACAACCACTTCAAAACCAAAACCCTCAACCGTGTAACAAGAAATAAAAACTATGTCTCAACACTTGAACCAACAATATAAACCAATGAATAATACTAACATATCAGTGTTGTATTTCTGTATATCTAGCTCATACTATAAGTGTCATACAACCAAAACCCTCTTTAGGAAAAAACCTCAAACTCCCATAACCATATCTCATGGAGACAACAATATATAACTTCACATAAGAATATGGCATACCTTTTGAATATGTAGATAGATCTGTTGTACCTGATCACTGTAGATATTCCTGGGAGATTTCTTTTAGACTCTGAGAACCTGACACCCTCAATAACTCAAGATTTCATGGATTTTCCCACATGTACGCGCCATGTTATACTTCCATCCTGCATATGTACAAACCCTTCTCCACTGCAACCCACGTACACCTGGATAACAAGGTTTTTTTCAATATTTCTGTAATTCTGAAACTTTCTTCGTCAACCCTTTGTGCTACCTCAGACTTGCATAACTTCAAATGCATCAATGAGTACCTGCAATAAATATTACAGAACAATAAGTGTTCAATGTGTTCAATAGGTGATAATAGGAGAGTCTTGCTCTCTTATTTATACTTTCATGTAGCTTCCTCAAGGGTTTACCTTCTAACCAACTTAACCCAAATTCCTTCTTTTAGTTCTAACCCACTTTTAACCACTTCTCCACTTATAACCACTTTATCCACAAATAGTGAATTCTCCACATCTAGTTGAAACTAACTTTATTATTTAATTAATTTCTTTTGCAACCACTTTGACTTATCTGTAAATAGTAAACTCACCACTTCTTGTTGCAACCACTTTATTGCAACCACTTTGACTACTTTATTATTTAAATAATTTATCTTTGCAACCAATTTACCATAATTAACAAACTCACAACTTCATTTTGCAACTAATTTGCTTTTAATTATTTTCTTAATGTGACAACTTTACACATGATTAACTCCCAGTTACTATCAATTTGACTAATACACTTCTTCTAGGAGCTTCTAGTATAATTGACTTCTTTGACCTACTAGGGGATTCTAGATAACTCATGAGGGTTCTCAAACTTCACTGAGCCATATCTCCTCAATTGTGAGGAACTACGTGATGTACCACATATCACCAGAAATGGCATGAAATATACTATCCATGTAGAATAGTCTTACCTTCATATTAATTGATATTCATGCCATTAAACCTCAAAAAAATTTGGATACCTTACCCATACCTTTTTTCTACTAGAATTCACTACAAGAATTCTCCAAGGTTTGACATCAATCTCTAAGGGTTGACATCAACCTACAATATCACTCTCCAAGGATTGACATCAATGACAACCAACAATCCAAACCAATTTTTTGATAGGTAAATCACCTTCAAGTAATGTTATACCAATTTCATCCACTTGAATGCATTTAGGAGTTATTTGGCACACACTACTAAATCTAGGTAGGGACGATGAACCTATATTCTGTCATTCTTGACCTCTCTACTATGAAGTTAAAACCATAGTATTTATTTCCCACTAAATATCTAGAGGATCATTTTTCATAGGAGAGTGGACATGCCATTGACTAGTTTTTGGAACATCTCATTGTCCAACAAGAGGTTGCACCATGGGAACTTCTTTGCCAGAAGGCTATGCACTAGTTTCCTCTTAATATCATCCATTGTATATCAGCTCCAAGCAAATACTATATCATCTGGCCATCCACAACAACTTGTCTTGATGAGATAGTGATTGGACGTTCAATATAAATATGAATTGGATTAGTCTCTCCTGAAATCTTATGCTTTGCTTGTGTTGATGGATGAGAAACAACAAAAGAACCTATTTCAAAACAAATTTGATTTTCCTCTGCTGAAAGATTGCATTTTGACATACCAAACCTTTCCTTCTATCTTTCTTCGTTTACCTTTTCAATGGGTTTTTCTTTACTAGAAGACTTTCTACTTTGATTCTGTAGCTTCCCCATGTTTAAAGGGAACAATTGTCTTCCAAGCACACCAGAACAAGTTTGTTTTCCACTGAAAATTGTCTTGCAATTACACAAATTTATCTACCAATTACACAAGAAGACACAAGTTTGCTTTCCACTTACAATTGACTTCGAGTTAAAAAAATTATCCTACAAATTACACAAGAAGACAAAATTTTATTTCCTATGAAAATTGTTTTCCAATTACACAAATTTGTCTTGTTATTACACAACAAGACACACACAAGCTTTCTATAGACAATTATCTTCCAATTGAACAAGTTTGTCTACCAAATACCAAAGAAGACACAAGTTTGCATTCCACTGACAATTGTTTTCCAATTCCACAAATTTGTCTACCAATTAAACAAGATGACAAATTTTTTCTTTCCAAAAACAATTGGCTTGCAATTGCACAAATTTGTCTACCAATTATGCAAGAAGTCATATGTTTTCTTTCCAAAAATAATACAAAAAAATATCTTGTTTCTATTTCTGCATACATATGTTGGGCTAGTCCTCATTTATGGGACAAATGAGGTTGAGGAGTGTGCTTGGTACATATACCTACCCAACAAGAATGTGTGCACATTCTTGTCAGGAAGGGATGTGTTCCAAGCACACTTAACCTCATTTCTTTCTAATAACACGAACATGTGCGCACTATCAATGCAACACATACAACATTTATTGTGGCCCAATTAACTTTATGAATAAATATATATAGGGGTTTGGGCACAACTAGGACATAAGGGAGTAATATTGAAAGTGTTAGAGTAGTTGTTAGAGCACCGAGATGGAGTTGTGAGGGTTGCAAGGCCTTCAACAATAGGTATAGGCATAATGCACTTAGGGCTTGGGTGTGGAGAGGCTTAAGGGTCATGTATAGGTTATTCCTAGGGTTAGATGGAGCTAGAACTTCAAGGAGAACACCTTCTTGCAGATGTTTTTATCGAACCTCCCTGAAAAATTCTTATTGTAGTTGTTTATAGCATAGGTTGTTAGCAGAGGCGACCAACTGGAGGTTTTTGCAAGGTTTTTTTTCTTTGGTGCACGTTTATGGTAAAAATTCCCAAGTGCACACTTGAAAACTATCGCACCAAGAATTAAATGTTCAAATGCACCATCAATGTTCATAGTGGAGGTAGGTGGGTGTAAGTTTTTGTAGAGTTTTTTTCCTCCGTGTGCCTTTATGGTATATACACATCATCCAAATCATGAATAATATATTTAACTAATGCATCCATGTTCCGGTAGCACCTCCACACCTTAAAATAAAGTTACATGCACTGAATAAATCACATTGTCGTTGTTGAATAGTACGCAAAAGGATGCTCATAAATAATACAATACTGGTGCGTCCATGTTTCAGTGGCACCCCCATATTTTATAATAAAGTTACATGCACTTAATAAATCACACTAGTTTTGTTCAATAGCAGCCATGGTGTGTCTTTATGTCTAAAAGTGCAATATGGTATGGTAAATAAACAAAAATTACCAAATCAATTTTCGTTGTTATAATAAATCTCGTGCTTCCAAACTCTAAAAAAATCACCGATGCTAACCTTTCATCATAAGACACCATGTTTCTGGTGCTCTACACCGACTAGGATAGCTCCATTTGTGGATTCCACACTTTTCCACATTTTTGAAATTACCATGAATTTTCATTTCTTTTCAATGGTGCAACCATGCCTCTTTGGGATATAAGATACCAAGTAAATTATTTATTACCTTCCTATTTGCATTTTCATGCAATGAAAATTCTAATTTATCTAGAAATTTCACATTTTTTTTCATTTTTTTTTCCATGTGGTGCACCTAAACGATTTGACTCACCCTGAAGAGGTGTGTATTGTGTTAAGTACATAGTGAGCATTGTATTCGACGCATTTTTATATGTTTTCACCGATGTCGTTAAATCTAGCATATCACAATAAATTATTAAAAACAAAGTGGTGCATCCTTCAAAACACCTCGACACCCATAAAAAATAGGTTCATACCTACACCAACCCATTACACTTCATTAACCACACCACTATCTCGACATTACATAAAATTTAACCTAGCAGTGCACTAATTTTAACTAACCGCACTAGGGCATATTGGAAAAATAACACTTCGGAAATTAAATGTTGAAACACAATTCCATACTTTATAAAAATATAAACCCACCAGATAAATCACACCGATGTCATTTAAAATTACTCATCGGTACACTTCACTTAACTAACTTCACTGCTAACATAGTGATTTATAAAATTTAACATAACAGTGCAACAATTGTAATCCAACACACTGACACTTTATACAACAACGCATTGGGACATATATTTCCCAAATTTTCATATTGGGGCATCTCATTGGACACCTTGTTTCCAGTGCACTTGCATTTACAACACACTGAAGAACAAAAGGACAATGACCCACTATCACGGTGTTACTGACGCATTAATAGTAACACCTCACACTAGTTTGTTGTGTCATTTCAGTGGACTCCCTGTAATCTGTGTTGTTGACAATATAACACACCTTAAAAAAAATGTTGTTGCTTCAATAACATGGTAACACAGGTGCATTTATATTAAAAAATCACAGTGCATAAGTTTATATTCAACAATTTCATTAGTCCATGTGGATGGATCAAAAAATGCAACGGTAATGTAAATAGCATAGCACTGAGCCAAATTTTCCCAAAATTGCAATGCAGTGCATCTTATGGTAAGCATTGCTAAGATGCTACGAAGTGCACCAATTGATATAAATTCACTGGAGCGTTTTATTAATCAAACAAACCCCCTATTTTTTGAAGCACACATATCCTCCGAGGTGTGTCACATAAATAAAACTCATCAGTAATTTCTACTGAAAAATGGTGAGAAAAATACATAATAATTTACCATCTTAGTTCATTTTATGAGATGCCTTGTCGCTGGTGCATTATAATACAATCACAACAGTCTCGATACATACCAGTGTGTTATTTAAACTAAGTGCATAAGGATGGTTAAGTAAGTTGTACTAGGAAAAATAGTTTAACAATTATCATATCGCTGGAAAGGTCTCAGAATAAGATTTAGAACCATGTAGGGTAAAAATTCCCTCAATGATAGGGTATCCAAATTGACCAAAAAATGATACTTTCAATAATCTCCATCTTGCAATCTTTATCTTGGACATTTTTAGTCTTGTAATATTTATATTGGACATCTTGTGGTCTCCATTTGTGTACAACTCAAAGTGGGCATGTGGAAACAACCACATGTTATCTCATCCCATGAGGGACATGCTTAAAAGCTACACCATAAGGGGACCATTTTGGAGTTATATACATTTAATTCAAGGCTCCTTCATGGCTCTTCGAGGATTCTTCAAGTGGGAAAATCATCATCACTTTTAGGGGTTTCTGGGATTCTCTTTAGGGATTCTTCTAAGGTTGACATCAATGACAACCAGTTTTCCAACATGTATGTTTAAATCTGGGATCTAAGATGCCTCCAATCTGGATGAGCATACGTTAACCATACCATAAGATGAATTCCCTTCATTCTCTTCCCTCGAAGAAAGTTGCAACTGAAGATATTCAACTTGGCTTCGAAGAGAGATGACCTCATGTTGGAACTAACCCACCAATACCCTATGTTGAACCAGAGTCTCCAATGTAAAGGATACTAATGAATTTAGATAAATGACCATAATTACTAGGCATTGATGTTCTAAGAATTTTTTATCCTCCATTTCCTCTTCTTGATTCATATCATTCACTCTATTTTCCATAACTAACCAATTTCCCGAAATAACCAATGCCTAATTTTGAGAAAGGTGGTGAAATGCAGGAAGAACAACCAAGCTTGTGCAGCTGCTAGGATTACCACTGGACAAGCCACTTCTCAAGAAGAATATTTGAGATACACCGGAGAAAGAGAAATCCAAACTACAAATAGACTTGTCCAACATGGATCCGAGGAGAAATAAAACAACCAAAACTCCAAAACTTCATCATTGAATTTAATAGTAGAACATTTAGGCCTAATTAAAACAATACACGCATTTCATACCTTGAAATCACCGAGAAAATAAAATCCCATGAGGTGGCCATGAAAACGCACAAGCATTCTAACAACATTTTCCAGATTCATCATCCTAATATGTACTTCTTCCTCACTTCCATTCACATCTCAAATGAGGGAATTAGTTGTGAAGATCATTTCTTTCCTATGTAACATTATTTTGATGCATGTACATGTTCCCTCATGCTCTCCTTTACCATGCCTACATATTCATTACCTAAGTCATTACCTCACTTTCTGACAACCTCGCCCTTTTGAATTGATGGAAACACTTAGTCATGATAACATTCATGCTCATACTCTTCATCAATGTTTCTAAGTCTCCCCCTTTGGTAAGTGTGAGACAAATGTGTGATCAGGGAAACACACTTATATTCAATTCTAAAGAATGTTAAATAAGGAAAGAAGGATCATGCAGAGTAGTGGCAACAATGACAAAGACTCCAAACAACATATACATCTTGAATGAGATCGAAGAATAAAGATGTTGTTTGGGAAAATAAGATGAAAGTTGGCTTTGGCATAGGAGAATGGTCCATATACACTTTGATAATATTGTCAAGATCAACAAGAAGCAATATGTAAGAAAAATTCTAGAAATCACAAAAACAATAAATACCATGTGCAAGAGCTGCCAGCATGGAAAACAAACAAAAGTTGAATTCATGACAAGGGAATACTCTACAACAAAACCATTGGAGATTTACACACTGATTTATGTGGTCCTGCAATAAAAAAAGGATTGGATGGAGAAAAATACTTCATTCTACTCATTGATGACTAAAGCATAATCACATGGGTTTGCTTCATCAAGAAAAAGTCACAAGATTTCAAATGTTTCAGGGTATTCAAGGAACTAGTTGAAAATCAAACTGATTTGAAAATAAAATGCTTAAGATTAGATAATGGATGTAAGTTTACTTCAAATGAATTCAGGGATTTATGTGAAAAGTAGGGTATAAAAAGACAATTCTCAATAGTGTAAACACCTCTACAAAATGGACTTACTAAAAGGAAAAACACAATACAGTCATTGGGATCAAAGCACGAAGACAAGGGGAGCATGGTTGTTTTACAAAGTTTCCATCTATGCCAAAGGGGGAGATTATTGGAAAATTGGTTGTCATTGATGTCAACCTTATAATAATCCCTAAAGAAAATCTCATAATCCCCTAAAAGTGATGATGATGTGCCCACTTGAAGAATCCTTGAAGAGCCTTAAAGGAGTCTTGACATAAATGTATATAACTCCAAAGTTGTCTCCTTATGGCGTAGATTTGAAGCATGGCCCTCATGGGATGAGATAACGTTTGGTTGTTTCCAGATGCCCACTTTGATTTGTACACAAATGGAGCCCACAAGATGTCCAATATAAATATTACAAGCCTACAAATGTCCAAGATAAAGATTGCAAGATGGAGATGTTTGAAAGTATTTTTTTTTGTCAATTTGGATACCCTACATTTGAGGGAATTTCTACCCTACATAACTAACTCAATTGGAAGAAAATTTTACATGTTTATAAATCCTATTATGAGACCTTTACAATGGTATATGGAAGTCCCTCTAACTCTCTAGGAATGATGAGATATGAGTTTTTCCGTTCGATAACCCAGCCAGAAAATTGAGGTCGGCACAACTAATTTTTTGGGGACATAATTACTATAAATACATGATAGAATTTCACATTTTTTGTGCAAACAATGAAGATTTCAAGTATAAGTTGTGATAAAGGTGTTGGAGTTTCTTTCTAGTGTGCAAGGGAAGTATAAAGGATTCTCTTAAGGCCTTTCTTATTCTCATCGTATGTTATGAGGTTCTAATGCTTCCATATGAACTACTATGAGGTTGTGATGTTTTTGTGATGTTATCGTGAGTGGAGGCTATCATTAATGGGTGTTTTTATGAATGGATTTTGCCATCAGTCGATGTTTCCATCAATGAATGATGCTATGAGGCTTTCTAGGGTTTGAAGGATTTTCTAGAGAATGAAGCATGCAGGTTAAGTCATAAGTACTCTGTGTATGAAGATCTTGGATTGGTGATATCTTATTTAGTTGGTGCTCGTTGGAGAAGATTGGTGTCTTCATTCAATAGCTTGGTTCGTGTGCTTTAGGGAGTGGGTGCCTCCTTCCAGTTGGAGTTAGTAAATCCAGGGGGTTAGTGCCTCTTTCGAGTGGATGTTGGTAAATCAGGGAGTTGGAGCTTCTTTTAGGTTGGTGCTTGTAAATCAGGGGGTTGGTGCCTCCTTCCAGTTGGTGCTGGAGAATATTGGAAGTTGGTGCTTCCTATGAATGTAATCTTAACATGTTATAAGAAAAACATTATGTGGTTTTCTCTCATTTGGTTTTCCACATAAAAATCATTGTGTTCTGTGTATAGTTTTTGTGATGACAAATGACATTGTTAATGGTTAATGTTTACACGATGTTCTTAAAGTTAAAAATGGTAAAAATTTCTCAATACTGATTCACCCCCCTCAGTATTGGGGAATATTCTACTAGTCCCTACGGTGCCATTAGATGCTAAAGACATATAAGATAAGGAGATATTTAAGGATATAGACTCTAAAGCATAGCTGTTTTTTGTTTGTATTCATGGAATCTATTACGGAACTTACGTTGTTCAAATATGTAGTAGTGTTATAATATGGAGATATCATAAAGGAAGAATATGATTATGGTTGATAGATGTTTTGAACGAATTGGAATTTTATATTGATAACTAGTTCTACATTTTGTATTAAGCGGTTTAGGTCATGCCCCTTTTTAATGAATACAAAGCCTCTATCTTCTATGAAAAAAAATATAATTATTTTTATTTATTTATAGAAATTTTATTTATTTATTTGATTTGAAAAAATATATAATTATTTTTATTTATTTATTTATAAAAATATTATTTATTTATTTGATTTGAAAAAAATATAATTATTTTTATTTATTTATAGAATTTTTATTTATTTAATATATTAATGTTATAAAGATAATACATTTACAATTTTTTTTCATTATAATTTTTTGAATTAATCTAAAAACACATATACATTATATTTAATATAATTAAAAATTATTTAATAAAATTTAACATTAAAAATCAAAATACACATCAATTATATTTATTAATATAATTAAAAATGGTCTATTTTCTATTTAATGAAAGTAAACTTTAAAAAAAATAACGGATTAATGGAAAATCAAACTAGTTTAACTCCCAATCGATTCGTTTATAATACACTATCGCAACAAGTTGACATTAATAAATCGAATTCATGTAAAACACACATTTAGCTTTACAGTTTTATGACCAATGAAAACAAATTTTTATTTATTTTTTCAAAAACGAAAAAAAGTTTTGTCAACGTACGGATAATCTTAAACCCAAAACAACATTAACCATCCCATAAAATTTGGTGATACTTTTGGAAAATATCACTACGAAAGTCGGTTTCAACAAATATTCTACAGTCTTCTTAGCCATACATTTTTTTTCCAACTGCAAAATTTCTCCTATATGCGTTAATTTTTTTCCACGGGAAAAAAAAATACTCTTTATATTGAAAAAAAATATATATATATAAAAATGTACATTCATGTATTCTATACAAGTCAATATTCTTGAAATGAATGTATTTTTCTTTTCACTGTGTGGTTTTATATGGATAATTTCTGTACATTCCAATAGACTTCCTGTCTCGGATCCTACTATAATCAACAGCAAAACCAAAAAGATAACAGAAAACTGGATTTGAGACCACATTCATAGAGTTAGCGAGATGGAGGGACCCTCGTTGTTATCTTCCCATTTTGAATATTGAATTTGGCTTAGGGGCATTGACAATGTTTTTTTATAGGATGTCTGCATCGCTATTATCTTCTGAGTATATGTGAGTGAAAGAAAGATTCTTTATGTGTCTTGTTGCTTTTTGTGTTCTTTCTTTCCAACATTTCGGTGATGCTGCTTAGATATCAGCCTTACCATTAAACCAGTCAATAATGATTTTGGAGTCGCCAAATAATAACATCTCGTTGATATCTAATCTTTAAGTTAGGATGATGAGAAAAACCCACGTCCCCATAAGTTCTACCTTCGTATTAGAACCTTGTCCACAATTTAGAGTCCAACGGATAAAAGATTGAGTATTTAAAAAGATTTTTCCTCCCGTCTCGCAGAGATTGCGTCCTTGTTATGCAGCGCCGTCAAACCAGGCCACTGCTCTATCAGTAGGGAAAGTTATCTTTGGTCTCCAAATGAGCGAGTCTTTGGCTTGGTTTCCAGGTGTGGCCACCTTTGCTAAAATGTTGTTTACCACCCGATGGGGACCTCTCTTCAATGCGTTAACTTAACTGCAGTACATAGATTTTAGTTCGACAACATTGGTGCAACGCTTTGTATTAGTTTCAATGGTGGTATCATTTGTGAAGAAAATCATAGTTATATTGTTCAATCCCACTTTTGATGATCTCGATTTCCTTTGATTTCTATTATTTACGCCATTCTGGATCATTTGGAAAAGAAATAGATGAAAATTTTAAGTACGAAAGATTTTGAAGATATGGATGAAAATTTTAAGGAGGAAAGATTGTGTTTAGTTTTTAATGTTTAAAGGATAAAGGCTTTTTTTTATCATTAACTAAATTTCCCCAAGTTTGGGAATAATTTTTAAATTTTTGAACAAAGCATATCATCGTAGGGTATTGTTAAATAATAAATGATTAAGAGATCAATAATTTCATATTATTATTAAACAATAAATAATTAGGAGTGTGTTTAAATTTGACTTCTGAAATCAAAATAGTTATATATATATATATATATATATATATATAT
>JASDQU010103445.1:26329-119326 GCA_032191745.1 Picea mariana | reverse complement strand
CGGAAAAATATAATTATAATTTTATAGTTTATCATTTTATAAAATTAATATTTAGATTTTTTAAATATTTATGCTTAAGTCAAGCCAGCACACCAAATTGGTGTATGAGACCCCCTTGTTTGTGGGACAAGGGACTCCCCTCCACCCAGATTTGACTGGTAAAGTCTACGATGGTATACATACCCTACCCCCCTCTGGATTTGAACCTGTGACCTCTTAAGAGGAAACACATGTTCTTAACCATTAGGCCCACTCAGGCAGTATATATAATATATATATAATTATATATGTATTGTGAATGGAATAATAAGAATAAATCATATTTTTATTTTTTATAATTTTTTATACTAGAAAATAATAGTGATAAACTATATTTTTACAGGGAGGCAGGTTTCATGGGGGGGTGTTGTATGGCCTTAGAGGAACATGAGAATTACATTTTTATTGGAATCATATTTATATTGGAATCTAGGTATCATGTCGAGCAACAAGGAAAAAGACTATGCAGTTGTTGACCTATATATAGGTTAATACCCTTTCTTTCTTTTTTTATTAGAAAAATTCTTGATCGGTGGAGGGTTCATGAACTGGTTTCCTTATCTTTACTCAAGTCCACTTCTCCGCCATCACCAAATTGCAACTTACTTTCCACTGCACATGATTTGCACCAACACTTCGTCCTTTTCTCATACTCTTCATGGAATGATGAGTCAGCGGGTGTAAGTTTTCTCCGATTCACTCACTTGTTGTAACCACAAGTCCATTGATCCACTTTTTTGATACTTAGCCATTTTCTCAAGATTTAACTTATCTCTTCAATGTTTCATACTTAGTCTCTTAAGTTCAACCATGGAAGCAGAGTTCATTCCACTACTTTGAAAATTTCTTTCTCCTTCGTCCATCCATCTGACATGCTATACTTCGTCATATTCCGAAACATTTCATGAAGCCGCGGGAACAAACTTGTTCTATCTAACTCTTTCTATATATTTATTTCCTCCATTCCACCGTGTATCCTCATTCCTTGTCACATTCACCCAAGAAACATTTAATGCATGTCTTATGTGAAACGACAGATAGTTAAAGACTAAGTCATTGTTATTAATGGCATTTTTCTTGAGATATATCTCATAAATTCAAAATAAATCATTCTTTTGAATTAAGATTTCCAGTGGTTAATCTAAAAAAAAATAATTTTACTATTCTAAAAAGTTTGTGCATGCTTCACCAACTATTAAGAACGATGGCGAGAAGAAGAGAAATATTCTATGGGGATACATTGAATACATTTTCTCAAGAGGGCCAAAAATACCACTGGTCAAGATCTTACAATTATCATTCCACATTACCACCTGAAGAAATGAATGTTGATGATGTACATGGATATCAAGGATTGTAAAGGCAGGATGCGTTCTATATGTCTTTGATGTAAAATAATTGGTAATATGGTGCACACACAATTATGAGAAACAACGAAGAATTGTCCATTTAAAAGGATTGTCCCTAATCTCTTTGGCGCCATCAACTTTTATCCAAATGCCTAGTTTACCAGAATTGACAACAACCTTCGAGGTTGACGAAGCCAATAATTTCATCAAGGATAAAAATGGTGGTAGGGATTTATTGTCACAATGTCTTGAAGACTCAACAACAACGTCAGAGGATTTATCAATGATATAGGTTAGTCAATTGAAGAAACCTTATAAAGAAATGGTGTGGATTCTTGATAAGGTACTTGGATAGGAGTCAAGTGATACTATCCCTCATTTATATCCCTATATCTTATATTATTGTATTCAAGGAAAGAGAATCTTTTACTAGTCAAAAATCACATCAACTGAGATTTCATTTTAGTTATCAAAATTGAAGAAGGATAAAAAATTCTAAATGTATGCATATTTGGTCTTATCAGTTATCCTTCTCTGTGGAAGGAGAAAGTAATGTATCACTTTTATAAATTTTATGATTCCATTCTATCTTCTTTCAAAAAATTCATGCTGGGTAAAAGTACTTCAAGATTGTCTTTGGAGGTGGCAACGTTTTTAGATAAAAGTGGAAATTTTTAACCAAATGAATAGTATAGCATAACCAGAGTTTATTGCTATAGAGAATCCCCATTCTATCTTCCATTTTATGTACCAGATAAGATATTCATGGTATAGGTCTGTAAAAAGTACATATTTGGGATAATTTCTTTTATCAAAGGAAGAAAAGGAAATTCATTCCATTGTCATGGAAATTTGGCGACATTTCATCGAAAAATTCTTCAAATACTAATGAATTTGCTACCTAATTCAACTAGTATAATCTATAATTGGGAAATCAAGTGAAAGGGTTTGACTCCCAACAATATTTCATGAACCATATGGTCTCTATAGGTTTTAGTGCATCATACATAAACACTTGTATATATGGAGAAGAATAAAATGATGACAACAACTCTGACTAAGTATTAGCTGGAGATATTGAGACTATTATCAATACAAATGAAGCACATCGTCAACACATAAGGGTTATAAATGAAATAAATTCAAAGTCTCAAATTTCTTCTCAGAGAAATGACACACCCAAGAAAAATCCCCAAACTATTATGAAAGAGAAGCAAAAGTATTTAACTAAGAATTAAGGTGATGGAGATTGTTGGGTATGTGTTATATTCTTTGCATGACTAGAACTAGTGTCTGTTTTTTTACCGATTTCCATGTGTATTTTTGGGCGATTTTTCAACACATGTTTTTTTGCCAACGGTTTTCAATTTCCAGTTAAGGAATTGGGGTTGTTGACTAATCGAGGTCATTGGATTAGGGTTTTGGATTCCACTAGATATTATATTTATATTGTATTGTAAACAATGTATGAGGTGAAGGAATATAGAATATTCTGGTTTTTCTGGTTTGGGTTTCCATGGGAAAAATGTCTGTGTAATATGTGTATTTTCCATTGTATCTTTTCTATTCTTTTAAAGAAAATATGTTTTCAGTAAAATATTGTACAAGGTTAAAATCTACAGAGATGACCTTGATCATCGCAAAAAAAAATGTTGAAAAACCTCACAAATTGTCAATAACTAGTAAGAGAGAAAGGAAGATCGATCAATAGGAAGTAGAGGAGCTCATGGCTAATTAGGAATTTGTTCTTGAAGACATGGAGCTCGATGAAAACATCGAGGATATAAAGTTCCTATATTATGATCATAGGATTAATCAAAACATAGAAGTAACATGAGAATTGGTGACTCAAGATCCTATGTTTTATGAAGAAGACTCCTTGACCCTCCATAGTGCATTATTTGACAAAGATTTAAAGAATTTATTTTTTGAATTCATGAATTTAAAAGTAAAAAGAATCCAAGAAAAATATACATAGCTTGACCTGAATGGAGTCCCAACATCGAGAATTGCATGAATTCATAGAGTTACTAGTGATGCTTTGGAAGTATCAATTGATGAAACAAAAGTAAAAAATGCAAGTCTCAAGGAACAAATTAAGGAATTGCGATGTTCCTTGATTCCAAATCCTATTTTTTAAGTCCAATTTCTTCTGTTCAATCTAGGAGAAATCCCAATGAAACACCCAAGTTGATTTAGAAGTTGAAAGGAACATCAAGTCTATTGGTTGCAGTCAAGCGATTTATTAAAGAAAATATAAAAAAGATAATGTCCCTTATCTTAGAGGCATGTGATGTAGGGAATAATATAATTTCCTTTGGTTCCAAGTTAAACAATTTAAAAGAATATCTCCAAGATGAATTTGATAATGAAGAAGATGTCTATAAGGATCTTGTTATTGCATTTATCTTAAAGGTTTCTTGAATGACCGAATTGAAAATAAAAAAATAATATATACCTTCCCCTACTCGAATAAAACAATTGAAAGCTTGTTGGATAAGAATGATAAAAGTTTTGGAAGAAATATTGGATAATTGTGATTCACTAGTCGTAAAAAGGAAACATTATATCGTCAAAAAGGAAGCATTAATTTTAAATTCCATATTCATGACAAGACAACAATTTTAGGAACAAGTGGAAATACTTGTTGGAGTACTTCACGCACACTTAGGATTTGTTTTTCCTAAGGTTTTCCCTATGTTTATTAGTCATTATCCAGTCTCCTAAAGTTTAGGGAGAATATTCTCTTCAGTTTTCACTTCAGTTTGATCAGTTGAGTGGAGTCTAAATGCTACATTGGTATTATCACCATGCAACATTGGGATCATCACCAACTAATGCGAATTTTCCTTGGGGTTATCACCAAACTAGTGCATTACTCATGATTCCCTAATCTCCTCCTCACTTCACTCCCATAACTTCCTGAGATACTAGACTAGGTGGCAGCTTACTCTCGTAAATGTTGGTGTGTGTCCATATCACTGTAGAGAATCACTATGGTTCATTGGATTGTCCTCCAATGCATATTAGTTGAGTTGTATAGACTATATCATGCATAAATTATCATTCATTAATTTGGTTAATGAGAATTCTTCCACTCTTTCTCTCTTGTTTCTCTTTTCTCATATTTTATCTATAATTGTGTATGTCAATTCCTAGATAGATATATTTAGTGTAGGTTCAACACATTTTCATGGTATCAGAGCTGACGAACTACTAATGAAAAGGAACACCAAATTATTTTTGCAGGTACCGAATATTGAAGACAACGGAAAAATGGAATTTTCAAAAGAATTCATTCTTACACCATGCAATTTATTTCCATGGAAGGAGAATATGATAATGCATATTTGAAGTAGAGGATTGTATAGGTTAAACATGAACACAAAGACAAAACCAACATCATCCATAGAAAAATCCAAGTATTTAAATCAAATGGATGAAGCATTTGGAACAATTTGCAGTCTCATTTCTCCTGAACTCCTCTTTCACGTATCCTCTTGTAAAACTGCCAATGAAGCATGGAACACCATGGAATGGATTATTGGAAAATAGGAAAAGATGAGGGGACACTTTCTTGAGGTGTAATTGCTCATATTGGATCCAAAAACCTTCGACAATATCCAAAATTTCTTTACCAAATATAAGGATGTGTTGTCACAACTCAAAGCTTGTAGGGTTGATAAATCTAAGGAGGAGAGATAAATGGTTCCCACCATTCTCTCAAAACTTGGTCCAAAATACATAGAGTTTGTATCCACATTTCATTCAGTTAGATTCACATATGGATCTACCTGGAAGATTCCCTCTCTTGAGGACTTTATTGAGTCTCTGATACAAGAGCATAACAATCTCATAAATATGGGAAAAATCAAAGGCCCAAAGGTGCATGCACTTACTGTGCAAAATGGTAGCGGTCATCAATATAAAAAATATAAAGACAAAGACAAAAGGAACGAACATGCAAATCCAAAGAAGGAAGGGTACTCAAAACCCTTCCATGATGCCTCCATATTCAAAGGGGGGAAGGGAACAAAAGGGGAGAAATGCACTTACTGCCATAAAGGATTCCATCTAGAATCTACATGTATGCAGAAACAAATAGATATGATGACCCAAATACTTTATAAAAACAACCTTGGATATCACATCCCCGAGGGTGGCAAGAAGAAGAAGCCAGAAGATTAGAATCCTAAGAAAGGAAATTCTATCCATGCTTTGATTTACATCAACACCTCTCCATATGATTGGATCGTAGATTCAGGAGAATTACACCACATGGCTTACAAAAAAGAAGTTTATCTTCATTGGATGCATGCAAATGTCCTCATATTCTGATGGGGGACAAATATCTTGTCGAGGTCATTAAAAAAGGAAGGATTGAACTCACAAACATAAGCTTCAAAAATGTGTTTCACGTTCCCCAAATTTCCGTCAATCTTATCTCTGTGTCTCAAATGAATAACTATGGAATTGAAAATATAGTCATAGTCACACCTGATGTAGTGGATATATATGAAATGCAAACCAATTCCAAGGTTGCTACCAGTGAGGTAAATCATCAATCTAGACTCTACACATTTTCTGAATTTATTGAACCAGATTTAGCATTACTTCTTACCCCATGATAATGAAAGAAGTAGGATATGGAAAGAAAGGTTTGGGAATTTAAATTTCATATATATGAAACAACTTAGAAAGCAAGGAATGGTTGATGGTCTACCTGAAATCCACTTCTCCAAAGGAATTTGTGAAAGATGTGTTCTTGGAAAACACCCTCAAGATAAATTCGACAAAGGAAAGACTCAGAAGGATTCCTTTCCTTTAGCTCTGATCCATAGTGAACTCATGGGCCCTTTTTTGCATCAATCAATTATTAAAGTGAGGTGCGTGCTCATTTTTGTTGATTATTTCTCATGCTTCACATGGATTTACTTTCTCGGGAAAAAATCAAAGGTCTTTCAACACCTCAAAGATTTCAAATCCCTTGTTGACACATAGTTAGGGAAAAAAATCAAAGTCCTCCGAACAGATAACGGGGAATATTATTTCAACCATGAGATACATAATCTTTGTCATGAGGTAGGGATTCAGTTGCAACACACAGTTCCCTATACTCTGTAGAAAAATGGAGTTGCTGAGAGGAAAAACAGATATGTAAAAGAGATGGCATCTTGCATGCTACATGCAAAGTCACTTCCACATACATTATGGGATGATGAAATTAATTGTGCAACATACATCCAAAAAATATCTCCCCATAGTTCTTTCAAGTATAATACCACTTACGAGGCTTGGGGCAGCCTCAAACCAGAAGTGACCCACTTCAATATTTTATTTTCACATGAATTGGTCAGGATTCCCTCTGAGAAGAGGAAGGCACTTGATCCAAAGAGAACATAGTGTATCTTTGTTGGATACCCTTACGGTGTGAATGGATATAGACTCATTGATCTTTCCTCGGACCATCTCATCATTGAGCTTGGTGTCCTATTCGAAGAAAGTGTATCGCATGTACCTTAGCGGCCGCATGCATACATTTTTGTTCTTCCACTTGTCATAGATGATGAGCATGCACATGCTGATTCTTCTTCATATGAGAGTTATGATTCAAAGGATTAAAATTATCCAGATATAGAGTCATTATAGTCATATTTAGAGTCATTGCATCGATGCAGATGCAGATCTATAGCAGAGGTCCAAGTGAGCCAAGACCACTCTTCAGGATGTAGGGGATCTTGTTGGGGATCCAACGGATACTAGGAGAACTTGATTTGATTTCGAGGAGCCTCCTCTTGCACTCACTGCCACTAAATGTATGCCACCTAGGCATATTTTCTTGGTTTAGTATTCATATCCATGACCTTATGGCGAGGCTATTGGAAATACCTTTTGGGAATCTTCAATGCAGGAGGAGTACAACTCCCTCCTCGAGAACCAAACTTGGCATTTGGTTCCCCTTCCTTCAAGAGGGAAATATGTCAGGTGCAGATGGGTCTACAGGACCAAGAGCGTAGTAGATGGAAAGTTTAGTAGATAAAAAGAAAGGATAGTTTCCAAAGACTTTCAACAGGTGCATGGCATTGAATATGATGAGACCTTCGCTCGAGTAGCAAATATGGATTCCATACATTTGGCACTTTTCACTGTGGCAGCCATGGGATGGGAAGCCCATCAGATGGATGTGAAGAATGAATTTCTTCAATGAGAGATATCTGAGGAGATCTATATGGAGTATCCCCAAGGATTTATATCCGATTCATATCTGGTTTGTTGACAGAAGAAGTCTCTTTATGGCCTCAAGAAGGCTCCGAGGGTATGGTATTCCAAGATGGACTCCTACCTACTATCACAGAAATTTGTACGTTGTAAGTCAGACCCAAATGTTTACATGCTCAAGATGATTGATTCACTTCTACTCCTAGTTATGTACGTTGAGTATTTGTTGATCACCGATTGCTCGACTTCAATGATTGTTGCAGTCAAGAAGATTCAGTGTGACACATTCTTGATGATGGAAATGGGTCCACTACAATTCTTCCTTGGACTCGATATCAGTCAGTATGCATCAAGCATCAGACTATCTGAGGCCAGGTATGCATGAGATCTCCTTGAGATATTTCACATCATAGAATGCAAGTCTGCCCCAAATCCTTTCCTATCAGGAGTCAAACTTGAGGATGGAAGGAAAACTCCACTGGTTGATAGCACACTGTACAAATATCTAGGGGGGAGCTTGTTTTATCTCACACACTCCAGATCGGACCTCTCTTATGCATTTGGAGCAGTCTATAGGTTCATGCAGGAGCCGCATGAGTTACATTGGAATGATGCAAAGCATATCCTTCAATACGTAGAGGGAACCATCACCTTTGGCATTCACTATGCAAAAAAATATACATTGGAATTCATCAGGTTCACTGATTCTAACTGGGATGGTGATAATATTGATCGCAAGTCCACATCTGGTTACTCACTTAGTCTTGGTTTCAGGCCTATCTATTGGTCGAGCAAGAACCAGGTTGTTATTGCTCTATCTTCAGTCAAGGAAAAGTACATAGGGGTATTTAACATAACCATTCAGGCTATGTGGCTACAACATTTTCTCACTGAGTTGGGAATTTAGTTTCATCGATTGATTGTCATCTAGCATGACAACAAGAGCACTTTGAAGTTTTGTAGAGATCCAGTTCATAGGTAGTGGATGGAGCACATCGAGATCCACATGCACTACATCCAGGACTTAGTACACGAGGGGGTCATCAAACTTCAGTTCTGTCCTTTAGAAGAACATACCACATATGTCTTCACCAAGATCTTCACTAAGAAGAAGTTCCATTCTATGTGCAGTAGTCTTGGAGTGAAGAACATAGTTTCCTAGAAACTGCCAGTTTGTATTTTTACATACATTTTACTTTGAGGGGATGTTTTTCCCTCTTTCCTCATTTTATTTTAGAGTATCTTTTTTTATTTGGGTACCTAACATGGCCTCGTTGTCGGGACCCATTCTTTATTTTCACCGTAGTGATGTTTAGGGGGGTTGTTGGAGTACTTCACACACACCTAATATTTATTTTTCCTAAGGTTTTCCCTATGTGTGTTAGTTATTATCTAGTCCTCTAAAGTTTAGGGATAATATTCCTCTAGGAGAATATTCTCTTCAGTTTTCACTTTAGTTTGATCAGTTGAGTGGAGTATAGATGTTGAATTGGGATTATCACCACGCATCATTGGGATCATCACCATATAATGTGCATTTTCCTTGGGATCATGACGAGACTAGAGAATTACTCATGATTCCCTAATCTCCTCCTCAATTCACTCTGTTTCAGATAGTTAATTGAATACTGAGAGATTAGTTAACTCAAACTAGGTGGCAGTTCACTCCCGTAACTGCTTGAGAGACTAGACTGGGTGGCAGTTTACACTTGTAACTGTTGGTGTGTGTCTAGATCAATCTAGAACACCACCATGGCTCATTGGATTCTCCTCTAGTGCACATTACTTGAGTTATATAGAGTATATCATGTGTAAATTATTGTTCATTCATTTGGCTAATGAGAATTCTTCCATTCTTTCTCTCCTCCTCTTTTCTCATATTTTCTCTGCAACTGTGTATGTCAATTCCTAGCTAGATATATTCTGTGGAGGTTTAACACATTTATAATACTAAAAGGTATATCACTTGAAAAATTTAATAATATGACCGAGTATAATGAGTATGAAATTTAAATTTGGTTGGTGTTATAGCACACATTTCCACATCTATGCATTTGTTACATGGCTTAACCCTTTTCCCTATCTTGTTAATAAAATTCCCAACCTCCCTCATCAAAGTCGCTTAAAAAACATGTTTTTTTCTTATATCCATGGGTTTCATTTGTTCAACATGAGGGCATCTGCACCTTGCTAGCTTGCAACCCACAAATTCCCTCAAAAAATGTGTAAAATAAAATAATTCCACATTTTCGGGCAGGGATCTCGATTGGGCTCGTTTCCCAACCTCCCTGAGCCCATACCAAATGGAATTCAACCTCCCTAACCTCTCAAGGTTGGTATAAATACACCATTGGGTTCATATATGAGAGGAATAACTGAGGTGCAATATCATGCTGGAAAAATTTAGCAAGCTTCCCTATACCCCTTAATTCTTTAAGTAGAATCCCATACCTGGAAACTCCTTTTCCAGTGTTCCTTCCTTCTATTTATAACTATAGGGTGTGTTCCTATCCCTGTTGAGTTATCTAATGAAGATCCTCCTCACTGAGTTTATGCTTGAATCTCTTTGGAGGAACACAGAGCAGTTGGCTCTGAACTAGTACCGAAGGTTGAATCAGGTTTTAACTACCTTTCTCAGATTGTTGTCAATAGAAGAGTTCTTTTCACACCTATTGCTTGTTTATTGGTTCATTGTGATTTTATATGCCAATGTCTTTCCTATATATTTTAATCTATGCACATGATATATATTATTTGAATGTATAACTACCTTGTAGCAGCCTATTCTTGGTTTCCTATTACAGGATAGTTCTGACATAGATCGAGAGTTATTCAAGAAGTGAGAGCAGGGATTGAAATCAAAGGAAGGATTCAAGGTGTGATGTCATTCCTTATTTATTCCTCTTTCTCTCCTTACAAAAGTAATTATTTCTTGTATGCATTGATAAATATGGGGATTGGTTCTATCTTTTGAATTTGGTCTTACTCTGCTATGACTTGACCCAAGGTCACGGGAGAAATAGCCTTTAAAATAAATTGGTGACCATACTGGGGATTCTCCTAGTTTGTGTCAATTTTAGGGTTTCTTTGATTGTCTTAGGGTTTTCGTAGTTTTTTCCCCATTTTCTGGAATTTATTGTCAGATTTTTTATCATTTAGAAACTTTTTCAAACATTTTGCAAGCCCCTCTTATGGGTTGAATTTTTTTTTTTTCAAGTGTAACTAATTTATTTTCACTTTGTTCTTATGTAAGGTGTGGACATCCATGTTTTTCACTTCTATGACCGATAGATATCTGCATGTTGTAGTTAACACAGTCGTGGACCTGTGTACTTGGCTTGAAATTTTGAGCCTTTTGGTTAGATTTGGTTGGTCTTATTTTGTTTTGCAATGTCTATAGATCCCACTGCGTTTGTTGATTCTATGGATCATTGGTTATAGTCTGTGAAAACTCTTTCTTTGCTTAAAAAGGTCTTGCTTTCTTATAATCTTGTCTTTGATTTTTTGGGGTGGTTAAGGTCAATTGAAAGATCAATCGTATATCTGGGTTGATTTTAGGATTGATTACCTTCTTGGTGGTTAGTTATTATTTCCTTTATTCTTTTTTTCCTTTCCCCTTTCATTTTTGAAAAGAAAAAGAAAGTTTTCCTTGCTTAGTTGCATGTTCGTTTCTTTTTAACAGAAAAAAAATTGCTTGGTTGCTAGTTTTCTTTCCTTGTTTCCTTTTCCTTTAAATTTATCAAGAAAATAAATTGTTCTCTAGTACTCAGGCCTGCATGCTTTTAGTTTGTTTTGATAGGTATTTACTTTGGTTAAAGTTATCCTTGTTCAAAAAAAAAATAAGTTCAGTGTGAAAAATTCTTTCTCTCTGTTCTGCATGATTGTTTACAAAACATCCTAGAACTGTAGTGCACAATAGTTTAAAGATATTGCATACACATAAAAATATATTTATTTCATTTGAAAAAACACAAAAGAAAATATTTTTTTGATTGGAAGAATTGATTAACACTTTTGATTTTCATTGAAAAAACCACATTTTATTTTTTCTTTATGTTCTCACACTGTTTCCTCTGAGTCCGTCAAAACATCACATAAGTTTCATCTGTATATTTTTGAGTAAAACAATCCCCATTAAATGAACGCTTAATAAAATTTATTAGAAAATTTCATTTTGTAGGGTGATTAGACTAGTTACAAGCTAGGGCCTTGGTTTAGGTTGGAGAGTAAATTTCTCCAAGGTCATAAAACAAACATAGAAGTATGAGTTAGGGAGAGCCTAAATCCAACTATAATATAAGTATATATGGGACACTCCTCTAACATAGGATATAAAAACGAGGTCACATGAAGGAGAGTCCAGGAGAGACCCCTTATGAGCTTAACTGAGCGTAGTGGAGAGATCCTATTTTGGGGGTTTCGTTAGTAACCATACCTCTGTGAGAGGCGATGATTTCAAGGCTTAGGGATTAGCTACTTTTCCCATATGTTTGATCCCAGCTGTCAACTGTAACCCCCATAAGGTAACTGTGAGTTGGTGACCTTAGTGGCCATTCCTAGGGATCTAAGAGTTGACTACGAGGATTTTTGGTGGTACCTGAGAGATATTTCACATCACACTTTTCAGTACTATTGAAGGGTTCCCCGTGAAGCATGGGTACTTGCACCAGATAAGGAAGGTTATTGGATGTCGGGATAACCATTTCACATTCCTTCGTTGATTTTTCCATGAGACTTAATCAACCCGTGCCTTCGTTCGGAAGGTCCTTATGCTACCTTGTGATGATTTCAATCTCATGACCTAATCCACCTCAGTTTAGATATTAACAATGTTGTTTTTGTTTATTTTTTTCCTTTTATTATTTTTATAGTGGTGTGATCCATGATCATAGATTTTATTAGATAGGTGTGTATGTGGTCGCTCAAGAGTTGAAAAATCAAAGTGGATGATCAACAACCTCATAGATTGAGGAGAACTCAAGTTTTGCAGCCTGAGTAGGAAATCATAAATAATTTTGCCCCACCTCCACTAAGGCATCGTCTTGATCAATATGGTGTGTTTTTTCTAACTAGTCTAGTCGATATCACAATTACAGATCCCTTATAGATTAATGCCTTGAAACCAATGGTTGTTACAGTTTAAGATCTCAGAGATGAAGAATATGCTCAGACTTATAAATCTCTATTAATTGGAACTTTCTCATCACCTTTGGTGTAAGATCCCCCTCCTAGATTAGACTTTGTTTATAGTATCCCTATTCATTGGGTCACTATGAATGACACTTCATAAGTTTTTGGGTCATAAGTCCCTACAAATCCCACTTTGACAACATTCACCAGTGGATTCTTTCCACCTAGTGTGTCCAATATAATGACTAGTGTGGTTGACTCCACCATAACTATGTCAATCGATAGCACTACTCTGCTATTCATTGGTTTTTCTCCTTCAATAAGTGGATCCATGTCATTTTTGTTGACTTCAAACACTGTTTCATTCAGTATGTTGTCAATGGTAATGTTGAATATGTTGGCTAGTTCCCAAGCAATGTCCCAAGTTTCTAACATTGGTGCAGGGAGTTCTTCAATTCTCTGCCAAGCGATACCTTGGGGTGGAGGTCATATTCCTCCATTGTTTCCATCCATTGATATTGTTTATTTCCCATCTTCCAGTATCAACCCCTTCAGGGGCTGGGGTGTTTCCACGAGTGCCAATAGAATGCCTTCAAATTCTAGTCCATTTACATTATACAATGGAAATTTTAGTAACCCTTTCACTGCATATGCATTACTGGTAGAGGGAAACCCCTTCCAACCTCAGTGGAATTCCATGCAAGGGTCCTTCCCTTCACAAGGGATGTCATCAATGGGAATCCTCTTTCTCGGTCAGTACAACCCCATGCATGGACTATTTCCTTTGCAAAGAGGTCTGGGAGAGGGAAACCCTATTATTACATCCGAGAATCAGATGAGTGAAGGTTATCCTCCATTTAACAAGGTCCAAGAAGGTATTACCCAAATCTTTGGTCTATCGAAAAAATATTACTGGAAACCTGGTGCCAGTTACAATCTAGAACCCTCTTTTCAATTTTATAATCACTCGACGATGCAACCCATGATACCTTTCCTAGAAACTCTCCATTTTCCAGACTTGTCCAAGTTGATGAACGACCCAATTCATCATGACCCAAGACAGCCTTCAGTTCCCACCAAACTACCATTGGACATCTCGAAGTTTGAAGGGAAAAGTAGTGAAGATCCACATGACCATGTCTTGAAGTTTCACTTATGGTGCTCATCCAACTCTTTAAAAGATGATTCGATCTATTTACATTTATTGTAGCATACCCTCACTGGGATTATAGTGAAATTCTATATGTAATTTGAAATTTCAAAGTACAAAACGTTTGGAAAAATTTCCATGGTTTTCCTCAACCACTCCCAACTCCATATTCGGTATGACGTTGGTACAGATCTTTTGGCCAACTTTGAACAAGACAATGATATGCACATTTATGATGATATTCGAGAATGGAGGAGATGGAAAAGATTGATTAAACCCACGGTTCCACCATAATTTCTTTTATAATGGTTCTTCAAGTATTTTCTTCCTTACATTTATAAGAATGTGGCCACTTTAGGGATGTTCTTTGAAGAGGAAGAAATATTTAGGGCACAATAATTGGAATTGATTTACTATCAATATAGAATCATCTATGAGATTATGCATAACAAACCTTTTTCAACCCTTGACTTAGTGAAATTGAAGTAAGGACCACATATTGATGGCATCATTGATTCCTCTCAAAGAAAAGTCGCATATCTAGTTTCGAACCAAATGCAACAATTGTCAATTCAACAAAATGCGGTTGGTCTAGCCTTTAGCTTGACCACCCTCACAACCCATTCCTATGATGTACATACTGGGAAATCAAGGTGTCATAAGGGTCCTTGGCCACTCAGAGAGAAAAATAAAGGTAAAGGTAAGAAGGGTAATGGGGGAAATGAAAAAAATCCTAACAAGAATGTTGAAGGGGTGAAGGGTGAAAAGAGAAAACTGAAGTTCCCATGAAATCTTTATGTGTATCATCGCCTTACTCATCACTGATCCAATATGGAATAGGCCCAACACTTGATAAAATTGCTACAGCAATAGCTTGCTATATTGCAAAATCTGTTTCCACAAGGACAAAACATGTAGGTTGGCTTCTCCACTTCCAATCCGCAAGGAGGAAGTTCTGGTGCACCTTTTCTAAACATATCTTTCTCGTTCATTAAAATGGTTTATTCTTCAAAGTTAAAAGAAGAGGAGCTATATTTTTTGACCAGGTCTCGTGATTATAGTAATCCAGAGTCGAAAATGAAATACAAAGAGACTAATGATCCTTAGGTACATCTTCACATAGAGAGACTTGAGAAGGAAACAATTATGTGCATACTAAAAGGTGTGTAGAAAAGAGCATCACACAACCTTAATGCCATACCCACACCCAATTATTATATTTTTTAGGATCTATCTCATATGTTGTGTGTGATGTCTTCTCTTGAGGTGATTCAAAGTTTCCCCACACAATGCACCACATTGTTATCCATGATTGGAGTAGAATATTCTTCCAACCCACTCACTATGAAGTTTGAAGCTACTGATGTGAGGCTTCATATTCCTTATCATGTATCCTTCCAGATTGATTTTGTTTATGCAAAACATGTCATCAGGAGGATCATTGTTGATGAGGGAGATTCTAAGTGTGTCATGTATTCATCCTATTGGAAGGATATCGACTCTCTAGAACTCACACCTTATCTAGCCTTGTTGACTGTGTTCAATGAGCATTTTTTTAGTCCGCATGGGATTATTTCCTCTTTTCTAGTACAATTAGGAGGCAAGTCCATTTATGTAGAAGTAGAAGTAGTCAATGCACCGATCAACTATAAACTGTTATTGGGAAGGAGTTGAAATTACATGATGACAGTTGCCATCTCATCGATATTTCAAATTGTATGCTTTCCCCATGAAGGAAGAATTGTGACTATCGATTAGATGGATTTTAATCATTCTATATCTGTGGTGAATCAAGGATCCATAGTTCTGTGGATTGAGAAATCTTAGTCAACAAATGAGAGAATTGATGTTGGATTGTATCCTTTTCTTATGGGTAAATTCAATTTTGCATCACCAGTTTCCTACATTTGTGCCACCTTGGTCAGCTACCAAAAGTTGATTCCCCCTACTCATGTTACAAGAGTTGTTTCTTTCAAAGCATCATATCTATGAGATCCATGAGTGCTACCCTCACCATCAGATTTAGTTTAAGCAAACACACATGTCTGGATGGCTATGCCACTATCTACAACATAAGTTGATTATCAAGATATACAACAAACTACTGTAGACTCAAATAAAACTCATTCTTTGATGGAGGAGGACAAAATAAAACTCATTCTTTGATGGAGGAGGACAATCTTCTTCCAGAGCATAATTGGGCTCATAATTATTCAAATTCCAAAGACTATATTGATAATGTCTTTCCCTTAGACGAAGCTATTATTGAGGAAATTACTGGAGACAAGAGGCTATGGGAGGATAGGAATCATAGATTGTATTTCCTTCCCAAGATTAGTTGTGTGGAAAATGGAGAATTCAAGTCAACCGTGAGTAGGAGTCTTGATTGGACGATAAATCCCTTGGCTAGTCATGGTGTCTATGTTGAAGGAAATATGGAGAATATATCGAAAACCATTCCCATTAACATTTCTAGGACCCCTGATGTTGTCAAAAATATCTTTATTGGGGCATAGTTCTCTCAAGATTAAATTTGTGATCAAAATATTTTTTTTTAGAAATTTAGAGATGTTTTCTCTTAGTTGTATGAAGAAATTCCTGGCATATATGCTTGAATAATTCAGCATGAAATTCAAACCTATGAGAATGTGAAACCAGTTTGACAAAAGTTGCAACCAATGAATCCAAGGAAAGGAACAACAATTAAAGATGAGGTGGAGAAGCTACTGAAAGATGGTTTTATTTACCTAGTTCCTTTGATAGAATGGGTGTCCAATTCAGTTTTGGTCGATAAGAAACATGGAAATATTCAAGTGTGTATGGATTTTTAGGACTTGAATAAATTTTTTCCAAAAGATAGCTTACCTATGCCATTGATCGATCAGATTCTCGATGAATGCCTAGGGAGTGAATTATTATCATTCATGGATGGATTTTTAGGGTATAACTAGATTGAAATTCGATTGGAAGATCAACATAAGACAAATTTCATTTGTCCTTGGGGAATCTTCATTTTCAAGAAGATGCCTTTTGGCCTTAAAAACATTGGAGCCACTTTTTAGCAAGCCATGATGTTTTCTTTCCACTACCTGAAGCATATAGTGGAGGATTATTTGGATGATCTCACAGCTCACTCTCGCAAGAGAGCTCAACATCTATTACACATCCACCTACTCTTCTAGAGATGTTGTTACTATCGAATCTGGTTAAATCTGCATAAATGTATTTTTTACGCGACTTCAGGATGTCTTTTGGGTTTTATAGTTTCAACTAAAATGATCATGGTTGACCCTTTGAAAGTGGAGGAAATCATTCAGTTTCCTCCCTCACACACAATTTGTCAGCTTCATAGTATACAAGGGAAGGAAAATTTCCTTTGATGCTTTGTACCTGACTATGCCAATATTACGAAAGGATTTATGAGTCTTTTGAAAAATGGGGATTCCATTTCATTGGGAAGAGGTATAACAACGTTCATTTGATGCATTGAAGATAGTGTTAGTATCGAATCCATTATTGAGTCCCCTAGATTATAATTTATATTTCCTATTGTATTTGGCAGCAGTTGAATCATTGATTGGTGTGGTCTTATTTCAGGAGGAATATGAGCTCCAAAAGCATGTCATCCACTACTTAAGTTTCACTTTATTGTGTCCTAAAATGAAGTAATATCATGTCAAGAAACTAGCCTTAGCAACATTTCATGTTGTTTAGTGGCTTCAACATTATATTATTTTACGTACTTGAAAATTGTCATCGCTAAAGTTAATCCTTTTATGTATGTTTTGACTCAGTGAATAATTGGTGGAAAGTATAATAAGTGGATTATTGTGCTTCAAGGGTTCGATTTGGATTTTTCTTCCGCAAAATATGCAAAATCTTTAGTCTTCACTTAATTTATGTCAGAGTTCCTAGTAATGAATGAGGAAAGTGATGTAATTGAATCTTTTTCGGATGAGCATATATTTCTCATCTCTTCGTCCAATCCTTGGTACATAGATATACTTATATATCTCCAAACTATGAAGTTCCCTCTGCATTTTTCACAGGATGACAAATGACGTATTCGTCACCTATTGAAGAACTATCTAATAATCGTCAAAACTTTGTATCGACAAGGGGTAGAATCAATTATCTCTCACTACCTCACTCATGAGGAAGAAGAGATATTTTTAAATAAATTCCATGGTGGAGCATGTGGTTGCTACTTATCAGGGTTGGAAACAACCTAGAAAATTTTGCGTGCTGGTTATTTATGGCCTACAATCTTTAAGGATTGCATATAATGGGTTAATAAATCTCATCGTCATCAAATATTTACAAAGAATATGTGCGTGCACCCTGCTCTTATGTTTCCCATCATTATTCTCATCCCCTTCACCAAGTGGGGGGTATATTTCATGACATTCCACACAACCTCGTCTAGGGGGAATTGATACATTATAGGGTGGTTGAATACTTCACAATATTGGAAGAATCCATGCTCACATTTGTTAATGATGGTGAAACCATAGCACTTTTTATGTTCAATCAGATCAACTCTAAGGTTGGGGTTCCGAGAGAGATTATCACTAACCATAACAATCACTTCTAGAACCACATGATGTCTGAGTTAGAATCAAAACTAGGTTTTAGTTAGGAGCACCCATCTCCTTACTATCCTCAGGCTAATGTTCAGGTCGAAGCTATTAAAAAATACTTAAAAACTATATTTAAGAGGAAGGTTAACTCGACCAGGTCAAATTGGTATTTGATGCTATATCTGGCATTGTAGAATTACCAAACCTTACTAAAAAATGAAACAAGTTTCTTGCCTTTTCAAATTGTTCACAGAGTAGAATTTCCCATTGAATGTGAGAACCCTTCACTTAAAATAGTTCTCGAACTCTTACTTGACATGAAGCAACTTGAATAAAACCTCGTTTATATTGGGCCATATTGAAGAGAAATGTCGAGATGCAGTTTTAGGAAATGAAGCACATAAGAAACATGTCAAGTCTAAGTGTGACAATTTTATCTTCCCAAGGATAGTTTTCAATGGAGACATTGTGTTAGTCTATGACTAGGACAAGGATTCTCTGGGGGTAGACAAGTTTAACCCCATGTGGCACAATTCATACATTGTGCGATGGGTGTTGGAAAAAGGGTCTTATGAGTTAGCATATTATGAAGGAAATGTGTTGTTGGAGCCCAGAAATGGGCTCTACTTCAAGAAGTACTATGCTTGAGCCTGGTGGATTTAGTACTAGTTATTTTGTAATTATTGTTTATTGCTGTATATAGGTTTGTATAGGTTTCTTCATTTTCCTTCCATTTTTACTATTGTTCTTCTGTTGTGAGACATATTCAATGGGATTCATTACTCGATTTTGGATTCGCAGACGGTGCTAGTCATCACACTCAGAACTTGGCTTCCACTGCTTGCGTGATTTATTCACCCATTAACCAGCTAGTATTTTTTGGAGGTGTTTGTCTTGGGGAAACTAAAAATAATGTTGTTGAGTATAGAATTGTCATCGATCTTTTGTGAGAGTCTCTATCACATGGTATAAGACACCTTCACGTGTTCTTGGATTCTCAGTTGGTTGTGTCACATTTAAATGGTCTATATTGTATTCGTAATCCAATCACCTATGAGAATGTTTCTAGGTGCACTAATCTAGTTATAGATGCATATTCTAATTACGTTTTAGATTGGCATTTGTCACATTCATAACACAAGAACACACATTTTATACATGTAAATATTTATTCATTTGCAAGTAGAATATAAAGATAATGCGCACACACACACACACACACACACACAAATATCTATATCTATATGTGTGTGTGTGTGTGTGTCCAAAAAGATATCCATAGTACAAAATTTGGGCTACTATCCCCAGATGTCTATAAGTAAAAAATAGTGCTATCGACACATAATAGTCTAGGCCTGAGGTTGGTGAGATATATCATAGAAAATCATGACATTTACTAAACATTGGAACAAACGAACCCATGTATGAGGTACTCCTACTCCATGATGTTGCACCCCTATGGGAAGGTCATCTATAGTGGCCATAAGAATAGAGCATGTTAAGGCCTCCAAGTTCCTACCTAATCTCCTTAAGGTCCTTGTCCCATCGTCGTTGGACTCAACTTCCTCTCTCCCTCAATGACCATGTCTTGCAATGCCTGATGGTCTCATCTATGCTCTATCTACACATTTAAAGAGCATGAGTTAATATTATGGAACTCACAAAAAAAAGATGTTTTTTCCCTTCATATGTATAAATAATATATAATCCAAAAATAAAAATAAAATAACATAAATTAAAGGCTACCTATGTGGCGCAACTCCCCTACCTCAATAGGTTCTACTTTACCTCCCGGTCCAAGGATCATTCTTAATCTCCCCTTGAGTCGAAATGGCTCTTCGATTCCCAGCTAGAATCTTCGCACTTGTAACCACAGGTCCTTTTTAGGAGCTATGCTTATGGAAACAAGCACTAGGCACAAACTGTTACCGACATGACCAACCAATGTGACCACAACCTTTATTTGAAAAGGTATTTCATGAATCACGATTTTGGGTGTATCCGCGTGATACAACCCCAACACTCCACATCCACGAAACCCAGAAACCTGATGTGGGACCTCTCCCCAAGACTAGATTTGGCGGTCCTGTGCCTTCTCCTCGATCGACAACCATGATCATGTCGCGACTTTGTGTTTCATGATATTGGGCCTACTTGTGTAACACCATCCAACTACTCCAACTACTGACTCCCGTTGATCTAGATCCAACAGATACTTGTCCTCCTGGATTTGTGAACGCTGAAAGGTTATCATCTTTTTCCTTCCTTCTGATCTACTAGATCCAATAGCTCACAAAATTTCGGTATTCCTCCCTCCGAGAAGTTCTACCATTCATTTAGATTTTCAATGGCTCCAAGCCAAAGGACCTGGCATCAATTCTTCTGGGGTCAATCTCTGTGAGGTGACTTCAACCTTCTTCCTTACTTCGAGTCCATTGAATTCTTTATCCCTTATGAGCTTGGCTTCTACTGAAAAATTGAGAATTCCAAGGGTTCTTTGCACACACTCCTTGTGGCACTCACGATAACCTCTGGTTATCTGACGTCCTCCTCTTTTGTGCACTCCTTGAAATAGAAATCATTCAACCTCTCACTTGGGATAGAAAAGTATAAGACTTCAACCTGCCTGAGCACTCCTTGCAAGGCTCTGTGCTATACTCGTACTTCAGTTGGTATGAGAACAACAGTATCTCTTCTGATCGTTTCTAAGGTAAAACTCAAAAACTATCAACGCACTCTTTGCGGACTTTGATTGCACTCCTTGTAGGAATTCTTAGGATGAGAAACAATTGAAACTCATTCTCTCCCTCTCAAAGACTTCATACATTCAATCATGAAATCATACATACACACACAACATTGAAACAAATGCATAACAAAGATTAGAATTAACTGTAAACATACCATATAATAGATGTAAATAGAATTTATAAAACCCATGAAAGTTGGATCGAAGATTCCTTATATTAATCCAAGTGCATCTGTACATGGGTTCTATAACATCAACTATATTCTTATACACTCTTTTGGAAACTCTGTTCTTCTATTCTCTTTCTCTATAGCTCTCTAATTCTTACAATGAGAATTATGATACATCACAATACATACGAGGGAGCTTTATAGAGTTTTCCCTCCTACACTCTAAGCTATCAAATCGAAATAAAATCTACAACTACTTTACATTTATTACAATAAATACCTCCAACAAACAGAAGAGAGTTGCGCTCAAGATATGTGTTACAATCCAATTTTTTTTAAGGGAAATTACATCCCTCCAGCTATTACATTAATGTTTCATCTTTTCAAATTCAAAATACCTTCAAAATGTGCACTGGTGCATATCCAACTACCCTCCGCTCTTGTTCTTGATTTGTTGGCTTGCTTACGATGCTCCTGCATCATACTTCTCTGGATGAAAAATTCATGAACTCCTGTTCATGAGATCCTACACCATTTGTCCATGCTTTTGGATCTCTACTTCACTTTCCCAACTGGCATCCTCAATCGGGTGTCCCTTCCATTTGACCAAATACTCAAAATATGTCTTTCTCCGGGTCTTTTTGCTAACTCTTTGATCAATGACTTTTCTATCTGCGACTTTTCAACTACAGGGATCTATTTAACTCACTGAATTTCCTGTTGAATCTCTTGCCCATCTTATTTATCTACTCTATAAGGATACAGATCTTTTATGTTGAATATGGGTGATATGCCCACATCATCTGGCAATTCTATCTCATAAGCATTTGCCTCAAATTTCCTCAAAATCTTACACGGCCCTATCTTTTTCATCTTCAGTTTATTATATGTTTCCCTTGGGAACCTTTCTTTTCTCAGGTGCGCTAAGAATAATTCTCCCACTTCAAACTAAAGTTCTCTTCTATGTTGATCTTCTCTATGCTTATATTCCTGGTTGGAATTCTTTAACCGCTCTTTGATTTTATTGTGGAGCTCTTGCATCTCTGCTGCAAATTCTTCCACTCCAACACTTATGAAATCACTCTGTTCTAAGTTTCTCAACTCAAACACTCCTCTCATTTGCATTCCATACATTATATGGAATGGGCTCTTTCTGGTTCTCCTATTCGGTGAATTGTTATATGCAAATTATGCTTGTGGCAAAATTTGATTCCCCCTGACTGTGATGTTCAACTACTAAAATCCTTAACAAATCTCCCAAACTTCGATTTACTACCTCAGTCTATCTGTCCATCTGAGGGTGATATGATTAGCTAAAAGATAAATTAGTCCCAATATTTTTCCATAGCGTCCTCCAGAAATGACCAACAAATTTGGTATCTTGATCTGAAACAATACTCTTGGGTAAGCCATGAAGTCGAACAACTTCTTTGAAAAACATGTTTGCAATGAGTGTTGCATCACTGGTTTTTTGACATGGAATGAAATGTTCCATTTTTTAGAATTTGTCGACTACCATGAATATGGAATCATAACCTCTATGTTTCCTTGGCATTCCTAACACAAAATCCATGCTTACAACATCCCACGGCCTCTCTGGTACTGGAAATGGTTGATATAATCTTGTATTCTGTCTCTTCCCCTTGGCGTGCTAGCAAATTCTACATTTGTTGACAAACTTCTTGACACTTTTCCTCATCCCTGGCCAATAATATATATTGTTTAGTTGTGCGAACGTTTTGTCATGGCTGAAATGTCCAACCAATCCTCCACTATGTTTTTCCTTTAAAAGGTTTTCCCTCATAGAACTCTTCAGGATACATAATTGATTTCCTTTCAATAATAATCCATCCTAAATTAAATATTCAATCCATTGGCTTATGTCTCTCAGAACAGAATTCTCACATGCTTCATAAGAATCCATGAAATCTGAATCATCCCTGTACATATCCTTAAGGCTATCAAAACCTAAGGTCTTCACATGAAACTCCTGCAGAATCAAACATTTCTTGCTCAATGCATCAACAACCTTGTTAGCAGTTCCAAAAATGTGCTTTATAACAAAAGTAAAAATTTGCATAAATTCAACCCATTTCGCATGTTTTTGGTTCAATTTCTCCTGTCTGGCTACGAATTGCAAAGCATATTTGTCACTATACAAGACAAACTCTTTCATAACCAAGTAGTGCCTCCATTTCTTCAACGCCTGTATGACTGCATAAATCTCTTTATCATACATGGAATATTTAATCTTGGCATTGTTCATCTTCTCACTGAAGTATGCAATCAGTCTATTGTCTTGGCTTAAGACCACTCCAACTGCAAATCCACTTGCATCACATATCACTTGAAATGTCTTACTGAAATCTGGTAGAACCAGAATTGGATGCCCAGTTATATTTTCCTTCATTAGCTTAAAACTTTTCTCTGCTTCTTCTGTCTAATGAAAATATTTATGTCTTTTCTTGACTGTGTCCATCATTGGCGAAAAAAATCCATTAAAATTTCTGATGAACTTCTTGTAGAACCTGGCTAGCCCATGGAAGTTTCTAGATTCAAAGATATTTCTTGGTGATGGCCATTCTTTGATCTCTTTTACCTTTTCTGGGTCCATCTTCAACTGATTCAAAGAGATCAAAAAAACCAAATAAATGAGTTCTTTCTTCATGAAATATGACTTCTTTAGTTTTATCAACAATTTCTCTTGTTGTAATCTCCTCATCACTATATTTAGGTGTCTCAAATGTTCTTCTTAAGACTTACTGAAGACCAATATATCATCAAGATACACAATTACAAACTTCCCAATGAAATCTTTCAAGACTTCATTCATTAACCTCATGAAAGTTCTTGGTGCATTCGTCAAACCAAGAGACATGACACGCCATTCATATACTCCTTCATTCATCTTGAATGTTTTCTTCCATTCATCACCTTCCCTCATTCTAATTTGATGATACCAACTTCGCAAATCAATCTTTGAAAAAAAATTTGCTCCACTCAAGAAATCCATCAAGTCATCCATCCTCAATAAAGGAAATCTATACCTGATGGTGATTTTGTTTATAGCTCTCGAGTCTATACACATTGTCCATCCACCATCCTTCTTTGGACTTAACATTGTTGGTACAACGCATGGACTCAAGATTTCTCTTATCAACCCCTTGTCCATTAAATCTTGGACTTTCTTCTTGACCTATTCATTCTCCTCTAACATCAATCTGTATGCTTCTTTGTTTGGTAAACTCGCTCCTGGTATAAGGTCAATGTGATGGCTTATTCTCCTAATGGTCAACAATGAACAAGGTAAATCATCCACCACTATATCAACAAAATTCTCTAATAGTTCCTGAATTTCCTTCGGTAGATCATCTATCGAAGTACTGGTCAAGATGACTCTAGGTTTCCTTACCACAACAAATGACATGTATTATTATTTCTTCACTTCATCCAAAAGTTCCTTCCCACTCATGATAAGTATAGTGTTGCTCATTTCTTCTTTCGTCTTCTTGTCTTCGATTGGCAGCAACATATGTGTCCTACCATTATTCTCTAAGGTGTATGTGTTCTTTCTCCCATCATGAGAAACATTTCTGTCATGTTTCCATGGACTCCCCAACAAAATATGATAGACATCCATGGGAATAAAATCACACAAAACATCATCTCTGTAACCCCCTATCTTAATTTCAACTAAACATTGTTTAGTGTCTGTTACCTGATGTCCTTTTTGCAACCATGAAACCTTTTATGGTATCGGATGTGCAGTTGTCTCCAATTCTATCTTATCCACCATTTATGTGGATACTATATTATTTGTTCTTCCACTGTCCACAATTACCTTGCATATCCTATCCTTGGTCTTGAAATAAGTTTGAAATGAACTGTTTCTTTGGACTGGATTCTCCATCCCTTTCTCTAGTTTCAAGAGAATTTTCCTCATCATTAAGGATCTTCCACCTTCTACATCCTCTGCCTCAACATTTCACCTTTACACTTATGAAATGTGATCTTCTCATCCTCCATCTCTTTTTCTATCAGGACATTCAAAAGATTTGTTTCCGATCTTTCCACAAACAAAACACTTTATCTCTCCTGCTCTGCCTCTTCCTCTTTCTCCCAGAAAAGTGCGCTTATCAACATATTGTCATCCCTGTGAACTTCCTCCCTTTTTGGGTGATTATGAGGTTTATTTTATTCATCTTTGGGCTTTTGTACTCTGTCCTGGGAAATTTCTTTGCCTCCACTCTGACTTCTACCTCTTCCCCTTTGACCTTTCTTTCGGGCCAATTTTTCTTCTTCCCTCAAAGCAATCTGATAAGCATCTTCCACATTTCTGATCGTCACCATGCTCATCTCATCCTGAATGTCATATCTCATACCATTCATGTATTTGGCAACCTTTTCATCATCACTCTCGCAATGACCTGCTCTAATGTTAAATCGATAAAATTCTTCAGTGTATTCCTTCACTGTCATTCCCTTCTGTCTCAAATTATGCATTCTTTGAAACAGGTTAATTTGATAGTCTCTGGGTATAAACTTGTCTTTCATCTTTGCAACCATTCTATCCCAACTTTTCATTCTTTTCTTTCCCTTGCAATGCCTGTCAGCCTGTAGTTCATCCCACCACAGTGCTACATGCCCTTTTAGTCTAGCGACAACATGTTTTACTTTCTTATCTTCTTTGATATCTTCATAGTCGAAGTATTTATCTAGAGCTCTAAACCAATATAGCATCTCCTCAACATCTAAGTTGCCTTCATACATTAGAATGTCCACTTTTTCCTTGGCCCCTTTTCTTGCAACAACTCTGAATAAATGTTCTTTTGCAACATCTTCGATTATAAATTCTTCTTCAACTCTAGCCTCATTTTCACTTTCGTCTTCACTAACATCTCTTGTATCAATAACTTGTCTTTGTATTGTCTCCATAGAATCTAATCGAGCATGAAGTTGTCTCATTTCCCTTTCCACAGCTAGATTGGGCATTGGTCTGTCTTGACGTCCTCTGGGTGGCATTGTTTAAATCTGTTCCACGCAGAATTCAAAATATGGGCTCTGATACCACTTGGTGCAATGCCCCTACCTCAGGCGGTTCTACTTGACCTCCCCATCTAAGGATTGTTCTTAATCTCCCCTTGAGCCGAAATGGATCTTTGATTCCCAACTGGAATCTTCTCACTTGTAACCACGGGTCCTTTTTAGGAGATATGCCTATGAAAACAATCACTAGGCATGAACTCTTACCCACGTGACCAACCAATGTGACCACAACCTTTATTCGAAAAGGTATTTCGTGAATCATAATTTTGGGGTATTGGCGTGATACAACCCCAACACTCCACATCCACAAAACCTCAAAACCCAATGTGGGACCTCTCCCTAGGTATAGATATGATGGTCTTGTTCCTTCCCCTTGATCGATGACCATGATCTCTTCATGACTTCGTGTTTCATGATATCAGGACTACTTGTGTAACACCAGCCAACTAATCCAACTCCCGACTCCCGAAATGTCGAGATCCGAAATCAACAAATCAATGACTCTCGTTGATATGGATCGAATGGATACTTGTCCTCATAGTTTTTTGAATTTTGAAAGGTTATTATCCTTATCCTTAGTGCTTATCTACTAGATCCAACGTCTCACGAAATTTCAGTTTTCCTCCCTCCAATAAATTCCATCATCTGTTCATATTTTCAATGGCTCCAAGACAAAGGACTTTGCGTCAATTCTTCTGGGGTCAATCTCTATGAGGTGAATTCAAATTTCTACCTTCCTTCGAGTCCCTCTAAGTCTTTATCCCTTCTAAGCTTGGATTCTACTGCAAACTCAAGAATTCCAAGGGTTCTCTCCACGCACTCCTTGTGGCACTCATGATAACCTCTAGTTATTTGACGTCTTCCTCTTCTGCGCATTCCTTGCAACAAAAATACTTCAACCTCTCACTTGGGCTGGAAAAGTATAAGACTTCAACCTACCTATGCATTCCTTGCACGACTCTGTGCTATACTCACACTTTAGCTGGTATGAGAACAACAATATCTCTCCTGAGCTTTTCTGAGGTAAAACTCAAAAACTGTCAACGCACTCTTTGCAGACTTTCACTGCAATCCTTGCAGGAATTATCAGGATGAGAAACAATTGAAACTCATTCTCTCCCTCTCAAAGACTTCATACATTCAATCATGAAATCATACATACACACACAACATTGAAACAAATGCATAATAGAGACTAGAATTAATTGTAAACATACCATTCAATAGATGTAAGCATAATTCATAAAACCCATGAAAGTTGGATCAAAGCTTCCTTATATTAATCCAAGTGCATCTGTACATGGGTTCTATAGCATCAACTATCTACTTATACAATCTTATGCAATCTCTGTTCTTCTATTCTCTTTCTCTACAGCTCTATAATTCTTACAATGAGAATTATGATACGTCACAATACATACGAGGGAGATTTCTAGAGTTTTCCCTCCTACACTCTAAGCTATCAAATCGAAATAAAAGCTACAACTAATTTTCATTTATTACAATAAATTCCTCCAACAAATATATGAGAGCTACACTCAAGATCTATGTTACAATCCAAAAAACATTTAAGGGAAATTACATCCCTCCAACTATTACATTAATGTTTCATCTTTTCAAATTCAAAATGCCTCCAAAATGTGCATTGGTGCATATCCAACTGTCCTCCACTCTTGCACTTTCTTTGTTGGCTTGCTTACGATGCTCCTGCATCACTATGTATTGAAGCTCGCCACTAGGAGGAATGATGACATCGCTATCTCCTCAAAATTTTATCCTGGTATATGGATAATCCTAAATAAAGGGAACCTGATTCTCCCACAAAGCAAAGAAGTCATTGTCATAGGGGTTGGATGATTTCCCTCATCCTAAGCTAGCCAATAGCTCAGTCCATCATACCATCATAGGCCATGGTCGTAATTGTTCTCTCATATGATATCTTGGGCTCATCATCAACACCCTCTAAAAAACGAATGTACGAAGGACACTTCCAAACCCAATTTTTCTTTTCTTTCGTAACTTGTGGTTAGTACATTAGTTTTTCTTGCAAGAGAGCATCACAATGCTCTAGTCAAACATCATGGGCCTTAGGAAATCAGCCCTATGTTTTATTTGGGATCACGAATCCAAGTAAAAAGAGTTATCTCCCATGATGCACACTATGGTATATAATATCACCTTGAGACTGAAATTGGTGATATGCTTGATCGACACCTGTGAGCTCGTATTTTCTATTCTATCCTCACAATATTCATTTATGTAATAATTAATGGTCCAACCACCTCCTCCACGGGTTATGAAGTTGGTCACTTGACCTCTACGAGATAACCTAGTGATGAAGTAGATTTCCTCAACTCTGATTGTCAAGGGATGACCGTTGTTGGAAGCAAGCCAAAGGAGAAAGAAAGGCTATTTTGGGAAAGAATGCATGCATGAGGGAAGCAACAACTAGAAGGAAGAGAAACATGTGTGCATGCATGGAAGACCTAATGATGTTAGGGTTATGGTTTTTTCAATACATTGTAATGGTTGGCGAGCCAAAAATGTATAAATATAGATACCTAGGTCTCATAGAGAGGGGGATGATAAGTAGAGCCTAGAAGAAAGAGAGAAAAAATAAAGTAGAATATAGAGGAAGAGCCCTATTTTGACAAGAAGATGCAATATTTTTCTATACGACCTAATTTTGTAAGCTGTTAAGATGAAGAGGAGTAAGGAGGGTAGATCCTGAGGGTTAGATCATAGGTTGAGGATCTTGGTGTGATCTATTCCACCTCATAATAGATCTTGACCTGACTAAGAGGAGTTGTAAGGCACGTGGCGCTGTAGTTTTGGAAATACCATAATAAAAGAGCCGAGAAGCCAGATCTTTGTTGACGTATCCTAGGGGGGGTGAACCACGATAAAACTTGTGTTATGTGATTGAATGCATGTGTTCTTTACTGTATTTAGTAGTTATTGATATGATAAATGAATGCGTTGTTATATTTCATGCATGATCATGAATGATAGTTTATTGCATTAGTAGTTGAAGTAGAATTCTCAGTACACAATTCCTAGATCCCCACTCAGTCCTGGGTTGCAAACACTTGCATATTGCAGCCACCCATTAAGACTATCTTAGGTGAGACTATGCAGAGCACTTTATGCACTGTGTTTTCTTCTAGTTTACCAGGAGGGCCAATAGTTTTAGAGGCTTTGTTGGAATCCCGAATAGATATGAACTGCGGGTTACTTCAGATAATAATATAAAATCAGACATATAAATAATAACCAACAAATTGTTTTGTTTCCGTTGGTTGAAACAATAGAGGATTAAGTAGATGGGATCTGTTGAAGATCTGTTAAGATATACGTAAGATCTGTGGGAGGTGGATCAAGAGAATACTAAAGCAGACAAATATGAGGATAAAACAATGAGCCGATAGAATGGGATGTTGTGACCGTGGAATCCCACAAAAGCAGAGATCGAAAGCTGTCTGGAGACAAAAGAGCTGGAGTTTACGTGGAAAGATAACAAAAACCCTAGAGTAACACCATGCAAATATCTCGATAAATACATGTTTACTGATTTGCATGAAATCATTTTCTGTGATTTTCCACACTGATTGCAGGAGTGGATACTAAGGTTGAAGGATAACCATGCAATGAACCAGATCCAACAATTAGAGTGGAATCTAGTATAGATCTAGCAGTTACAGTAGCTGAACCAAAAATTCACCCACGCAGTAGTTTTTTGGCTCGACAATATTGTAGCAGGCTTTATAACAGAGTTTGTAGTAGACTCAACGAAGTCGTTCAGCGCAACAGATCAAGAGTTCTTACGTGGACCTCGAGGAAGGTATATTATATTTTTGTATACTTCTATTAAGATATTGTTATGCAACAAAGGGGTAATGAAAATGGAGTTAGACAACTAAACTTCCTTGCATGCATGGGGAAAGGGGGGAAGCACTGACAGAAAGAGGAGAAATGGAAGGAGGAATGGATAAGGGAAAGAAGGAGGAACCCTTGGACCCAATCATGATGGATGATGACTAGATCAAGTGGATCATGGTGACAACTGGAAAGACATGTAGCAGAGTACCTTACTAATACAAGGTGAACACCAAAAAGAGAGCCGTATTTGCGAGGGAGGGCTTAGAAAGTGATGAAGAAGAGGTAGAGGATCTCTGGGATGTGGAGAATATTGAGGAAATCCTACGCGCAACATATGAGAGGAAGACAAGAGGTCCAAGAGAAAGAAGTGAAGGAAGTAATCCTATCTATATTAATGTCAGTGTGGAACCCATAAGCCCATGCGCGACTAATACACCAAAGAGAAAACCACCATTTAAACAACCGCATTTCGGAGGAAGAAAGAAATCCATAAGTACATCTACACAAGGAACAACAACTGGAGGAGCCAGTTCAGGAATAAATAGTCAAGTATCTACACTGCATGGAGGTAGTAGTTAAACATTCTGGATCGCAGGACACGATCCCACCATCAGGTTGCCAGAATTCAAAGGAAAAGTGTCGGAAGACTCGAAAAAACATTTGTTTATCTGTGAGAAGATTTGGGAAGTGAAATAGATCACAGATGAAGATACTAAACTGGCACAACTAGTGATTACACTAAAGGATCACACATTGGATTGGTATATGAGTTTAGCTACAAACAATCCACCAGGGACAACTAGAACGATTGCAGACATAAATAATGTTGATAAATGAGTTCCAGAAGCCAAGTTCATAAGATCAGTACATGAACGAGATGATAGAAATTATACAGAAATGAGGAGAATCCATATGGGAGATTGACCAGAGATTCAAGCAACTGAAATGCAAGTTGAAATGTCTCATGACTTATATGAAGCATAGGGAAATTCAATGGGCCATGATGATAAAGATTTTAGAACTACGGATTTGATGTGGGAAAGGACAATAGATGCATATAGGGTGTAGGAAGAAATGATGAATGGGAAATCCACACCACAATTTAACCAAGGTCCAACACCATACAACAAACACTACAAAGGAGCAACATAATACCGCGCAGCCACAGTACAACACAATGCAACCTCAGTACAATACTGCACAGTATAATCAGGCGCCTCAGTATAACGTGCCAAGAGGAGATCAAGTGGGCTACAGAGGTGGATGATGAGCAAGAGGAGGCTTTGGAAGAGGTAGAGGACTAGTGGTATGCCAAATATGTCAACAACCAGAACATTGTGCAAGGGAATGTCCACTTCCATCAACAACTTGAATGTATTGTCGCACATTGGACCATGATACGAAGGAATGCCCAACACTATTAGAAAAGATCCAAGAAAAGAGGAATCAAAGAAACTATAATGTTCAATGGATTTCAGCCAAAGCAAGGGATGAAGGACGAAACATCAACATAGTTATGCGCAGAGGAGATAAAACAAGATGCGACACAGTTTGACAAGAACCAATACAACACCTGTGGGTGAAGAATAATGTTGAAAGAAGTAGACAATTTGACGTGCAGAATGAGAAGGACACATTTAAGCAAGCCATACAAGAATTCTTGCAGCAAGATACCACATCGACTTCAACTGCAGAACAGAGAAAGGAAATTTTATAGTACGAGATGCCTCAATTGTTGGATCATACCAAAGAAATGCATTCCCTAGGACAAGTAAGTACAATCAAATGCTTTTTGAAATCATGTTTAAAAATATTGAATGATCCCCTAGCTATCAAAATATTTCAAAATATATTAGAGAAGTGTAGCATAGAGACAGAAGGAAAACTAGAACAAAAAATAGTCAAGCACCTACATACAAGGAGACAAACAAGTAGAAAGTTTAGGTTGAATGCCAACATCGAATATTTCAACATGGGATATACTATATTGGATCTAGGCTCTGAAGTCAATGTAGTACGAAAGAAGACATGGCAATGTATGGGAGATCCCACATTAGGATATTCACATGTGCAGATGAAACTAACAAACCAACATAGAGTCCTATCAATTGGTAGGTTGAAAGGGGTAACAATAGACCTGGATGGAGTGCGCACCAAAGCAGACTTTAAGGGGATTGAAATTATGGATGACACAACACCATATCTAGTGTTTCTTGGCTTGGATTGGCCGTTTGATAACCAGGCTATAATCAACTTAAAGACATGAAAAATGGCATTCGAGTTAGGAGAATATAGGATGATTGTGCCATTGCACCCATCAGAAGGGGAAAAGTTTGTATAACCTACTTGTTTAGACTTAGAGGAAATCGACTAGTTGTACAGAACAACTATGCACGATGAGGATTATGTAAACCCAACTGCAGATGGGACACTTAGTTGGTGGAGAATTACTTCATGTACGATAGACTCCAACACAATTCTAGAAAACTGACAACAAATGGTACATGAATTTTCCACAATAAGGTGCACAAGAATAGACCACATAGTGAGATGGGTAGCCATAATGATAAGGGAACCACCCAGTTTCCATAGAGTGAATGATCAAGAAGTATTATTGGCATAATATGAGGATGAAGTGGTAGAAAATTAGAGACTCTTAGTACTTGATATAGCTCTCAAAGCAACACCTGCAAGATGGTGGGGTGCACACAAGGAAACAATCAAGGATTGGTACCAATGTAAGTGGTTACTACGCATAAGGTTTGGAGAAGAAAAAAAAATCAATAGACATTAGAAGTCCGATGGACATGGGGCACCGGAGAAACATGTGGAGAAGTGCAGAACATTGTGGAATATGACACCCCTAGAGGAATGGCCTCATCATTTTGTACACACCTTAGAAGGCATACCAGTGAACTGGTATACAGACAAAGAACTACGCAGAAGAGCTTCAAATTGGACAGTACTACAACAGAAATTTATGGTAACTTTCTCATTCGAGCATGAGAACACCAACATAGATGCCACACTTAAGCAGATAAGACGGCTGATATTCATCATGGAACTAGAAGTCGAACTCATAACAAAATAACAACAACAGAACAAACGGACAGTGAAAGAACTATTGTCATGATACCATGTATAGGAAGAAGCACTAGATGAAGATGATCCACACAATATTCAGATCGAGGAAGCGAAAGAAGAAATAAAAGTGGAAGGTTCACCTCTATAATCATAATTAATTTTTGCGTCAATCAAGGTGAAGAAATTCAACATTGGGATGGTTGAGAATATGAAAATGGCCAGCATTGGAGACTACTAAGATGAGCAAATAGTAGAAAGCATAACAAAGTTATTATTCTAGTACAACGACGTGTTCCCCACAACATTTACAAAAATTAAGGGTATAGTAGGAGAGCTAGGAGAAATGAAGATACCACTAAGAGCTAAAGAGAAGCCGATCCGAGAATGACCATACAGACTAAACCTGATATATAAGAAGAAAGTTAAAATTGACATTGACAGGATGCTTGAATATGGAATCATAGAACCCATGGAGGAATCAGAATGGATAATCCCGATGGTAGTTCAGTAGAAAAAACAAGACGGGATACGAATATGTGTCGACTTGAGGAAGTTAAACGATTCATGCCTACATGACCCGTTCCCTACACCTTTCATGGATGAAGTGTTGGAGAACGTAAGAGGACAAAAAGTTTACTCATTCACTGATGGATTCTCAGGTTACCACTAGATCAAGATAGCACAAGAATACAGATACAACACTACATTTGATACAGAATGGGGATCCTACCAGTACACAATCATGCCATTTGGACTGAAGAATGCACTAGCAATATTTTCCAAAGTAGTCATTACTGCATTCAAGGAGCTTATCCACCAGTTTCTAGAGGTATATTTGGATGAGTGGACAGTCTATAGTTTATTGAAAGACCAAGACCATGTATAGGTCTTGTAGTTGATGTTGGAAAGATGCAGGAAGTGTCAGCTATCGTTAAACATCAAGAAATGTAGCTTCAGAACACCATTTGGGATATTATTGGGCCATATAATGTGCAAGCAAGGTGTATTAGTAGATCCTGCAAAGATTGCAGTAATTGTTAACTTTCCACCACCAAAGGAAGTATGTCAACTAAGAGTGACATTGGGACACACAGGCTATTAATTTTTTATTATCACAGGGTATGCGAAGATTACCGCGCTAATGGAGAAAATGTTAAGGAAAGATACAAAGTTTCAGTGGAACGAAGAGAGTCAAGATGGTCTGGATACACTAAAGGAAAATATGGTCATTACACCAATACTAGTATTTCTAGATTGGGAGAAGACATTCCATGTACATGTAGATGCATCAACCATATCACTTGGAGCTATATTGGTGCAACCAGGAGCGGGAGATTTGGTTCACCCTATAGAATTTGTGAGCAGAAAACTATCAGAATCGAAGCAGAACTATAACACCACAGAGAGGGAAGGCCTAGGTATGGTCTACACACTATAGAAATTCAAACATTACTTATTGGGAAAACATTTTCGGATTCTCCCCCCCAAGATGGTTACTACTATTTCAAAAGTTTGATTTGGAAGTAATAGTCAATCCAATAAATTTGAATGAAGGACCTACCCACCTATAATGGGTCATAAATGGAGAAGAACCTACAAATTTAGAAGACAATTTTTTGGATGCACAATTATTTTCAGTCCAGATTGCCGATGAATACCTTGAAGAGATCATATAGTAATTCATTACAGGTACTAATCCACATGAATATAACACTGTATAGAAGAAAAACATGTTAGTCTGGGCTGCAGACTATTAGCTGATCGCATGACACTTATACAAAATAGGTGGAGATAAAATCCTGCGAAGATATGTGCTAGAACACGAAAGACCAAGGGTTTTAGCAAAATCCCACGAGGAAATAGCAGGAGGAAATTACATAGAAAAATATACCATACATAAGGTATTGCACACAAGACTATGGTGGCCAACCATTCACAATGACTCGAAGGAGTACTACCAGAGATGCGATGCCTGTCAGAGAGTTGGTAAACCCAATAGAACGGACGAGATGCCATTACGACCACAGGTAACTTTGTAGGTATTTGAAAAATGGGCAATAGACTTTGTGGGACCAATCAACCCACCAGAAAAAATAATAGGAGAAAGGTACATTATTACCGTGACATAATACCTGACGAGATGGGCAAAAGCAACACCAGTGAAAGATTGCAGTGCAGAAACAACATCATATTTTCTTTTTAAATAAGTAATTATGAGATTTGGTTTCCCTAGATTTTTTATGAGAGACCAAGGCACACACTTCATTAACATCACTATTAAGGCTATAAATGAAGATTTTGAAGTCCATCATCAAAAGAGAACACCATATCACCACAGGAAAATGGCACAATAGAAGCATTTAACAAAATCCTTGAGAATGCACTGACAAAGATCTGTAATGTCAACAGGGATGATTGGGACCTCAAAATACCAGTGGTATTGTGGGAATACAGAACCACAAGCAATAATTTAATGGGACACATTCCATTCATATTAGTATACAACCAATAAGTAGTGGTGCCATTAGAATTTCTGGTACATAGTCTATGCGTCGCAACAATTACACACATGAAAGAGCGAGGCATAATACAATAGAGGCTGACTCAATTGTTGGCCATGGAGGAAAATCAGATCCTATCAGGGTTCAACCAACAAGTTTAGAAAGCAAGGGACAAATATTGGCATGATAGACACATCAAGAAGAAAAATTTCAAGGAAGGAGACATAGTGTTGATGTATGATCACAAATCCATTCAACATCCATGAAAACTCAGAATGCATTGGTTAGGACTGTATGAAGTAAAAACTATCACAGATGGGGGAGATATACATTTGCAAGACTTAGGAGGCGCAAAACTCATAGGGATGATCAATGGGAGCCGATTGAAGCTGTACAAGGATAGTCAACCATCCACAACATGAAAATCACCGTGTAGTTTAAAGAAAATAAAAAAATAGGATATTAAACGGTAACAACATAGGTACAATGTGCCTAAATGAGAATGATCATGCACACATATGAATAAAAACCCAATGAAGACAAGGACAAAGATCATTTCAGAACAAAAACAAGTGGGAAAAGTAACGATGACAAAAGTAGTACTAAATGACGAAGGTTTGCGAAATTGAATGCTAGAAATGACCAACGGGATGCCGCATTAATCCTGCCAACTAGAGATGATGAGGGAGAGTAATGAAAAGTACAAAGGAAACAGAGGTTCATTGAATCCATAGTAAAGGTAGCTTCTTCGACAAGCTTTATATGATGCCAGGACGTGCGAGCCAAAAGCCTATTGCAAAATAAGAAGAGACAGAAAGCGATAGAGCCTATGAAGCATAGAGAAAAGTTCACAGAGGTTGCAGAGACCACTGAACTCAGTGGACGATTGAATTTCACTACCATGGCACCACCCAAACAAGTAGAGTCGAGACACACTTCCAGACACTCTAGTGTTAGGACTAGGGCATAGGTACAGTTGTAGGAAAGAGAACAACAACCGCAAAAGGTCGTAAATGTCGACAAAATCCCATCACTAGATACAAAACCAATGAACCCCACACACGTGGTAGAATAAACCCAAGAAATATCCCTTGAGGGCATGAACGTAGATATTTTGACAGAATAACAGGGTAAACAGAACCAGGGAATCGGCAGCCAAGTGCTACCAGAGAACCCTGAAGAAGATCTGAGAGTCAATGGGACAACTACAAATAAGGAAGTAGCAGTCGAGCTAGAAAAATATCAAAAAACTATGTCAAACCATCCATAGGAGGGACGATTTTAAGATGTTAAGGGATGGCCAGAACAATATGTTGAAGAACAACCAATGGAGGTTGGAACCTCGAGTCAGCCACCACCGAAAAAGGACAAACAATAGGTATCTAGGTCACCACACAAGCAACCTGTTGCAACCATTGTTTTTCTGCGTATACCAGAAGGGGTATTGGTGAGATTAGACTTGCTAGGTTATATAAAGAAGCTAAAATACTTAGACCATGATTTAATGAACACAGACATGTTCCCAGAGTTTGCGAAACAAGTCTACCTATAAACTGTGGGTCTAAATGCATTTGGGGAACTAGTTAATCAACCACTCTAGTGGGCAACAGTTTTGGAAAAAGCGAGGAGTTTAGGTCTGTTAGAACTACCACACTTTGGTAGAGGACAATATACAAGAATTTTCATCAAACAATTGATGGAGTTCACACATGGCAGAGATATATGGATGGACAAGCTCGTCTCGATAGATGTAGATCTCATTGTGCACATCACAGGGATGCCATCACGGGGCATGGATCTTGCGCATATTCTCGACAATAAAACAAAGGAGAAATCACTCGTGGAAGAGATGAAAAATAAATATGACACTGACAGGGGGACGCTAGGAATTATCATCAAATGGATCAGTGACATGGCAACAAAAAATGGTTGCAAAGATCATGGCCTGCAAGTTGCTCAAAAAATGTCGCAAGGAGGAAGTCTCAGCTGGGGCTGTCGTAGTTGCTGCACAATGTGTTGAGGGAACCACAATTAGTTGAGCCCCCTATATTTTTAATTTTTTTATGGATGACTGCAGGGATGCACAGGATGTAGGAACATAATTTCACTACTCAAGGATGCTCATGCTAATAGCCATTATGGGATGGAAGGAACTGAAATATGTATTTTTCGCCACCAGATCCAAACCTAATCATGGAGCGAGATATTTATCACTAGGATCCGCGTTAGATGTCGGGAATAGAAAGATGAATGTGTCCATATTTGAAGGATATATACGTGATCTACATGAGGCCATCACCAACATTTGGAGAATAACACCACAGGTTGTTGCATACTATCATGACATTGCCAACTTCAAGGACACTCGACATGCGATGTGGATACAGACACAAAAGGGCCCCAACAATAAGTGGCTACAATTGTGCTATTGCATCATGAAGGGAGACATAGAAATGCCTATCAAGGATTAGGAAAACAACTGGATGATTCCATTCCTTACTCAAGACATACTTGGAAGGACAAAGGAAGAAGAGGCAATGCAGGAACATACAAATTCTGAGGAGGCAGGGTAGGGAGAGACACAACCTCAGGAAGTCTTAGTGCCCAAGAAACCAAGGACGGGCTACATCAAAACAAAGAAGACAAAACAAGGGAAATCTAAGACAGGAACCTAGAAGGGGAAGAAGAATAATATGTAGTCGCCCCAAGTATAGTAGAAACAGGCCGAGGCTGCGCAGGGGACAACACCAAGTCCCAATCCACAAGAAACAGGCCCGACTAAGAGACCAACTACTCAGACGGGGTATGTGCAAGAAGATGAAGGCGCATAGAACACCTCTAGAGTACATGATTACATAATATGATGTGGAAATGATAACTCAAATGGTATAGGATTGAACATTCGAGGATTTTGAGAATGTTGTGTACCATTGAGATAAAATTCAAGAGGAGCTAGCATACATGCAATAATTCCTCAAGCATACCGGGGAAGCACAGGTAGCTGACAACAACATAGGAACAGGTCCATCAACATCACAAAAAGGAGGAGAACCAGAAGCAAGTGAGTGGGATACATTCCATAAGATATGGTAGCCAAGTGAAACATTTCACATTACACCCAGCATGTTGTGCATGGATGAGATTGTGGGGAAGAAACCCCTAAAGGAATTACCTCAATTACAGTTGGTATTTCCACGGATACCATCCAAGGCTCTACATAAACTATAGGTTAGTCTTACCTAGGAGGTATAGTCTCGTGCATGCACATACACAACTAAGTTACAACAACTAGTGGATAAATGAGATGAGATGGAATTGATATATGAATAGGCCAAGATTGAGACCAAGGAGGAGAGGGAACACATGAACATATTGGAACAAAAATTGGTCGGAGCTTATGAGAATATTCCAAAAATTGTGCAGAGGGTCGAACTCATAGCAACAAAGAAGATTGATAAGATTGTGCAGACAATCGATCAATATCAACAAGAGATCGAGAGTCTCCGTGAGCATCTCACACCTACCACTCCACTGGAGGTATGGGAGAAAATGAAGCAGGAGGCAACAAAGAAGCTATAGGAGATAGAGCGACATGTCAACACAGTATCTGACTTGTTTGACAAAGAAACACAACTATGGATGAAGCTAGAAGAGGATCGATAGGTCTAGCAGTGGGACAAGAAAGAAGAAAGGATCAACACAACTATCCAGGACCTCAAGAAGAGGCAGAAGACAATTTCCATCATGGAGCACGTCAAAGGGGTGCAAGATATGAAGAAATTATAGGTAGAACTCACCATTGCACAGATGCAGAAGAAGGAGCATAGGGCTCAAATGGAACCACTCCAAAAGCGAGTGGCAGAGGTCATTGTATGAGCATAGGAAGCCAAGAAATATATGGCACAGACCCAGGCAGAGTGCGCTGGGTTGATTAGTGACGATATTGTGACGTAGATAGAATACACACTCAAGGAGAATACCACACAGGCTAAAACGCAAGCAACATAGTTCAGGGAGAAGTTCCAAGCCATCACCAGGGAAATCAATGAAGCTCACAAAGGTTAGGTGGCTCAGGACAAGCCACATGTCAGTGTTGGGGGCCTGTTGGAAGCAGGCCAAAGAGAAAAGAAAGGCTATTTTGGGAAAGGAAGCTTGCACAAGGGAAGCGATAGCTGGAAGGAAGAGGATCACAAGTGCATGCATGGAAGACCTAACATCATTAGGGTTAGGGTTTTTGCAATACACTGTAATAGCTAGCGAGTGAGAAATGTATAAATATAGATACCTAGGTCTCATAAAGGGGGGGCTGATAAGTAGAGCCTAGCGGAAAGAGAGAAAAAAAAAGTATAATATAGAGGAAGAGTCTTATTTTGATAATGAGTTGTAATATTTTTCTATATGACATAATTTTGTAATATGTTGAGCTGAAGAAGAGTAAGGAGGGTAGATCTTGAGGGCTAGATCGTAGGCTCAAGATCCTGGTGAAATCTAGTCCGCTTCATAATATATCTTGACCCGACTAACAGAAGTTGTAAAGTGCGCAATGCTGTAGGTTTGGAACTACCATAATAAAAGAGACAAGAAGAAAAATCTTTGTGTACGTATCCTAGGTGGGGTGAACCATGGTAAAACTTGTGTTATGTGATTGAATGCATGTGTTATTTATTGTCTTAAGTAGTTATTGATATGCTAAATGAATGAGTTGTTATATTTCATGCATGATCATGAATGATAGTTTATTGCATTAGTAGTTGAAGTAGAACTCTTAGTACACACTTCCTAGATACCCACTCAGTCCTGGGTTGCAAACAATTGAGTAATGAAGCCACCCATTAAGACTATCTCAGGTGAGACTGCACAGAGAACTCTGTGCGTTGCGTTGCCTTCTATTTTACCAGGAGGGCCAATATTTTTAGAGGCTTTGTTGGAATTCTAAATAGATATGAACCCTGGGTCACTTCAGATAAGAATATAAACTTAGACATATAAATAATAACCAACAAGCACCAAGCATGAATGATTCTCCATTAGGATTCTAATAATCAATAAGAAGGTTCAGTAATATTTTTTGAGCTCGCATGGCACCAATTTGGAAAAAATTATATGTGCCACATTTTCAAAGAAATTCTTTGGCATCATTGCCATCAACAATTGAATGATCAACTTCCTCATGCTCATGTTCCCTGCGATGAACAAACATTCTACTCAAAATCCACAAGAAAAAGAGTTAGACTTTTATTTTTTCAAAAGGATTTTATGTATCCACAGTTTCCTTCTATAACATGCATTGATATTTGTTACTGGTGTTTCTACTAGGTGAAAACATCCACGGGCCCCTTTGAGGAAAACCACAGATGCACAGAGTCATGAGGAAATAGAAAGGTTTATCCCTCAATTTTTCATGAAAAGTGAAAGTTGAGTGGATGAAAATGAGAATAATGATTTCATCACTTGGTATAGACTGTGTGTGTTTTAGTTTCTCCAAGATACCGCAATCTCCAATTGAAATTACAAGGGTTTCTCCAAATTTGGTTAATTTTAGTTAAAATGGTAAAAATGACATGGGAATATGGTAAAATTGCCTTATATATATAATTTTTTTAGAAATCCACTTTCCATAGTTTCCTTATTTTTCCATAAATTTAAATAAATCCAAGCTATATTGTAGTTTTGTGGTTTCCATTGTAGGTTATAGAGCATTATTTTGGGTACTTTTGGTCTTTATATAGATTCACTGAGTCTTTTTCAAGACTCTGGAAGGTGATGTTTTCGTATAAATGCAATTTCGAGTAGGTATCACACACCTTTATATTTTCATTATCAATTTCCATTACCTGCTTAAACCAGGGTCGATACCATTAACTTGCAACATAACCCCTTTCCTCTTCTCAAAATGTTGTTTGTTGATGGTAGAGCATAACTTCCATGGGAGACCTAGTTTAGAATCCCTTTTTGTATTATGGCGCTCATGTTGCAAGTTTTATTATTCTTGGGATTTCTATTTATTCCCACCATAACATTGCATCTGAACCTCATTCTTATTACTCAATCTCATTCTAGCTATTACCTACGAGACTCCCGACATTATATGTTGCTTACTACAACATTTATTTCGACTCTTCAATAGGTATTGTATTCCTTACTGGCATATAGTGTAGGCCCCATCTCGCTTTCATAATTCATATGTATTTATTGAACACATATTTTCCATAGGCTCAACCCCATTTTTTCATGGAATCATACCTTTTCAGTTTCTTAAAGGTGTCTCTTACGGATGGTAGAGCTTACCTCTCCATGGGTGTCGTAGTTAGTATCTCGCCGACATTTTTACACCCATGCTTCAGTTTCTTCATTGAATCATAATCCCTCTTTAATCCCACCATGTATTTGTGTTGAATCCTCATGAATTCCTCTCAATCGTTTTCTGGCTAACTCACGTTCAAGGGCTTCCCAACTTTGTTGAGATTTAATTGCATTGCATGATAACCACTCATTCTTTTAGGCTAATGTTGGCTTCAACTTTCTCTTGATGAACCAATTTCTTATGCATTTCTATCAGTTTCCATCCTTGCAATTTATTCCTTTTAGACTCAACACCTTAACCATGAAGGAAATATTTCTCGAGTTTCTTTATCCTGCACATGTTTCCTTGCATTGAGAAGAGGTATGTTGTTTGCGCTTTGGAACTACTTTTCTTTCCCACAACACTCATTTCTTCCACTGTACCATAACATTATTTTATTCTTTTTTAGGCTTTAATATGGAAAAGATTAAAAAAAAAAGAGGGGGGGAGGGGGGGGGAGCGTCTATCTCTGTTTACTAGCAGCGGTCTTGTCGCCCTTGAAAAATGCACAATCTTGCGTCAACATATCAGTATTTTGGGTTTAGTATGGATTTAGGAGAATTTTTCTCATTGTTGAAAATAATCTCCCCCAATTGGTTATTCTTCCAACCATATGGACTGTTTGTTGATGCCTCCTACATTACAAATGTATCACAGCTTATAGTCATGTTTCCTATGAAAAACAATATGTTGTGATTTTGTTCAAGGGAAGTTTCAACCTGAGTTGACCATTTTGCAGTAAGTCTCTAACCTTTCAAGTCATCCTTCTCGAGTCTTTCAAGTCCATCTCATTATCTCAAGTATCTATTTATATCGCTCGTGCTAGTTTAGAAGGTCCTCATTGACTTCTTTCTAGCGGGTCTACTCTTACCTACTTTGACACATTTATCTAAGAGTATGATCTAGAGTATCACACTAGGCCTATTTCCATTATTGATAAGTGAACTTGTGATTAGAAGAGGAGAAGCCATCATTGGTCATTAATAGAGTGGTTTCCCTTGTGTTCAACATCAACAACAATCATTACACATAGGGGTTTGTGTGGTACCTTGTTGACCCCATTGGTGGATTCCTCATCTTTTCCAGTATTCTTCATCATTGAACACTATTCAAAGAGTCTCAGTCATGTGTTGTTTCCATTTGGTAAATGCTGAAGTCATACCTTGGCATGGTCCTTACAATCTATTCATCTGATTCCTTCCAAATATTTGGCCTTATGCTACCCCTCGTGATGGATTATGGAGGATGTCTTAATGCCTTCCTTTCGGTGGATCTCTTCCTATATAATTCAACACATATTTCTCTAGGACAAAGATCTAGAGTCATATTTGGTACCTTGGGGCTTGAATTCATCAGTGGTAGGTTCCCTTGTTATATAAAGTGGGAATATATCAATGTCCCCTGCTCGATAGATTCTACCAGGTGTTAGACATCATTGAATTTATTCACACTTGTTAGATTGTACCATGGTACCTTCACACCAATTATCATCATTGGTGGTTTGTCTCACATTTGTTAATGGTATACATCAATGACTGATAATCAAATTCTATCTCACTATGTTCAAACCCAACACATCTATTCACATAGTGTAGAATCATACCACAATGGATCATTTTGAATATTTTGGGTGAAGTACGAGCATCACATATTTTGTGCTCCTACCCAAAATATATTGTAACACCTAAAATAAATTGGTACTTACAGAGGATCAGTTTGTTCACTCCATTATCCTTTGATTTTTATTTTGATACATAGCTCCATTATGTATCTATTTGTGGCTATGATATACTTTCACATGGATCCACTGTGCATTTCTCATGGCCATGGATATTAGTCATACTTTCATATATTTCATGGATCTACAATGTATTTTATTTGGCGACCATGCTTACATCACTCTTGAGCATGGGTATGCCCAACTTTGGATAGAGAATACTCTTACTTGATTTTGGTGACGAGTTCTATTTTTTGATCAGTTGTCTTAGGAACCTTCATGGATTATTTCATTGAATCCTCTCCTATTAGAGTTATAATGTATTTCATCTATAACTTCCCCTTATGAACTCACACATTAGGGGGCATTTGTTATAGCAAAAATTTCCACATCTATGCATTTGTGACATGGCCCAACCCCTTTCCCTACCTTTCTAATAAAAATCCCAACTTCCCTCATCAAAGTCACTTAAAAAACATGAATTTTATTATATCCATGACTTTCCTCTATGCAACACATGGACATTCACGCCTTTCTAGCTTACAACCTGTAGATGCCCTAAATAAATGTGAAAAACAAATACCCACATTTTGAGTGGGGATTTCGGTTAGGCTCATTTCCCAACCTCCATAACCCTATACCAAATGGAATTCAACCTCTTTAACCTCTCAAGTATGGCATAAATGAACCATTGGTGTCATGGATGAAAGGAATAACTGAGGTGCAAGATCATGCTGGAAAGATTTAGCAAGCTTCCCTATGCCCCTTCATTTTCTTAGTAGCATCCCATACCTGAAAACTCCTTTCACAATGTTCCTTACTTCTCTTTATAACTATAGGGTTTCTTCCTATCCTTTAGTTATCCAAGGAAGATCCTCTCCATTGAGTTGATGCTTGAAGGTATTTGGAGGAACCCAAGGAAATTGGATTTGATCCTATACCAAAGGTTGAATCATGTTGTAACTACCTTTCTCACATTGTTGTCAATATAAGAGTTCTCTTTCGCACCTATTGTGTGTTTATTTGTTCATTTTGATGTTATATGAAAATATATTTCCTATATATTTGAATCTTTTCATATAATATATGCTATTTGACTGTATAACTACCTTGTACTAGACTATTCTTGTTTCCTATTACAGGCTAGTTCCAACAAATATTGGGAGCACTTCAAGAAGTGAGAGTAGGGATCGACATCGAATGAAGGATTCAAGGTGTTATGAATTTTCTTCGTTCTTTCTCTTTATCTCCATATAAAAGTAGTTATTTATTGTATGAATTGATATAAATGGGGATTGGTTCTATCTTCTGAATTCAGTCTTTCTCTGCTATGACATGACCCAAGGTCATGGGGGAAATATCCCTTAAAGAGTTGGTAAATTATGTAAATAAAAATGAGGATATTGAAGATACACTCCACTAACTATTTTTTGAATTAAGAGGATTAGAAGGAACACTATTTGATATCAAAGTTAGATGAGAAATAAATGTTGTGCCAATAAAAGAATATATTGAAAATTGGTTAAAACAAGCCCTCATCAAGATAACTGAAGAACATTAGTTAGAGGCAGTTGGTACTCGTTAATAAACCACATAAAAGGATTATACAAAAGTGACATCAAAAAGAAAATGAAACAGAAGAGATCTCATCATAGTCAGTAACATAGATCACATTCTTCCCAATTTATTTCTCTTCCCGTTCAGAAAATCATCCAGTTGTGTTTTTTCTTTCTGAAGAAAAGCATAACTGATTTTATAATATTACTCTTTTTTCTTGTTTTTAGGTCCATCTTTGTCCCTATTACTTTTCTTTATTTTAAGGTCCATGGGAGCCTGATTTAAGTCCAAATTTGGACAAGCGCATTGTATTTCTAAGACTATCAAAGACTTCTTTTTTTTTGAGAAATCCTAGAGAACTACATTGGGGATAAACTTTAATTGTATCTTTTGAAACTTTTATTTTGAGCAATAGATATCTAAATTTTATCCTATTATATTCTCTTTTGTTATCAATGAAAAGACTCTTTTAAAGTTCTATAATATGTGGTCCCTCAATATTTCTTTCCTTCAAAGTGATAAAAAATATTTGATAATGTGATGCAATTGAGATTCATGTTATGTTTTTTTAGTTATTACATTTGTGTCATATTTTTGCAAATATATTATTTTATGAGTGAAGTTTCCTTGTTCATTTCTCAGGAAATATTGATGCATCCATATTGTTTTCAACATTTTTATTTATTTAAATGATAAAGCTTTGTATTTTTATATTTACCACTCTCCTATTTTAATATTATTGTCCCAAGAAATTCAAAGATAAATATTTAAAGAATACAAAGGAGTACCACCTCTATAAAAACCAAGGGGGATTTTTATCCCATGAGGTTTTTGTTTCGATCTTAATCAATTCAAACATCAACATTTTTGGAGACCATATTGGGGAACAAGAAAAAAAGTTGGTTTTAAATCAGAATTATTTATGACTCAACGCCAACCTAACTAACCTCAGTTGCAAGTTGGATTAGGAAATCAGACAAGTGTTTTGCATTAGTTATACAACTTGGTGCCAAGGACAACCTGAATTCATGAATAGATTGAAAGATCATGGGAGGGTGTTGCTCATGAGAAGGAAAGAGGAATTGCAAGAAGGAAAAAAAGACATTATATAGATTGAAGATGGAATATTACAAAGAACTAATAAAAAGGACTAAAAGTAAACAACATCAGGAAATCAAATAAATTTCCACTACCAAAAAAGAAAAGGATCCACTCATGGGTGATAGAAAAGAAAAAAAATGAAAACCATGAGAATTATGAAGAAAGGAAAAGAGTTCCACGAACAAGGGTTATAAATAGACTTCTAAATATTTAGGGAGAACAACATCAATTGTAGACTCTCCCACAAGGAGCGTTGCCAACATTTCCAGGAGATGGATCGGTGGACCTGAAGAAACATATGGATAATTTTTTTTGTGTGTGCAAGATACATTTGGTCGAACATGAAAATGTAGTGGTTATATTATTTATTCAAACAAATATAGGCCAAGCCTATAAATGGTACGTGTCCCTTCATTCAAGATCAATTTCATAATTTCATGACTTAGAAGCCATGTTTTTTACTATGTATTCTCCTCTAGTAGCATATCATACTTTAGTCACGCAATTCACCCAAATCCATTTGAAAAAAGGTGAAAGGATCCGAGATTTCAATTTCCAATTTTTAAGAACACTTACTAAGATAAAAAATATCAGAGGCCAAATGCTCCAGTCATACTTGGGTGTTATAAAAAATCAATCACCTCAAATGTGAAGTTTTCCATCAATGTTGTGAAAATTGAAGACCTAAATGATGCAATGAATAAAGTGACTGAAATGGAAGAAACCATGTTGGAAACAGATGCATACCCTGAAATCATTCTTCGGAAATTCTAAAGACAAATGGACACCCTAGGTATCTCATATCAAGAAGCATCAACCTCAAATAAATTTGAATATCAACGAGCATGAAATACTAAAAAATAAGAAATTGGTGGAGGGATACTCAAAGGGGTAGTTCCTAATGTAACAAATGATCAAAAAACAATGCAAGAAATCCAAAAAAAGGATGGAGATAGCACTTATGAATGGAACTATTAGATAGATGCAAATTGAATTAACAAGACTAAGAAGAAACAAAAAAATTTCTCCTAATCCAAGAATTCCTATTCAATATTAGAGGAGAAATATTATTCAAGGACATAGAATATGAAATGATGGTACAAATGAAGAATTTATACAAAGGCCACTTATAGTGCCGAATCCAAATGTTGTAATTTTAGAAGAATTGTTTTAAGATGAGATAGTTGATAATCAAGAGTTTGATTTTGTTCAAGAAGAAATTATTGAATTTGTACAGACTGATGAAGGTGATTCATCTATGTATATATTTGATAATCATGAAGAAATTTATATCTTGTAAGACAATGTTATGAAAACAAGAGAACAAACAAATAAATTAAAAATAAAAGAAAATGTGGAGAAAGAAAAGGAAAAGATGATACCAAATGGAGTAGAACCAACTAAGCAACAACCAAATGTAAATCAAGTGAAGAATCCTCCACAAATGATGTATAATGTGATTGATGATCTGACAAAATTATGAATGACTTTGCCATTCATGGAAGTTTTCAAAATCCCACAACAAAGGAGGACTATTCTTAAAATTGTAGATAAACCAAGTCATAGAATTGAGGATATTGCATCAAATCCTAAAAAACATTAGAATATATCAACAATTAGACCAAAAGGCAAAGTCCCACCTTTTTATAATAAAATAGAGGTTCATGATGTTTTCCTTCATAATTGGTTGGTGGACATTGGAGAAACAAATAATATTATGTCATTATTAGTAATGGAATAACTTTGGATGATTTGTACCAAGTATTATGAAACCAACAAGAGTAATGATGCACTTGACTCAAGAAAATTCCCAGCGTATGGAGAAGTTAAAGATTTTTATGCTTGGATAACATCTTCCCCACACTTCACAATTGTTTTCACAATTATAGTTGTGGATATTCCTCCATCCTATGGAGTAGTTCTCGGAGAGAGATTATTCTTTGCTAATTGGAGGGTACATCATGAATGGTAGGAGTTGCATGATGTTGTTGAATAAAAATGGAACAATGATTAGATTTCCTTGGGAACTAAGAAAACCATTTTATTTCAAGAAAAAGGAAAATGAATTAATGCAATATTATATTGATGTTGGTATAGGAAACTATGTTTTTCTTGATCTAGAGAAGACATATATTTAAAAAAAAAGAGGAAAAATATTCATTCGAAGGATTTTGGAGGATTTCTTTTGATGGTGCGTCTTGTAGCTCATAGAACAGAGTAGAAATTGTGTTCAAAATTCCTAATTCAATTATATATCCTCATTATGTTATCCTTGAATTTCATTGCACGAAAAATGAGGTTTAATATGAAGCATTAATACAAGGAATGAATCATGCACTTCAAATTAAGATTGAACATTTGATAATAACTGGTGAATTTGAACTTGTCATAAATCACATCAGGAAGAAATATAAGATCATAAAGTAGTGATTAATACTCTATGACAAAAGAGTCAATGAATTAATGTATTCCTTCAACTAATTCAATATATTATTCATTCCTAGGGAAATAAATCAAAGGATGACTTGCCGGAAGTTGTTCCATCTTTGTTTAATCTTGATGATTTTTCATAATGAGAATAATTTTCAAGTAAAGATAATTTCTAGTCCATCATTACCTGATAATCAAGATCATTTGAAAATATTAGAAAATGGTGAACAACTAGCTAATTTTCTTGCTGATACAAGCGAAATTATTCATGAACTTGAACCAATTTTGAGTCTATCTTAACAAGAGATGATCAAGTAAAAATTCCAAACATGAAGGAAGAAGCATCCACCAAGGAAGAAGCATTCACCAATTTTGAACTGGTTGTACGCAAAAAGATATTGAATGTTATACCTCCTTGTTCAAATAATTCTTTAATGTTCTTGCATGTACGATAATTTGAAAGCATATGATAAATCTATATTGAAACATATTGTACCATTAAAATAAGGGACAAAACCATTCAAAAAAAATATCACAATAATAAATCCTACACTGAAACCCATGGTAAAAATTGAGTTAGAGAAATTGAGCAAAGCTGTAATAATATTCCCAATCAGGCATTGTGTAATGAACCAATCCAGTTCATATACAAAGTACCCAAAACACTTGGAATACAAAGTAATCCATTTAGGATATATATATATATATATATATATATATAAGAATATGAATAATAAGAATATGAATAATATATGAGATGATTACAATGAGAATGAGGGTCCATTTAGATATCTTCACATGGATGCCCTTTCATGAATATACACATCATTCAGATAAGACATGAATTTTTATTTATGATGTGTTTAATTAATATATTTAACTATTATTTATTATATCTATTTCTATATATATTGTGTTCATAACATTTCCTTCCCATTAAAAATGCTTTTTCCTCAAAGCATAATTTATGGAAGACTTTTCTCTTACTCTGTCTTGTAATTATTGTCTCCTCATTCTTCATTCTAGATTTAGTAGTCGTTGAGGACCTGAAATGATACGATATTCTAAGCATTGAGCAGAACTATCAAATTGTAAAAGAGCCTACCCATCCTTATTCGATCTTTTGCGGATTTGGGTTTTTGTAGGGTTCTTGGAAAGAACTTGATACATTTATACTCCCATGATAGATTATAATTTGACCCCGACCTGTAGTGGAAGTAGTATTCTTTTGAATATTTCTTATTTGTTTATGTTGATACATTGATTGGCTGAAGTATCAAATTTTGTGATTAGGATGTCGATAAAGCATCCTTGCAACTTGATCTTTACTTCATATACTTGTATGATTTTATTGATTAACTTTTGGAATTGAGTATTCTTCATACCCCTAGATTGTTTCTACTTCGACATTTGAACACCTCTTTACATGAGTTGTAAGGTTGAATAGATCTGTATTAATTCCTTTATCCGTATTTTGGATTTTTACACCTAATGACTTCTCTAGCTCCAAAGGTTTAATCATTGTCTTTTTATCGACTATTGATGTTTTGTGATCTAGATCTTCTTGTAAATACTTTTTTATCATGCTTAATTCTTTTAATTTGTGTCAGTAAATCCTGATTTTGTTGTTTTAATCGTAGACATTCCTTTGTATCTTTTAACTTGTCATATTTTTTTTTTGATTCAAGATTTTCCTTTCTTTCATCCTTTACGATTTTAATTTGTTCTAGTAAATTATGATTAAGGTCCCTTAGGAAAGAGATTTCTTCCTCTTCTTCAGTTAATTTCTCTTTGAGACCTTGATTTTATTGTTCCAACTTTTAAAAACACCACTTCTTCTCCTTGGACTTCATAATTTTTGCGAGTAGTTTCTGATTATGATTTCTTAGGTGAAAAATCTCTTCTTATTTTTCAATGATGATCTTGTCACATTCTTTCTGTCGATCTTACAACTTTTGTATTGACTTTTTGTTATCTTGAACGATCACTGATGATATTTCCTTCAAGTCTTGTGATGATGGAGCTTATGAAATCAACTTCATTGTAACGTCTTATAATGTGATTTTCTTCTTCTTATAATAAAATGTCAAAAACTTTCTCCTTATGTTGAAAATAAAAGTAACCAATGTATCTACCCAAGTTGACCCGAGAATTATATCAACATTGTCTTGATACATTGATACCACATTGAATTGACCTATGAATTTGTAATCACCAATAGATAGTTGTAGGTTCTTAATTTCATATTTCTCATCGCAAAGACACGTGCCATTTTTAATTATATTTGGTCTTAAAACTATTAATTGGTTCTCGAGGTCAACATTAATTTGATTTTTCCTAGTGCTTGGGAAAATAACGATGTTTATATTCATTCCTTGAATAATCTCATTAAATTATACTAAGGAATGAACACATTTTTTATAAGTATGAGGGAATCTTTCTCCCATTTTTGAATTGTCCTTTTTAAAACTTAATTTGGACTTGGATTATTTTTTTTATCACTTATGCTTAAAAATATCCTTTTTACATGAGCCTTGGGAATATAATATATTTTCTTTTTACTTTATTAATACCTTTTATAATTTTTTTTTATCTTTATGATTATTTTTTTCAATGACCCTTTTAATAAATTTTGATAATTAAAACTTTAAATACTTTTTACCTAATTTTCTTGGACTATTTTTACTTTTTCTCTTGTCACTTAAGAATTTAATAATCCAAACTTAAACAACATTCTCTTACCTTTAATTATATTTCTTTAAGATAAAGAATGTTATTTCATGCATAAACTTAAGTTATCAAACTTTTGAAGGGAGGATTCAAAAAGTCACATTCCTTATAATTCTGCCCTTTTAATATACTCAGCCAACTAATTAATATGAAAAATCCCTTTAAAGGAATATAGAATTGAACTTTTACTTTTTTTAATTTTTTTTTATCTAGTTGACCTTTTTCAATGTAATTTATTTTTTCCAGCCAACCAATTAATATGAAAAATCCTTTTAAAGGAATATAGAATTGACCTTTTACCTTTTTTTTTAATTTTTTTTTATCTAATTGACCTTTTTCAATGTAATTTATTTTTTCCCAACCTTTATACATTGTCTTTAGTATTAATAAGATGTATAGTTTTTTTAAATTAAAAATTTTAACCAATCGTCACCTCTTCAACGTTGGCTTCCATACTAACAAAACTCTTAACTGGATTTGTACAGATTGTACAGAAATATAAGAAGAACATGCGTGTAAATTCAAATTGATTTTTGATTGTATAAGGATGATAGCAGTAAAAGGTATGATGACTGATAACACCACAACTATGAAAATAATAGCATACGGATGGAACAAAAAATTGCCAGTTGCTATACAAATTTAATTGCAGGGTGCTTATACGGCCAGGTAAGTTTATAATAATTGAAATTTTTGGTTGTATGATCAGGTACGAACTTATGTGTTCCTAGCGATGTGACAAAAGCAATCGAGTTCCACGTTAACCCTGGTTTGTTACTGTAACGTTTTCTCAATATATTTGGCCGATGGATACTATGTTGTTGGGATTTTAATTTTATTTTTTTTGAGTTAATACAAAATCAACACCATTAATTTAAATATACAGTGGAAACTCTTCTTTTATCTTCACATAGAACTGATAAAAAAAATTTGGAATTTGACTTTTTTTATTTTCGTTTTTTTTTTTAATTATAGTAGACTTTTTTTTTTGGATTTTAGCGAATTTTTTTCTTCAACATAAATAATTCTCTCCAACTGAATTTTCAATCTTTAAATGGCTAAAGGAAAATTTTGATCAACGATCTCAGATCAGAGAAACTATGATTGATAATTGTGTGGCCACTGGCCAATGGTTTTGTTGCTGAGGGAAACAAAATTCAACTAGAAGTGTTGTGGCCAAGGGCCTGGATTAGACTAGGTCTGATGGAGAGACTAGCCAAGGGTTCAGATAAAAACAATGAAGCTTTGATACCAAATGAGATGAACAAAGTTTGCTCACACAAAGAATATCCAATATAAATAGGAGACTACACAGAAATCCATATAGGATAATAATAATATGAATAATGAATATGATATAATATGATTACAATGAGAATTAGGGTCGGTTTATATATCCTCACATGGGTTCTGTTTCATGAATAAACACATCCTTTATATAAGACATAACTTTTTATTTATGATTTGTTTTATTATTATATTTAATTATTATTTATCATATCTATTTCTATATATATTGTGTTCATAAAACATTCGGAATGGTTGTCGAACCCTGTCATCATACGAAAGAAAAGTGGAGAAATTTGATTGTGTGTTGATTTTAAAGACTTGAATAAGGAAAGTGATCTAATAGTATCTAGGAAATCTCACAGAGGTCCAAAAAGATCCAGAACATCCACAAAGGTATAGAATGGTTCATAAATGATCAAATTTTGACTATCTCAAATTCTCTTGAAAAAACTATCAATGCATAGATATCGTCGTCATCTTTCCAACAACACAAATTTCACCTTGAACATATTTTGTATGCAAAATTTATGAGCGGTCAAAGTTCCAGTCAAACTAGGTCAAACGTCAAAGTACACATTGGAGAAAAGTGTGACATGTGTCACCATTGCAAGGGTGACATGTGGCACATGATTGTTTGGAGATTACTAGGAAAGGTACAATTGAAGTGGTCCAATCACTAGTTTACAAGTGGTACACTCTTATGATGACACATGGCAAGGATGAGCCAATGAGAGGTAACCATCTGGCAACCTCCCATTGGCCGATAATAGTGGGTATTAGTCAAAATTATGGAGTCGATGGGGGTCAAACCCACAACCTCCATAACCTCCTAAAGCTTTACACCAATTCCTATTAGGAATACGCCAAACATTTGTCACTTAACATCATATGGCTGTAAATATATTTGAGTTTGGGTAAAAGTTTATTGGGAAAAAAACAGGATGAGGGCCTAATCTCTCAACCCATATCCCATAGTCGATGTAATGTTCCATGTAACCATTGATCCTTAGTTCATGTGGGAAGTTTGAAATACATACCATATATATAATATATTGTTCATCAAATCTACACCAAAAACACGGGGATATATGGAGGTCGATGGGGCTTGAACCCCCGACCTACCACATATAGTACCAACAACTTAACCAATATTACTATGGTGTTGGTTTGGTTATAAACCAAATCGATTTCATTATTTCCCTACCATAAAATTCAGAGGACAGTTAGGGGCCCGCACCCTATTTAATGGGCTCTTGAATTGAGTTTTACATAGGACATTAATCTGGGGTTTAGTCTCGTAATTTGTGCCCAAGGGTACCAAAGTTATGAGGCCACACCATAAATCATGATGAGAGGTAACCTTGATAGAATTTCGATAATTTTATACTCATGTTGCACAATTTTTCTCCAAGAATCCAATGGTGAACTTTGATTCTCCATTTGAGAAACATGTAAAAAGGTCATTGTAAAATGCAAGCATTTGAGAATTGTTAAAAGAATGTCTCTATTGGAAGAGGACCTAGAGAGGTAGCCCAAATTGAGTGAATTCCATTTTTCCAACTTGTGTATCTGATTTCATTATTGTTGATCATTTCAAGCTTAATTATTTTCAATTCATTTTATCGTTAAAGTGGATTTGGTTAGATGAGTTCTTCACATGTAAATTGCATATAGTCAAGTGATCATTTTATTTTGAATATCAAGTAGATGTTTTGTTGTGTATTAAAATATTAATAAGTATCTAAGGATATATTCAGATCAATTTGGTATCACAATGAGGTTTGACAAGTGTTTACAAGTGGATGCTTACAAGATCCAAACCCAAACTTGGTAAAGGAAAACTTGCAAGATATAAGTCCAAATTTGGAAAGAGATTTCAAAGACATAAGATGGATTCTGAAAAATGAGAAGAAGAAGATCATCCCGTGAGTCAAGAAGATATCGGAGCTACACTTCAATCATTGAAATAAACTGTTGGCACAGGGGCAGACCCAGTGTTCAGCGCTTCAACAATGCACCAAAAAAACCCTAAATACCGGCCCTTTCGGCAACACGTGTGAAGAAGACGAAGTATCACTTGAGTTAGAAGCAGGGGAGGTTATAGGACTCAGGTGTCTGTAACCAATTTGGGACACAGATATTTGATAATAACACTTCAAAGATTATTCTAGTAAAACTTAGAAGGTGATATTCATTAATTGATTAGCTTCATTGACATTGTAGAACAAACCTAAGCAGACTTCTCCCCTTTCATACAACTCCTCCTTCTTCTCTCCATATATCTACAAGATGTCCTTACAAGAATCCTCCATGGCTCCACAGACCAAGCTGATGTCATCTTCCATGAGTGTTTCTTCTAACGGTCGAGGCACCTCCAATGGTCGTATAGCTTCGCCATGGCAAAGTCCCATTCTGGGTGGTCCTGTTGTTTCGGTGAGGTTCAAATCCTGCAAACCTACCTTCTGTGAGGTCCTAGTTTGTGAAGTCTTTCATCTGTTCTTTGTAGTTTCCTGTAGCTTTTCCAACTTGGATTTCTTTTTATTGAGCTTCCTTGCCTTCTTCCCTATGATCTAAATCTCTCTAACTATTTCTGGATTCCTCTTTCCATTCTTATTCTTATCTTATCCTAGTGTGGTGACTTTTTCATTATTGATGTGCTCTCAAAGGGTTCGAAGTTAATACCCCTTCTCTTATTAACTCTAGGGTGGGTATTCTTCTTTCTTGCATGGATAGGTCCTTCAAACCTTCTTGTGTTCTTTCAACCTTGATAGCTAATTCTCTAGCCTTTTGTTTCTCCGACTTATCTTCTCGTTCTTCTATTAGTCGATCTATTTTTCTAGCTATGAAATCCCTTGGTTCTTGCTTTTTCTTTTCTATATCTTCTTCCTCAGCTTTCCTCCTGATCTGATCCTTTTCGATCCAAGTCTTTCCTTACAAAAGTGGAAAAGGGGCGTTTTTCTCAACAAACTTAATGACTTCAAATTCCTCTTTAGTCGATGGTCCATGGATAATAATAGGTACATTAGTAACTCTTCCACATAGGTTTATCATCCTTCTCTTAAACAAGCCTATCCTTCCCAGTGAAGGTACCATAGTAGGCTTTCCCAAAATTTCCCAAGTGTCTTCTGTCATAATATTCACTTGTGTTTCTTCATCCAAAACACAGTCTATGTCGAAGTCTCATATTCTTGTACTTATGTGTGTTTTACTTTCAAGACCTCTGGTAATCTAACATCTTTGTGATCATTCATTGTTTCTTTCAACTGTACTAATGCAGCCTGACCTTCCTCTGATCCTTTCTCTTTCTAATTCTCTAACATACCTTTAGTATCTTGATAGTTTTCTTGTCTCATGTTCATTCGTTCGACTTTAGCAATCATTCTTGGACAATACTCAACTTCATGACCAACAATTTTATAACAAAGACAAATAGGACCTGTACTAGGTCATTTCTTAGCAAGATGTATTGGTCTTCTATAGTTATAACACAATGTCAATCCTCTTTTTATTTTATATGTTCCCCAACCTCTTTTGTAATGCGCACTAGTATCACAGTGTTGGACCTTCAATCTACAAAAATTCTTTTTAGGTTCCTGCATCCACTTATTAGTCCAAACATTCTTTCTATGCATAGAAATAACATATCTTTCTTCATTTCTATTAGCTCTACTTAGATCAAATCTTTCTTCCAACTATGCCCTAGCTTTCAGACTAGGATAGAATCTATTAAACATACTTAAATTCATTCTTTTGGAAAAAAGCTTTTCACTTATCTTACTCTTATCAAAGCACAAATCTTTACCTATTTTAAGATCTTACCTCTTTTCTTTAGATTAGGTTTCTTTCTTAGCACAGAGCTTCACAAGTCAATTAGAATACTACATACTACAACAACATATCTACGCACAAATCTTCTCTTTTCTTTACTTTAGTTCCCAACAATCACGGTTTCATGTGCCGACAATAGAACCATTTGTTGGAATAGGGGAATACCTAGTGTTCAATGCTTCAACAACGCACCAACAAAACCCTAACTACCAGCCCTTTCAGCAACACCTGCGAAGTAGGTGAAGTATCACCTAAGATAGAAGCAAGGGGGGTTACAGGACTCAGGTATTTGTAACCAAGATGGGACACGGATCTATGATTATAACACTTCACAGAGTATTCTAGAAACACTTAGAAGGTGATATTCATTAATTCACTAGCTTCATTAACATTGTAGAGCAAACCCTAAGATAGATCGGAGTAGTAACAATAAATATTAATCACTTCAATCATTTAGCAAATAGAACCGAGTTAGATCTAACATTCATTCATCCTTAACACAACTAATAGATAAGGATCAACATGTCTATATAACATACATAATAAGAAAAGTATTGAGCAGATTCATAACATAACCAACAAAGCACAAAACAAACCAAAAACACAAGATACATGTGGTTCACCCCAGCGTGGGGCTACATCCACCAACTGCTTAATCTTCTTTATTATTCTTCAATCTCTTACATTCATTCTCTCCTACACACTAAGCCACATAGCCAAGCTTCGCAGCAGACAGGAGATCTGCGCACTATGCACTAGATCCCCCTTCTAAAAACTAGGTCAAGGAACAGAGAAAACTCTTCTATTAAGAACATAGCCTTACATACACATTTTGTTTCACAAGACAACTCAAAAATACTTGCACTTACCCTCGCAAGATATTTTTCTTCTTTATACATTACATTCTTACTTATTTATACTTTTACAATAAGGCCTAATCATGGGTAAACCCATGGGACGAGATCCCATAACCCATTACAAAAACCCTAAGGATCCCCTTGTTGGGTCCACATAGCCAGAAAAATAAGTGAGATTCGCGATCTCAGCTCCTCCTAGGCACTCCATCTTCGACCAGCCCTTCGAAGTCCAAAAGGTGGTCAAACCTAACCAAGGTTTCCTCAAAACTTGGTCGAGGGCCAATAGGCCCCCAAAGCTCACCTGTGACTTGTCTCGAGTCACTCAGGTCTGGTCAATGCCACTTCGAAGGCCTCGAGCTTCACTCAATATTCCTCAACTTTTTGCTTCTCTTGAGCCTCCTGTTCAGTGAGATCTTGGAGAGCCTACGTTGTAACAGGCCCTTCCAGGCATTGTTCCATTGTTGCAACAACTTGGTCCAGTTGTGACCCTTGTCCTCCAATTCATTCAAACACCTTGCAAGCTTCATACTGGACATGTTATAGTTTCTGCATGACTTCCATTACCCTTCCCTGTATGGCAGTAATATGTTTTTGTACTGCACATTGTTCCTGGGACCTCTTCATTATTTCAACTGCGGTGAGTAGCTTCATCTGTGCCTGCATGGAGAAGGTCTACTACTGCACCTCCTGTAACTGTGATTCTAGTTTCCTTAGCATTGAATCTTCTATGAGACATTCATAAGTGTTCATAATTATATCACTCAATTGTTTCCGTTCTGTGGTGAGGGCTCTGATCATTACTACTGCATTCTTAATGACTTCCTCCATTTGGTCACACACCTCCTGTGGGGTGATCAATACTTCTTGGATCTCCAACTCTGTTATCCTTGCTTAAAGATGTCGGATGGTCTTAGTGAGCTTCACCACTTGAACCTTGACTGACTCTTATTCCTCCCATGTCAAGCCCAGCACAAAACGACATGCTTTATTAACTTCTTCTTTGACTGCAGTCTGCTCTGTGAGAAGCTGGTCCTTTTTTGTCTGTAGCTTCTCTTTTTCCTCCTGGAGCATCGCCCAAAACTCTTCTTTCTCATTTTCATAGGCGGTTACACAGTACCGTGCTATGCATAATTTATCTAAGACTTCCTCTTTCTCTTGTTTCAAGGCTTCTGTAGCCTTCTCCTTTTCTTCCTGGACTTTCTGAAGTTGAGCCTCTATCACAGCTACAAGTCTTCTTAATTGGTTTGGTTCATTTCCCAATTCTGAAATCTGTGACAAGGAAGGCACAGTAGGTACTGCGTGGGTCAATTGAATAGCTTGATGTATTAACTTAAGTTCCTTCTCAACCCTTTCATACAACTCCTCCTACTTCGCTCCAGATCTCTGTAATATTTCCTTGGAAGCATCCTCCATGGCTCTGTGGACCAATATGATTTCATCTTCCATGCGCATTTCTTCTAAATTTCAAGGCACCTCCAACGGTCATATAGCATTGCTAGGGAAAAGTCCCATTCTATGAGGTCCTATTGTTACGACAAGGTTCAAATCCTACAAACCTGTCTCCTACGAGGTTCCAATTTTTGAAGTTTTTCATCTTTTCTCTATAGTTTCATATAGCTTTTCCCACTTGGATTTCTTTTTACTGAGCTCCATTTCCTTCTTCCCTATGATCTTAATCTCTCTAACTATTTCTATATTCCTCTTTCCATTCTTATTCTTATCTTTTCCTAGTCTACTGACTTCCCAATGTTGATGTGCTCTCAAAGGGTTCGAAGTTAATACCCCTTCTCTTATTAATTCTAGGGTGGGTATTCTTCTTTATTGCATGGATAGGTCCTTCAAACCTTGTTGTGTTCTTTCAACCTCGACAACTAATTCTCTAGCTTTTTGTTGCTTTGACTTATCTTCTCATTCTTTTATTAGTCTGTCTATTTTACTAGCTATGAAATCCCTTAGTTCTTTCTTTTTATTTTTTGTATCTTCTTCCTCTATGTTCTTCTTGATTTGATCCTTTTCATTCCAAGTATTTCCTAACAAAAGCAGAAAAGGGGCATTGTTCTCAACAAACTAAATGACTTCAAATTCCTTTTCATTCGATGTTCCATGGATAATAATAGGTACATTAGTAACTCTTCCACATAAGGTTATCATCTTTCTCTTAAACAAGCCTATCCTTCCCAATGAAAGTACCATAGTAGGCTTTCCCAAAATTTCCCAAGTGTCTTCTGTCATAATATTCACTTGTGTTTCTTCATCCAAGACACTGTCTATGTCGAAGTCTCCTATTCTTGTACTTATGCATTGTTTTACTTTCAGGGCCTCTACTAAGCTAACATATTTTTTATCATTCATTGTTTCTTTCAATTGTACTAATGTTGTTTGAACTTCCTCTGATCCTTTCTCTTTCTGATTCTCTAACATACCCTTAGTCTCTTGATAGTTTTCTTGTCTCATGTTCATTCATTCAACTTTAGCAATCATTATTGGACAATCCTCAACTTCATGACCAACAATTTTACAACAAAGACAAATAGGACCTATACTAGGGCATTCCTTAGCAAGATGTCCCTGTCTTCTGCAGTTATAACACAATGTCAATCCTCTTTTTATTTATATGTTCCCCAACCTCTTCTGTACTGTACACTAGGATCACAGTGTTAGACCTGCAATCTGCAAAAATTCTTTCTAGGTTCCTTCATCCACTTATTAGTCCAAAAATTCTTTATATGCATAGGAATAACACATATTTCTTCATTTCTATTAGCTCTACTTAGATCAACTCTTTATTCGAAGTGTGCCCTAGATTTCAGACTAGGATAAAATCTATTAAACATACTTAACTTCATTCTTTTAGAACAAAAATTTTCACTTATCTTACTCTTATCAAAGAACAAAGCTTTACCTCTTTTAAGATCTTACCTCTTTTTTTTAGATCGAGTTTCTTTCTTAGCACATAGATTCACAAGTCAAGTAGAATACTGTGCGCTACAACAACATATCTATGCACATAACTTCTCTTTTATTTACTTTAGTTCCCATCAATCATAGTTTCAAGTCCCGAGAACAGAACCATTTGTTGGCACAGGGGAAGACCCAGGGTTTAACGCTTCAACAATGCACCAACAAAACTCTAACTACTGGCCCTTTCGGTAACACCTGCAAAAAAGGTGAAGTCTCACTTGAGGTAGAAGAAAGGGGGGTTACAGGACTCAGGTTTCTGTAACCAAGATGGGACATAGATCTATGATAATAACACTTCACATATTATTCTAGTAACACTTAGAAGGTGATATTCATTAATTCATTAGCTTCATTAACATCACAAAACAAACCCTAAAATAGATCGATGCAGTAACAATAAAGATTACGCACTTCAATCATTTATCACGTAGCATTGAGTTATATCTAACATTCATTCATCCTTAACACAACTAAACACTAAGCATCAACATATCTATCTAACATACATAATAAGCAAAGCACTGAGAAAATTCATAACATAACCAAAAAAGCACAAGCAAACCAAGGCACAAGATATACGTGTTTCACCCCAGTGTGGGGTTACATCCACCAACTGCTTCATCTTCTTTATTATTCTTCAATCTCTTACATTCATTCGTTCATGTGCACTAAGTCATAGAGCCAAGCTTCGTACCAAACAAGAGATCTGCACACTACACACCAGATCCTCCTTCTCAAAACTAGGTCAAGGAACAAAGCCAACTCCTCTATTGATCATAGAGCCTTACATATGCATTTTGTTGCACAAAGAAACTCAAAACTACTTGCACTTAGACTCAAAAAATATTTTTCTTCTTTCTACATTACATTCTTACTTATTTATACATTTACAATAAGTCCTAATCATGGGTAAACCCATGGGCCGACATCCCATAACCCATTAAAAAAACCCTAAGGATCCCCTTTTTGGGCCCACATAACTCGAAAAATAAGTGAAATCCATGATCTTAGCTATGCCTGGGCACTCCATCTTCAACCAAATTGTCAAAGTCCAAAAGGTGGTCAAACTTGACCAAGGTTTCCTTAAAACTTGGTTGAGGGCCAACAGAAATAGTAGATGAGTTCGAACGAATAATTCAAAATCATGTAAGTGGAGAATAATTGGTAAAAGGAGAAGGAGGAGGTGAAGGCGGTGGACCTTTAGAGCCCCTTTCACCATCCTTATCATCGTCATCAGTTTCTTCTAAAGCAAGTAAACATTCCTCTCATCAAAATAATTCCTCTAAAAAGGCTGACCATAATCTACCATTTCTAAAATTGGATGTCAAGTTCAAATTTCTGACCTATGATGGAGAATTAAATGCCAATAAATTGGGCATTTGGATCAATCAGATCGAGGTATATTACAAGGTTCAAAATATTATGGATGAGGATGCAAAAATACAATTAGATTCTCTTCGACTAAGTGGATCTACCTTAATATGGTAGGAGAGTAAGATGCAAGTTTATCTTGTTCAAAAGGGTAAAGTAATCTCTTCTTGGGATAAGTTTTCTAAGGCTATAAGGAGACAATTCTATCCATTAGCACATATGCAAACAAAAATGATCGAATGGAAACATCTAAGACAAGGTAAAGGCCAAAATATTCAGGCATTAACACATGAATTCAAAAAGAAGGAATTATCGCTATCGATTTCATTGTATACTCCTAAAACTCTACTGAAGTTTATTTTTGGCATGCACTCATATATTCGTCACACTATTCCAATGTTTGGCCCTACTAACATTGATAAGGTGTCAGTACAAGCTATGCATCTAGAGGCTAGTAAGGGTAAGCATGTGAGTGAAGATAAGAATCCATTCAAGTTAAATAAGAAACCAAAAGGTAAATAGAAGAGTAAGAAAGCATCCATGGTGAATCAAGTTGAGGGAAGACCTACATGCTCCCACTACAAGAAAAAGAGACATAAGGAATCACAGTGTTGGAATTTACATCTAGAATTACAACCAAAGAAATTCAATGAAAAATATAAGCATAATACTATTGCATAAACTCATAAGGATCTAGGGCTAGATACCAGAGATGAATATAAGATCATGGCCATAGGAAGCAAAGGTATATCATTAGTCAATTCAAATTCATTAGATAAATCCACCAAAGGGGTAAGAGATATTGATGAAAAGAAGAGAAGTGATATTTTTCATGTCATAGTTATAGTCAAGCATACCAAGGTAGATACTTTATTTGAAACTGGGTCTCAAGTTAACCTAATATATGAAAAAAATATTAAGAAGCTGGGTTTGAACACAACACCTAAAAAAAATCCATATCCATTAGGTTGGAAGTTTGATGATACTAAGTTGCAATTAACGAAATAGTGTAAGATCAGGTTTGCAATAACATCTGAGTTCTTTGATGAGGTTGAGTTATATGTTGTGCCTCTTGACATTCAGGACATTGTCTTGGGTAGTCCATATATATTTGACATGAAGGCTATGTTGTATCAAAAAGATAATACATATCATATTTTCAAGGATGGGGTTGAATATATTTTAAGAGATCATCACATCAAAACTAATGTTTCTCTAGTGAGCACATGGGAAATTAAGAGACTCATGAGTGTAAGTAAATATTTTGTTCTCATGATAGTGAAACAGAAAGAAGAATATATAACATTCACTTTATCAGGTTTTGATCCAAATCATAAACATGAGTTGATCAACATCATATCTAATTATGATGAGTTGTTTCAGGAACCTTCAGGGTTTCCTCCTAAAAGGGAAGTTGAACATGAAATATATTTGCAACAATATGCTCCTCTTTCAAACATTGGAATGTATAGGTAATCAGTAATCGAGAATGTAGAAATCAAGAATCAAGTTCAGGAGCTACTTGATAAAGGAATCATCAAACCAATATCCTCTCCATGTGGTTCTCCTATTGTTTTAGTTTCGAAGAAAGATGGCATGTGGAGGATGTGTATTGATTTTCGATTCTTGAACAAAATTACAATAAATAACCGCTATCCTCTTCCCGGAATTGATGATATATTATATCAGTTAAATAATGTTGTGCATTTCACTAAGTTTGAGTTTAGAAGTGGTTACCACCAAATCCAAATTGTAGAAGGAGACAATGGAAAACTTCTTTCAATACCAAGAAAGGCTTGTTCGAATGGTTGGTCATTCCATTTGGGTTATGTAACACACCAACAACATTCATGAGATTAATTAATGATGTGTTCATAACTTATATATATGATTTTGTTATTGTCTATCTAGATGACATCTTTATCTTTAGTCGAAGATGGGAAGATCATATAAATCATGTCAAGATAGTCTTTGAAATCTTGAATGAGAAGTTGTATATCAAGTTATATAAATGTGAATTTGGAAAAACTTCTCTAGTATATATGGGATATATTGTAGGGAATGTGTTAGAAAAGCAAGATTGCAAAGAAATAAAATAAATCAAATGCGGAAATAAAACACATAAGATAAAAAATAAAATAGAGACAGAGATATATGTGGTTTACCTAGTGTGGGCTACGTCCACTGGATAAATTATGAGTTCCTTCCTTTTTATTATCTATCAAAATGAAGGGATACAACCTACGACACACCCATTGTAACTTCCTCTTCTTTGTATCAGAGTATCCTCCCTCATAATAAAATATTCACTATCACTCACAGCCACAATATAATTCCCTCATAAAAGAAGGTTTCCTTCTAGGGAAAAAAATCCCTAACATAACTTCTACCCTTAGATTTGTGACCTTATAATCAACAATCTAGATTGACTACAAAATTAAAATATTTTACAAGGAAGAGTTTCCCAAAATTTCACTTCGGGGTAACTACCCATGAATACTCCACCAAAGGTGGCGCTTCGTTAATTGTCGTCACCCCCCTAGACCCCCCAATGATAGTAATGGGGGGGTAATCCCCCCCACACCCCCTTGTCAAGAAACGAGATTGAAGAACCACTGAAACAAACCAATGAATCAAGAAGATAATCAAGCTCGACAACCAACAGAATGGTCATATAAAGATAGATCCCGCAAAGGTAGAATTCATTCCAAAATGGCCAAAGACAACTACTTCCACTGAAGTCAGTAGATTCTTAGGAGAAGTACAATACTGGAGAAAATTCATTGATAATTTTTCAAACATAATAGTACCTCTACATGCATTAACAAGTTTTAAGAAGGTCTTTCAATGGGGAGGTAAGCAAAAAATATCCTTCAATACATTGAAGGAAATGATAAGAACCACAGCGGTTTTGGATCTTCCAGGTATCCAGCAGCCATTTTTTATTCAAACCGATGCAAGAGGATGTGCCATAGACATAGTCTTGATGCAATGAGGTAATGAACTATCCAACATATGATAATGAACTGTATGCATTGGTACAATGTGTAAATAAATGGAATCATTATTTAATGGGAAAGGAGACCATAATTCATACCAATCATCAACCATTAAAGTATTTGTAGTCATAAACCAAGCTACAACAATTAGGAAACTTCAAGTGGATGGGTTTTATACAACAATTTCATTTGGTAATCAAGTTTAAGAAGGGTATTCATAACAAGGTTTTAGATATGTTTTCAAGACTAGTAATTAATTCATCCATAATAATTAGGTATATTCCTTTAGCACATTAAAGTTATGTAGAGCAATATGCTAGGGATGATGATTTTTGAAAATTACATGATGCATTAACTCACGAAAATCAACAATTATATTATTATATGCATGAAAATTTGTTATATCATGTTGGAAAACTATGTATACCAAGAGATGAAAGAGTAAGTGTAATCAGAGAAGTTGATACATCTCTCATCTGTGGTCATTTTTGGGTTGGTAATGCCATTGCACAAATATAAAGGTATTTTTATTGGCCTTAGATGAATGATATTGTTTCCAAGTATATCAAAGGGTGTGTTATGTGTGCCACAAGTAAGCCTAGAAACAAAAATCTAGGATTGTATATGCCACTTCCAATTCCTTCTCAGCCATGGGAAATCATATCCTTAGACTTTGTAGGGGTTTGTCAATGTCCACAGTAGGTCATGATTATCTATATGTCATGGTGGATATATTCAACAACATGTTTATTCTAATTCCATGAAAGAAACAAGTCATATATGAACAAACAATAATACAAATGTTCTTTGCTAATGTATGGGTTCATTTTGGACTTCCTACATCTATAATATCAAATCGAGACTCTCACTTTTTGAGAAATTTGTGTTCTCATTTATGGGAACTGATGGACAACAAGTTGAAGAAGAGAAAATATTTTCATCCACAGACAGATGGACAAGCATAAGCAATAAATAGAATAATTGTACATCTACTTCGAGGATATTGCAACAAGCATCCTGAATTATGGGATAAATAGTTACCTTATATAAAACATGCCTATAATCATGCCATGCATTCATCTACTCAAAAAAATCCTTTTGAATTATGGTTGGGGTACTTTCCTAAATCACCTATGGAATTTGTTTTTGAAGAAGCAGGTAAAGAACATGGGCAGAATGATACAAACAAAGAGAAAAGGTTTATTCAAAAGATTCAATAGGTACATCAAGCAGTACAAGAACAATTGGATAAGAGACAATCCAAGTATAAGTCAAGACACAATAAACATCAGGTTTATCATCAATTCGAGGTCAGTGATCAGGTATGGTTACATATCAACAAATATAGAATGAAAGGTGAAGGTAAAATGATAAGTCGAATCCTATATGGTCTATTCAAGATCTTGGGAAATATTGGTACTAATTTCTTTCATTTAGATCTACCAACTTACATGAAAATGTATTTAGTAGTAAATGTTGAGATTTTCAATATTTATGAGCCTCCTATGATTATGGATGAATATGAAAGTATTCAAGTTCCAATCGTTGATGATTTTTCTCTAGAATATTTGTACAAGCTACATGAAGATGTCATTCTTGACGAAAGAATTAGAACTTCACATTGAGGTGATGTGAAATATATTCGAGTTGGTCTAAAAGGGGTAAAACCAAATAAATCCAAATGGATAGAGATAATAAGAGTGAGAGAAATCTACCCTCACTTATTTGTTGAGTAATCAAAACTTTTTTTGGTCCAAAATTATTCCAATAGGGAGGAATGATCCAGGAGGATCCAAGAATTCTCAAAAAGGTCCAGAAAGATCACGAACATCCACAAAGGTCCAGAATAGTTCATAAATGATCAAAATTTGACCATTCCATATTCTCTCTAAAACTCCATCAATGTTTAGATCTTGTCATCAACTTTCCAATGGTGCAAATTTCACCTCGAACAAATTTCATATGCAAAAGTTATGAGACATCAAAGTTCTAGTCAAAACAGGTCAAAAGTCAAAGTCCACATGGGAAAAAAGGGTGACATGTGTCATAATTGCAAGGGTGACACATGACACATGATTATCGACAACTTACTAGGAAAGGTACAATCCAAGTGTTCCAATTACTAGTTGACAAGTGGTGCACAAGTGGTCCACTCCGATGATAACACATGGCAAGGATGAGCCAATGAGAGGTAGCCACATGAAAACCTATCATTGGCCAATAATGCTGGGTATTAGTCAAAATTATGGATTCGACGGGGATCGAACCTGCAAACTCCATAACCTCCTAAAGCTTTAAACCAATTCCTATTACCAATATTCCATGAATTTGTCACTTAACATCATATGGTTGAAAATATATTTGAGTTTGGGTAAAATTATATTGGGAACAAAAATGGGATGAGGGCCTAAGCCCTTGACCCATTTCACATGGTCGATTTAATGTTCCATGTAACCATTTATCCTAAGTTCATGCGGGAATTTTGAAATAAATAACATATACATAACATATTGTTCAACAACTATACACCAAAAACAAGAGAATATATGGAGGTTGGTGGGGCTTGAAGCTCCGACCTACCACATATCGTACCAATGACTTAACCAATCCACCTATGGTGTGGGTTTGGTTATAAACTCCACATATTTCTATTAATTCCCTACCATAAATTCAGAGGATAGTCAAGGGCCTATAGCTTATTTAATGGGCATGTGAATCGAGGTTGTACATAGGACATTAATGCAGAGTTTATTCTCGCAATTCATGCCCAAGGGTACCTAAGTTATGAGGCTACACTGTAAAGTGTGTTGAGAGGTACCTTGAAGGAATTTCAAGAATTATACGGTTTTTTCATGAGTTTTCTCCAGGAATCTAATAGTGCACTATGTTTCTGCATTTCAGCAACATGTAAAAAGTTCATTGTAAAACACAAGCATTTGAGCACTATTAAAAGGACTCTATTGGAAGTGGACCCGGAGAGGTAGCCCAAATTGGATGAACTCCATTTTTCCAATTTGTGTATGTGATTTCATTATTGTTGTTCATTTCAAGCTTAATTATTTACAAGTCATTGTATCATTAAAGTGGATTTGGTTATATAAGTTCTTCACATGTAATTTGCATAGAATCAAGCAATCATTTTATTTCGAAGATCAAGTAGATTTTTTCTTATGTATTAAAATATCAATAAGAATCTAAGGATATTTTCAGATCAATGAGTATCAAAGATAATTATCTGCTTCCTAACATGTAAATTTTTCTTCAACAAGTCACTCGTTCAAATTTCATTTCCATGTTAGATGGCTTTTTAGGATATAATCAAGTCCTAGTTGCAGAAGAAGACATACAAACAACTTCTTTCATTACACCTTGGGAGACCTATGCTTATGCCTACATTCCCTTTGGTTTGAAAAATGTAGGAGTGATCTTTCAAAGAGCTATGGACTATGATTTCAAGGATTTGATCGCGATATTGATGGTTGATTATGAAGATGATCTTACCATTCATTCTAAGATAAGAGAAAATTACATTCAACATCTAAGATAATTTTTTGAATAATGTAGATTATATGGAATATCTCTTAATCCAAAGAAATTCTTGTTTGCAATTTCAGAAGGGAAAATTTTGGGACATATAGTAATCAAAGAAGGGATATATATTGATCATGATAGAATCAAGGCTATCAATGAATTAAATCCTCCAACTTCAATATATATATATAATAATTTGTTGGCAAAAGAAACTTTGTAAGAAGATTTGTCCCAAACTATGCAACAATTGTTAAGCCAATTAATGTATTAATAAAAAAAGATCAAATATTTGAATGGACCAAAGCGATTCAAAGAGAATTCACTAATATCAAGAATGCAATAATCACTGCACATGTATTAATCAACCTAAATTTTAATAAATATTTCATCATATAATATTTTTCTTTGAAAGAGACCATTGCTTGTGTTCTAACACAAATACATCTTAAAGGTGAAGAACTCCCTATAAAATTTATGAGCAAAAATATCCATGATTATGAGTTGATGTATTCAAACATAGAGAAACAAGCTCCTTCCCTAGTTAAGGAAGTGTCTCATTTTAGAACTTGTATTTTGTTTTCACATGTCATAGCATATGTTCCTACTTCTCGAGTAAAAATTCTTCTTAGTCAACAATTGAGAGAAGGGAAATGGGAAATTTGCTAGAAAAAGTTCAAGAGTATGAAATTGAGATTAAACCATTAAAAGAAGTTAGAGGATATTGGCTATGCAAGTTCATTGCAAGGATTGATTCATTAAATGGAGTTATATCGATTTCAACAACATCATCTACATCAACTCCTGAATGGTATAAGGATATCATATTCTTTTTAAAATATGGCTAGTTCCCAAATGACATGTCTCCAAAAGAAACAAGGGAATTAAAGATGAAATCAAATAAGCTTGTGTTGGTTTCCAAAATTTGTTTCGTAGAAAATTTGATTGAATGTTGTTGAGATGTTTTGATGAAACACGAGCTCAAAAATTGATGGAGGAATTTCATGAAGGAAGTTTTGGTGGGAACTTCACACCTACAACTACTGCACATAGAATATTGAGAGTTGATTATTATTGGTCAAATATCTTCAAAGATTAATATTCAATGATAGGAAAATGAATTTCTTGTCAAAGATTCTCTAGAAAAATGAAGAGGGAAGCAATGCCTCTGCAACCCATATCAATAGAAGAATCATTTACATAATGGGGATTGGACGTAATTGGGCCAGTTAATCCAAAATCAATTAAAGGCCATTCATATATTCTCACATCTACATATTGTTTTACAAAATGGAAAAAAGAAGTAGCATTGAAAAAGGATGATTCAACTGAGCTTATAGAATTCCTCAAATAAAATATTTTATTGAGGTTCATAGTTTTGGAAATTTTTATCACAAACAATGGATAAATATTCATTAGGTCAAAGTTTGCCAAACTTTTAGGGGAATTTGGCATTATAATGGGACAACTTTCAAACTATTATTCTTTAGCAAATGGTTTGGTTGAATCTACAAATAAGACCTTAATCCAAATCCTCAATAAAATGATTTATATCAATCAAAGAAATTGGAATTTGAAATTAATAGATGCATTATGGACAAATATATTGATAATGAAAAATAACACTCAGATACCCTCATAGACATTGGTGTATGGAAAAGAGATAGGAATGCCTATTAATATGGAACTAAATTCTTTGACATATATTGTGAATATTGAAGATGTAGAGGATGTTTCTCCTTTACATAGAAGATACAACCATTTAATGATATTGGAGGAACAACGAGTTGAAGCATTAAACGAAATGAATTAGAGACAACAAACCATCAAGAAATATTTTGATTAGAGAGAAACAACAAAATATTTTCAAAAGGGGCAACTGGTATTATTATGGAATAAAGTAAAGGAAAATCTTTCTTTGCATACAAAATTTGAATCATTATGGATTGGCCCTTATACTATCAAACACATATTTGATTATAATTCTTATGTATTATGGGACTCCGAAGACATAGTTCAGATGTTACTTGTTCATGGACAACATCTCAAACCATTTTTCTCTTGATCAACGTCTCTCTCGGTTGTACATATTTCATGTTTTACTTGTAAGGACTTCCAAATATTTACTACCTTTTTGTTTATTTATTTTTTCCATACACTAAATCCATGGACAATAGTTTAGATTTTGGATTCTCAGTGACCCACAAGGGGGTTACCGTCCCATAGTTGGAGCCAGTTTTTGACCTATATATAAGTTAATAACCTCTCTTTCCTTTTTTTCTAGAAAACTTCTTGATCTATGGCGGGTTCATGGGTTGGTTTCATCATCTTTACTCGAGTCTCAAGTATTCTTCTCCTCCATCACCGAATTGCACCTTATGTTCTGTTGCATAGAATTTGCACCAACACTTAGTCATTTTCTCATACTCTTTGTGGAATGGCAGGTATGGAGGTGTAGAGTTTCTATGATTCATTCAATTTTTGAAACCACAAGTCCGTCTGTCTGCTTTTTTGGTACTTAGTTTTTTCTCAATATTTAAATTATCTCTTCAATGTTCCATACTTAGTCTCTTAAGTTCATCCATGGAAGTGGATTTCATTCAAATACATTGAAAAGTTCTTTTTCATCCTTTTGTCCATCTGCCATCCTACACTTAGTCATATTTCAAAAAATTACACGAAGCTGTGGGAGTGGATTTGTTCCATATAACTCTTTCTATATATTTATTTTGTTTGTTTCGTTGTGTATCCTTGTTCCTTGTCACATTCACTAAGAAACATTTAATGAATATAATATGTGAAATGATAGATAGTTAAATACTAAACCATCGTTATTAATTGAATTTTTCTCAATATCTATCTCATAAATTCAAATTAAATCATTCTTTCAAAATAAGACTTCCAGTGGTTAATATGAAAAAAAGAATTATTTTACTATTTCATAAAGACTATGCATGCTTGAACAACTCTTAAGAATGATGGCGAGAAGAAGAGAAATATTTTTTTGAGATAAATTGAATAAATTTTCATGAGAGGAACCAAAATAACATTGGTCGAGAGCTTGCGTATATTATTCCACATTACCTCATGAAGAAAGGAATGTTCATGATGTTTGGATATTAGGGATAAAAAAGGGAAGATTTTTTCCAAAGGTCTTTGACATAAAAGAACTGGTAATATGGTGCACAGATAAATATGAGAAAGATCAAAGAATTATTAAGTTAAAAGGGAAGTCCCTGATCTCTCTGGCACAATCAAATTTCATCCAAATGCTTAGGTTATCAGAACCGACAACAAACTTCAAGGTTGATGAAGACAATAATTTCATCAAGGCTAAAAACGATGTTAGAGATTTATTTCCACAATGTCTCAAAGAATCGACAAAAACGTTAGAGGATTTATCAATGATATAGGTTAGTCAATTGAAGAAACCTTATAAATAAATCACCTGGCTTCTTTCTAGGGTACTTGGACGGGAGTCAACTGCTCCTATTCCTTCTTTATCTCTCTATATTTATATTATTATATTCAAGGGAAGATAATTTTCGATTGGTCAAAAATCATATCTACTAATATTTCATTTAAATTATCAAATTTTAAGAAGGATAATAAATTCTACATGTCTACATATTTGGTCTTCACTATGGTATATTTTCATGTATTCCAAGGACTGCATTTGTCAAGGGAAGTTGGTTTTCGGATAGACCCAATTCACACATGGTATCCTGCTTTGTGGAAGTAGAAAGAAATGTATCACTTTTATGAAGTTTATGATTCCTTTCTACCTTCTTTAAAAAGACTCATGTTTGGAAATAATACTCCAAGATCATCATTGGAGGCGGTAACGATTTTGGATAAAAGGGGAAATCTTGAATCAAATGAACAATATAACATAATCATAGTTTATTGCTCTAGAGAATCCCCAATCTATCTTTTGTTTTATGTACCCAATAAGGTATTCATGGTGGATGCCTGTAGACAATATAGATTTGGGGATCATTTATTACATTAAAGGAAGAAAAGAAAATTCATTCCATTTTCATGGAAAGTTGGCAATATTTCATTGAAAAGTTCTTCAAATATTGATGAATTTGCAACCCAATTCGACCAATATAATCTAAAATTGGAAAATCAAGTGAAAATGTTTGACCCCTAACAATGTTTCATGAACTGTATGGTCTCTATAGGTTTCAGTGCATCATACATAAACACTTGTATATATGGAGAGGAAGAAAACAATGACAACAACTCTGGAGAATTATTAGTTGAATATCTTTAGACTATTATCAGTACAAATGAAGCACATCATCATCACGAAAGGGTTATAAATGAAAGAAGTAAAAATTCTAAAAGGTCTGATCAAAGAAACAGCACACCCAAGAAAAATCCCCAAACTATTATGCAAGAGAAAAAAGATTCTTTAATTGAGAATTCAGGTAATGAAGATGAGCCTAGTCATCCCCAAAAAAACGTTGAAAATCCTCACAAATTTCTAATAATTAGTAATATAAAAAAGAAGATCGATCAATAAGAAGCAGAGGAGCACATAACTTATGAGAATGTTGTTCTTGAAGACATGGAGCTAGATGCAAACATCGAGGATATAGAGTTCCCATATGATGAGAAGATGATTCAATAGAAAAGAGAAGTAGTGGGAGAATTGGTGACTCAAGAGCTTGTATTTTATGAACAAGAATCCTTGACCCTCCATAGTGCATTACTTGGAAAAGATTTAAAGAAATTAGTTTTTGAACGTGTGAATTCAAAAGGAAAAATAATCCAAGAAAAATATATAGAGCTTGACCTGAATGGAGTCCTAACATCGAGAATTTACTGAATTCATAGAGTTACTGTTGACACTTTGGAAGTATCAATTGATGAAATTGAAGCCAAAATTGCAAGGTTCAAGGAACAAACTAAATAATTGGAATGTGCTTTGATGCCACCTCCTATTTTTGTAAGTCCAATTTCTTTTCTTTAATCTAGGAGAAATCCCAACGAAACACCCTAGTCGAGTTTGAAGTTTAAAATAACATCAAGTCTGTTCATTGCAGTCAAGTGATTTGTTGAAGAAAATGTAAAGAAGAGAATTTCCCTTATCTTAGAGGCATGGGGCATACAAAATACTATTATTTTTTTTGGTTCCAAGTTAAACATTTTCAGAGAATATCTCGAGGATAACTTTGATAATAAAGAAGGCTTCTATAAGGATGTTGTTATCACACTTATCTTAAAGGCTTCTGGTATGACCAAATTGAAAAGAAAAGAATAATATATACCTCCCCCTACTCGAATAAAAAAATTGAAAAACTTGTTTGATAAGAAAGATAAAAGTTATAAAATAAATATTGGATGATTGTGACACATTGGTCGTAAACAAATAAGCAATCTATCACAAACTGCTTGAAATAGATGTGGCAGGAACTAAAAGGGAGGTGAAAGACCCAAAGTTAATTTAAATTCCATATTTATGACAAAGAAATAGTTTGATGAACATGTGGAGATACTAAAATCTCTATCAATTGAAAAAATTAATAATATGACCAAGTATATTGAGTATCAAATTTAAGGTTGGTTGGTAAATTATGTAAATAAAAATGAGGATATTGAATATATACTCCACCGACATTTGTTTGGATTAAGAGAATTAGAAGGAACAATATTTGATATCAAAGTTAGAAAAGAAATAAATGTTGCACCAATCAAGGAATATATTGAAAAGTGGTTAAGACAATCCCTCATCAAGATAATCATAGATCAGTTAGAGGCAATTGGTACTAGTCGAGCAACTGCAACAAAGGATGATACAAAAGGGACATCAATAGGAAAATGAAAAATAAGATATTCCATCACAGTGAGTAACACGGATCACATTCTTCCTAATTCATTTCTCTTCTCATTCAGAAAATCATCTTGTTATGTTTTATGTGTCACAAGAAAAGAATAATTGATTTTATGATCATTCTCTTTTGTCTTTTTTTTAGGTCTAGCCTTATCCCTGTTGCTTTTTATTTTAAGGTCCATGGGAGCCTGACCCAAGTCCAAATTTGGACAAACACATTTTTTTTCTAAGACTATGAAAGACTTATTATTTTTTTCAAAATCCTAGAGAACTACTTTGGGGATGAACTTTAATTGTATATTTTCAAGGATCAAGTTGTGGAACCAAGCTAGGGTTTAGGGTTTCTTATCCTTTAATACAACTTCTCTCCCCATTGGGGTGCATGCCTATGAAGGAGGGAGGGCCAAGAGGCCCCACGTACAACCAAGCAATGGCAAATGGAAGCATGGGAGAAGGCTCTAAGAGACCCACCTTCAAACCTCCCCCCTATCTACGATCTAAGTTATTGGCCAAAGGAACCTTCAAAGACAAGGATATGGAAATTGATTCAGGGAAAGAGACAGCACCTGCAAATGTGTCAAGGCCATGGCTACCAGAAAAGTGTATCCCACAAGCACCACATGCCTCAAAATACATTGTAAGTTCTACTCGCATCGAGGAGCAAAAGAAATATATGAGAGATTATGCCTTAGTGGGTAAATTTTTAGGGCTCTGGCCCTCACAACGGGACCTCGTCAAATGGAAATAGCACTGGTGGAAGCCCAAAGGACATTATGAAATGAAACTGGGCTCCAAGGGTTTCTTCACCATCATCTTGCACAACCTCAAGAACCAAAACCGCATTTTTTACGGAGGGTCGTACTTTTTCAACTCAGCAGGACTCTTCTTGAGGTTTTGGATAGAGAAATTTAGACCTGAGATGGAAGACTTCCCACATGCACCAGTGTGGATCAAACTATATTCCCTACCTCGGGAATTCTGGCTGGAGGAGGTCCTTGCAGGCATAGGTAACACCATTGGCATCTATGTCAAATCTTCAGAGGCCACTAAGAAAAGATGATACACCTCATATGTGTGCATCTGTGTATACATGAATATAGCCAAGCCACTCCCGGGATCCATAGTCCTAGAATACCATGATGAGGACTGGTTGTAAACCATTGACTATGAGCATATTCCATTCAGATGTAGGAAATTCCATGAGCATGGGCATCTCTTCAGAGAATGCCCCATCAATGCCACAAACAAAGAGGGGAATTCAGATGCCGACAAAGACAAGGATGGATTCACTCACATGCCTGGAAAGGGAAGACAAGGAGGAAGAAAGTAGGCAACCCAGAAAAGTAAAGATCCGTCCACCAGCAACAAATATGCGGTCCTACAAGATCAACCGGAGAACCCCCTAGACCCCAAAGAGGTGTAGACTAAGGAAATACCCCAGCAAACAGGCAAAGGGAAAGAAGGATCAATGTTGGAGATGAATACAAACATTTCATTAATAAACCCCACAACTCGAATAGAGGATCACCTAGAAACAATGGAGGGGGATGTCGAGATGGACCTCGATGAGTAAGAACTAGTAGGTGTGGACCTGGAACACCTGGAACATGCATACTGACACTAGAAACTGTACACCATACCCCCAAATCAACTACGAAAAATGCAGAAGGTCTTCCTTAACTCCTCAGCTGGATCCACAACCATATCTAACAAGGGTTTGGGAATACAAGTGAACCAGCTAAAGGATCAGAGAAAACCCCAGAAAGATGAAAAGAGAAGAGGAAGGAAGCCGACGAATAATCTCATACAAGAGATAGGTGACTTCATGGTGAACTCCAGGTGGATCCACCTCATCTAAAACAAATTTCCCCCTCTACCCTCCCTCTCATCCTCATGAAGATCCTCTCTTGGAATATAAGAGGTCTCAACGGGTGTAGCAAGCAAAAACTGCTACGAGATTTGATTTTAGCAGAGAAAACGAACATATTATTGATCCAAGAAACAAAATGCGCTACTGAAGACATAGATAAGATTCTCCCCTATTGTTGGAAGAAAGGGAAAGTGGTATCCACAGCAACCACAGGCATAGGTGGAGGCCTAGATGTACTCTGGAACTCTAACACAACCATTATGGAAACCTTCATCTTGACCAAATGGTCCATCACGGCATAGTGTCTGATAGAGACAAAAAATTTACTTCCAATTTTTGGAAATCACTGATGGCTGGTTTGGAGACCAAATTGTTGTTTAGCACTTCCTATCACCCTCAAACCGATGGACATACAAAAAAAGTGAATCAAATATTAGAGGATATGTTAAGGATTCATGTAATGCATCAGCCCAGGAAATGGGAAGACTACGCGCCATTGGTATAATTCGCCCACAACAACGGCTACCAAGCATCCTTAAAGATGAGTCCCTTCGAGGTCCTCTGTGGTATACTGTGTAATACTTCAGTCAGCTGGAGTAATCCTGTAAATAGGATTTATTTTGGACCCAACATGTTGAAATAAATGGAACAACAAGTGACTCAGATAAAAGAAAATCTGAAGGTCACTCAGAACTGACAGAATGTTATGCTGATCAAAAGAGAACTCCAAGAGAGTTCAAAATGGGAGACCATGTATATCTCAGAATTAAGCCCAGAAGGAGTTCCCTGAAAATGGGAGCTTGTGCCAAGTTGGCACCTCGGTATTGTGGACCCTTTGAGGTTCTATATAGAGTGGGACCTGTAGTCTATCAGCTAGCACTTCCTCCCACAGTAAAATCACATAATGTTTTCCATGTTTCATTACTGAAGAAATATGTACATGATGCTAATCATATAATTGACTAGTCTGTGATCCAGGTGGAACCGGAGGGAGAATTTCTAACAAAACCCCAATGCATATTGGACAGAAAGGAAACCCCACTCTGGAACCAAACCATTGCATAGGTAAAGGTGCAGTGGAGACATTTTGGCCCAGATGAGGCTACATGGGAAATGGAGGATGCCATGAGACAAGCATATCCAATTTTTTTTACTTCTGTACATACAATTCATGTTAAAAGATAAGAACATCGAGGACAATGTTCCTTTAAGGGGAAGGGAATTGTAACACCCTGTTTCCCCCAGTTTGTAAAAATAACTGGACTGGCCAGAACTGTGGAAAGCTCATGAATGTGAATATGTGATGTGAATGGACCTTATGGAAAAGGTCAATGAATGTGAATAACATTATGAATTTATATTCCAGGACCACTGAGAGGGGATGTGCAGAAAAAGAGACCACGATGGTGGTGGAAGGCACCTGGAAAGATGGCTTTAACTTCCACTGAGAATTAATACCGTATTTGGACTTCACTGGCCCGGAGAACCAAAGGTAGCTCGCTGGCCCTGAATTAAATGTCTCGCAGGCTGGCAGGTTGATGGCTCCTCAGGAATTAATGAGGGATGGGGAGGTGAACCACCCATCCGTAGAGCCATCATGACTGACCAGTGCGAGGGAAATTGTGCCACACACAACCTCACAAGAGGATAAGGCGTGCAGTAGAAGCAATTGGGGGTAGATGCGAGGGGAGGAAGAGAACTCTGGAAATATGCAGAGTGAGTGATAGCAGAGAGGAAGGAGATTAACCTTCACTTCTGGTCACTGGCAGATAGAGACATAGTCTCATAGCATCGTGGTCTCAGCTCGGGGGTGGCTAGTGGTAAATCCGATGGGATTCGCTAAGCCTACGGTTGGGTGGAACTGAGAACCCCTCTCAGCAGTTGCTTAACCCCTGGTGTTATTTCTGATAAGTGCTTTTCCTCTGGCATCTTGAAATATATATGTTTATTCTGATAATTATGACCATAAGTTGTGAATCTGTGAATAATTTCATTGTAAGAATGTCTGTATGGTCTTTTGATCAATACTGGTAGATGCATGTTTATAATGGAAAGACTACATATGGATTATGTCTTCATAAATTGTTATTTATATGCTTACCGACCTAATTCAGACTGCATGTCTAATTCATGGGAGAAAGGTACCCTTATATGCCTTAGATAGTACCCTGGGTAAAAACCTCCCCATAGAGATACCCTCCATGAAAAGTCCACCAAGAACCGAGAAAGAGAATGTGAAGGCGCAAGGCCTTAGTAACCCTGCATGAGGCGGAACGATCCTCTTGAAAACTTGAGATGGCAGCATAAGGATGAAGCATCGAATCGACAAATGAGATCCCATCAGGAGATCTGTGGTCACTCACAACCGTCAAATAGGAGGAAGAAGCTCGAAGGTTAAGTACCTTGACCCTAAATAGGTGTTGATCGATGAACGAGATTCCATCGGGAAATTTGTGGTCACACCTGACCATTAGATTGGTAGGAGAAAGTAGGGTGTTAAATGCCTTACCTCTTGGCTTCTCTGGGTCTTCGTGGGTAGCGAAGAGATCAGGATTGTAGATCCCCAAGGTCCATGAGAACATCTGAACCGTTGATTTTTCCACGACTAGTAAGTCGTGGGAGAATGCACAAGTTAGGAACCTATCTGAGCCATGAGATCTTGACTGAAAAACCCAATAGTCGTTGGATCTGTCAGGAGTTACCCGAGGGTTAAAACCCTAGTGTATAGGGGCCAAATCCCCAGGATAGATCCGGACCGTCCAAACGACGGAGGTCATGTGTCATGAGATTACCCATTTCGGGGAATCAGGAATCGCAGGATCGAGAGTCCTAGTGACGAGAGATTGGGATTTTCTATGGTGGAAATACCGAGACAGATCTGGACCGTCCGATTTATGGAGGTTACGTGTCGAGAGATTAACCACATTGGGAAACCAGGGCTCAAGAATTTGGGAGTCCCATGATCGAGAGTCCATACTCTCATGATGATAAAACCTGATGAACGGATGAGATTATTTTGAAGGATCTTCGGGTCTGTAATGACCGTTAGATGTGAGGAAGAGATGTTGGCTTTAAGCCGGGGCACAAATGCACATTAAGGTAAGTAACGATCAAATCTGGATGGCTAGAGTCCACTTGCCCAAATCTATTACTGAGGTTTCATTTTGGAGCCCCCTTGTTGTTCTTCCTTTAGTGGTGGTGGTGGGGGGGGGGCGTCCAGAATAGGACGTGCAACTCTTGAACAATTGAGATTAATTCACCTTGATCAATGGTGCTCAGNGGGGTCCGGAATAGTGTGGCATGTGAAGTGGGGGCCCCTCCTGTCCTGTTGATTACCATGTCGCACTTCCCCCACTACCACCTGTATTTCGCTTAACCATGCGACGTGGCCTGTCCTCATTGGTTGTTCTCTAGCCCTGTTGGGATTCAACCCTATTGGCCGAACGTTATCCATGTTGGGGTTCGACGGTTGTAGAGTCGAATGATTAAAAACCCCTGTAGCGTCAAGGTGTCAAATACAAAGAGGCACCGTGATTATTTGAACTATGACCATGACCCGCAACCACATGGGAATGGGGAGAGAGAAAGAGCTAGCTTGCGCTAGGCCTTCGTAGGTAATTCGAGGTCTTTGATTCAGCAGAAATCAATGAAAAATTTGATTGAGGTAGTGGGTATGTGATAGTTCCATGCTATCAGGGTTGAGATCTGTGGGCTTCAGTTGTTCTACGATCTCTAAGGTTTCCAATAATGGTGGAAAATATGGTTGAAGGAAGTCCACATTGAACATTGGGTGCAGGCAAAGGAAGGGTGGAGTGTTGAGCTCAAAAGTATTTCTACCCATGGACTTGGTGATAGTGTAAGGCCCATAGCAAAGTGGGTGGAGCTTTCGATGGAGCCCTATGAGACACTCCTTCTACAAATGTAACTAGACTTTGTCGCCAAGTTGAAACTGGTGTGGCACCCTGTGTTGATCATGGCCTTGCTTGCACTTAGCATTGGATTTCTGCAAACTCTCTTGGACCTATTGACAGATGTGCTAAATCTTCTCAATGAATCTGGTGGATTTTTTAATCATAGAATGATCTTGGTAAGATTTTTTCTATGTGGTGGCAAGAGGAAGTGAAACATCAATGGGTCCCAAGGGTTGGAATCCTAGCCCCACCTGAAATGGGCTATGGCTAGTGGAGCTATGGAGAGCCTTGTTGTAATTGTGTTGAACATAGGGGAGACTCTTGTCCCATGTACTTGGATTCTTAGAGTTGTACACGCACAGGATGTGCACAATCATCCAATTGATGAACTATGTTTGGCTGTCTATTTTGGGGTGCAAAGTAGTGGATTTTGTGAGCTTGGTGTCCAAAATTGATCAGAGACTTGACCAAAATGTGTTGAGAGACCTGTTGTCTCAGTCTAAGATGATGGTCTATGGCATCCCAAAGTGGACCCACACTCGTTTGAATAAGAACTTGGTAGTATCTGTCATTGTGATACTCTTCTTGCAGGCTGTGAGGATGGCCATCTTCGAAAACTGATCAATGACCACAAATACATAATCATTTCCTTTCTTGGTGGATGGAAGGCTAGATATTTAATCCATTGATATGGATTCCCAAGAATTATCGAGATTTGGAAGAGGGTTTTATAAGCCTTGTTTCTTAATGGATGGCTTGGAAATGGAACAGGCAATGCAAGACATGTTATACTTGTTGACGTCCTGTCGAAGATTTGGCCAATAAAAATGTTTCTAACGAATGGACACAGTTTTATCCATACCAAAATGTCATGCCATCCTACTATGGTGGGATTCCCAATTCATCTTTCAATGCTTTCTTGTAGGGACACAAATATGGCCCAAGTGGCATAATAGTTTGTCTTGAATGTGAAAATCGATGACAGTTGCACCTGTACCCAAGAGCTGATAGGTGGTGGCGAAGTGTGGATCTTATTGATAAAGTTGGGGCCACTTAAATGCTTCATGTCCATAGGAATGGAGCACAGTGGTTACTGCAGCCACAAGAGGTCGACTAAGGCAGTCAATGACATGATTTGATATAACTATCTTATACTTGATGTTGAGATGGAACTGCTATAGGTAGGTGGACCAATTATGATGGTAGTCATTCTACAATTTCCCCTATGTCTATATGAATTGTAGAGGCTTTTGATCAGTGTGTATGATCGTCTCCTTTTCCAGAATGTAATGTTTCCATTGACAATAGGATTGTACAATGGAATACATTCCCTTATCATAGGTGGGGTATTTCTGGACAATATATGAGAGTGTCTCACTATGGTATGGCACCTGATGACTGTGCTAAGTGAGAACTAGGCCCACAACCTACTCATATGCATCGATCTCAATATCGAATGGTTGTTGTAGATCAGGCAAGGAGAGGACTAGATATGAGCATAAGCGATGCTTTAGATCATCAAATGCTCATTGTTTTTCCTTTCCTCATATTAAATTGGCCCTGCCACCACCCTTGGTCACCTAGATTAGGGCTCATGCAATATGGCATAATCCCAACATGAACCATAGGTAGACTATGGCTATTCCCAAGAATCTTCAAAGCTCGGTCAGTGTGGTTGGGGCTGGATTGTTACAAATGACTTAGATCTTAGCTGGATCAACATGTACCCCATGATCATAAACAATGTATCCCAAGTGTTTGACCCTATTGATGCCAAAAGAGCATTTTTCCAAGTTGGCATATTGCTTGTGCTGTTGCAGAGTTCTCAAAACTTGTTGAATATGTCGCATGTGATCCTCCCACGTTTTGTTGAATATGAGGATGTCATCCAAATATACCACCACAAAGGAGGATTTCATCCAAATATATCATCAATTTGTTAATCCAAAGGGCATGACTAGCCATTCGAATAGACCTTCTTTAGACTTGAATGTTATCTTTCATCCATCAGTTGTTTCAATGGGGACCTAGTATTAGCCATAATTTAGGTCAATCTTGTTGAAGAAATCCCCCCCTTTGAGTTGGTTAAGAAGGTCATCAATCCTAGGAATGGGGTACCGGTTCCTGACTATTATTTTGTTTAAGGCTCTGTAATTAATGTAGAGTCAAAAAGTCTCATAATTCTTCTGCACCAGTACAATCGAGCTTCTGCAAGGGGAGGATTTGGGTCTGATGTGCCTCTTATAGAGAAGCTCTTGGATATGATGCCTGATTTTGTCTTTTTCCATCAGCAAGCGATGATATACTGGTCCATTAGGTAGAGGTGCATTGGGGGTCAGATCAATTGGATGCTTGACTTAACAGTGTGTCAGTACCCCTGTAGGTGAGGAGAAGATGTCTCTGTATCTTCCATGATCTCGCCCACTTGCTTCTGCTACAAAGAGAGGCTATGTGTAGAGGCCACATATGTGGTGGTGACTTTCTTCTTACTGTGAGCACGGATCACAAAGAAGAATAACTTCTTGGTTTGTGAAATGACCTTAGTTCATTGTTTAGAAGAGATTAAATAAATAACAGTAGGTGACACTACCTCTGGTATCCTGTATAACTGTCTATCCAAAGTAATAATAACACTGCGGGGTATAGACTCATATATAGCATGATTCTTCCACAAATATGGTTGTCCTAAAATAACATCACAAAATTCAAGGGGAGAAATATCATACAGTACCTCATCTTTGAAAGGCTTGATTCCATAGATAAGACGACATTGTTGGTTGACAGAAAGATCTCTTCCTTGGTGAAGCTAGCTGATGTTGTAGGGTTGCAGGTAGGGTTTTGTTGGCATGTCCAGCCTCTTAATGACCTCTGTTGAAATCAGGTTTTTTAAACTATCGTTATCAACAATGAAATGAAGAAGAGCCCCCTTTGCCCACATCTTCAACTGAAAGAGGCATTCCACTTCCTCTATTTCTTCTGGTTTGCTTGGATGGGCTTTTGTGGTAGCAACAATGGTGTTGGGTTCAACATCAAGAATCTGCTTCCCTCCTTTGGGATTTGATTTAGATTCAAAATCATCCTCTAACTCAGAAGCCTTCAGTTCAACCATGAGTGACTTCTTGGAGCGACATTCTTCGGTGTTGTGCCAAGGGAGTTTATGGTACTCACACTATTTTCCCACGTCCTTTTTCATCTTCTCATTTCCCTTCTTGTGTTGCGTCTTGGACTGGTTGTCCTAAGGGAAACCATATCGAATTAGTCCCTTATTGTGTGGGTTGGGGCCTCCTTTTCCCTACTTTGACTATGAGGGGTTTGTAGATCCAAATTCTCACCTTTTCTGCTTCAATTTCTACTCAATCTTGACAACATATCTATAAGTCATGCCCAATAAGGCAATGTCCAAAAAATCCATTTCTGTTTGAATGTATCTATGAAAAAAAACCATGGTATTTGAGCACTAGATGATTCTCATATTATTTGATACCTAATTTGGTGCGAAGGGTATGGAAAATATTGGTGAAATCTGGTACTGTCTGGTCCCTTTCTTAACGTAGGGTGGTCCATCAGGTGTACTAGTCCTCGTAGCATCCAATAGGGTATTATTGTTCTTTAATGGCATCGCGGAAGGAATCCCATGTAGGGTCCACTGCAAATATTGCAGATTCTTCTATGGCCCTTTTCTAAGAGTAAGCATCCCAGGAGTCTTTAACATGGGGAATGAGCTTGAGGAATGAAAAAGTGATATTTTCCTTATCAGAAAAATTATCGACCGAAAAATACCCTTCGAGCAGATTCAACCACTTATCTACAACATTTGCATCTATCAACACTTCAAATAATGGAATATCAAAATTTACATATATCTTTAAGGGGGTTGCATGGCCTCTTGATGAATATTCTTCTCAAGTGGCCAGTCATCAAAGGATCTGCACAAAGTTTTCCATCATTTCATTCCTTTATCGCACGAGGACTTCCTCAAGCAACATTTTAATAGGATCTCTTGCTCCATCATCTTTCTTTTTGTCCCCCATGGGTTTTTTTTGGGCTCGGTGCAAACGATATTGCAATGTCTTGATTGGTTTGAGTCCCAACTTCTTGTACCCAAAGCTTGTTGGGGACATGCATGAATAAAAATAAATGAAGAGCAGACCGCTCTAAATACCACTGATCTGAATTTAGGAGCAAAATGAACTGATTCATAGACTGAATACAATAAATAGAGAGATATGAAGAATAACACAGATATCCAATGAACAATATCTTCTATTGAATAATGAAATAGGTTGAGACTGTAAAACTACAGAACTGAAAGGCTTGCTCGAATGGTGGTAGCTATCTTTGAGAAGAGATGTGGCTGATACACGCATTATTCTGAGGAGAATGAATCACAATGAGGGTCTAGAGGCCTTTTTTATATTACTTATGAATTCTAAATCCCTAGACATCCAAAAACATAACTGTAGGAGGTGAAATGTCAAAAGTCATGTGGGCCTCTATGGGTAAGCTGGTGCCTCAACTTCTCGGGGTCGTAACTTTTGCATACGACCTCCATTTTAAGTGTGTGATAGCCCATTGGAAAGGTATTTTAGAGAACTAGGCATTCCACTATCAAAATTTGACTTTGTCCATAGTTTCACTATGGAAAGCCAAAAAAAAATTATTTAGGCCTCCAAAACAGCCTTGGAAGTACAACAAGATGTGCTGACATGAAAACATACAAAATAATGCAGTTGGACTAGATGAGAGGCCACCTATATCCATCTGGAATATGTGTAGGGATTTATAAGCCCCAGGAGTGTATAACCCACAATTACAAAGAAGTACAAAACAACGTGTTGAACTAAAAATGGACAATATGAGCCAGTTTGAATAGGTGGGTGGCCACCAATACCCAACTAGATCACACGCCCAGTCTGAAGGGCCTCTCTTAGAAAACAAATACCCCCACATACACATATGTGCATCAAACATAGGCCCAAGATGCAAGAGGGGCATTCTTGGTTGAGTGGCATGATCCCTCTCAAAAAATAATGTAAATAACTCTATCGTGAATCATAAGAATCTCCTCCTAGATAAAACGATGCGACAACGATCTAAAACACAAAAAAAAAAATTAAAAAAACTTTGTCCACCTAATTAATCAGAGCCTCTGCAATAAATTATATACATAATACATCAAAGGGTAACTAATCCTCTGTCCATCAGAGGTAAAGAGTGAAAGTTTCATGATAATAAAATAATACGTGAACTTAACCTTCTCTAAGAAATAAGCTCATATGCATATGAACTCTAGGAACCTAGAATCCTAAAGAGAAAATAATGTCTAGAATGACATATCTCTACACATTTTCCAGCTGGGTCTCTCCTGCAACACCAAGTAGTATATCATGGAACTGGGGTCAAACCTCCCCCCTCCTACAAAACTCAATGATGAAATAAACATCCTCCTTCATGGGATGATACCATTGATCGAGACCCACTCTGAATGTTTGTCTACCATGATCCCAATGATGGATCAATGCCTATAATAATGAAGATTTCTTCCTAATGGATATACCCTCCTCATAAAACTTGAGGAGGCCAACATCCCTCAAAAGGGCATGTGTTTTCCTTGTAATGGGGCAAATGAACAACTCCCTGTCCTTCTATAGGGCGTCTCGCTCACATACATAGTTGTATTTTCAAACCGTTGTTGTTTGTGTTGTTGTTACTGCTCCTCCTCTCATCATTGTCATCTCTGATTCATGTGAAAATATGTTTAGGCACACACACACACACACACACACATTTATATATAATGAATTGAAATTATAAAACACACACATATATAAATAAGTTATATTTGGATAATACTAAAATTAATTCATGTTTTCAAAAAGTGTAGAAAAGTAACTAGTGCACCTAAAATAGTCACATTTCACTGCTACCAGTGCTCCACATAAGAGAAAAAGAACCACCCAATGGTGTTGTTACTATCACACAACTTTGCTCCATATTTATTGTCTCATCAACACGTATTTTAGCAGTGTGTATCATAAGACACACCACACTGACAAATTGTGAAATATTTGACCCAGCATTGTGCTATATACATCACTAGTGTGTTTTTGAACACAGGGCCAATGTTGGGTTAATTTTTTTTATTTTAAATTAACCAGTGAAATATGTTAATACTAACACATTAATGTTACCTTGTTATTAGAGAACCACCAATTATTTAGAAGTGCATTGTGTTGTATACATCACCAAGCATAGGGTGTCCAAACATATGCTCCAGTATGCCAAGTCATTAAATATTTTTTCGGTCCAATTTCTTTAATAACATTATAGCATTTTCTTATTTTCTGTGCACTGCTATGCTAAATTTTATGTCCTGCAAACTTAGTGGTGTGCTTGGTTAAGCTGAAATATGAAGTGTTCCTATGTTCCAAGAGAACCTACATGTTATTTAGCTATGTGTTTTCTTCTATAATGCACCGGTGATGGGGTGTCAGTAAGGATGAATTGCTATATTTTTTTACTTTTTTTCATGATGCTTTTCTTCGGGCAACACCGATGCTTACAATTAAAGTTTACACACTAGTAGACCATGTATATTGTTTCACTGGATGTATTTTAGTGGTGCTTCCCATAAGACGCATCACGTTGTTAGATTGTAAAATATTCGACCTGGTCTCATGTTTTTTATATTATCGGTGCATTTGTTGGACCTAGGAGGATGACTAGGTTAAATTGTTATATTGCAAATTAAGAGGTGCGATATGTTAATATGAATACATCAGTGATAATTTGTTATTGGAGCACCGATATTTTTTTTGTAGAGAATTGTGTTGTATAGAGTATCAATAATGGTATGTCTAATGAGACACCCTGATATTCCAAGTCGTACTTTAACTTTCCCGATGTGTTTTGTTAGCAATAAAAAATGCACTGGCATTTTTTAAAGAATGATGCCTAATATTGTCGGGAACATTTGACTAGCTTCCTGAGCTCCAAATGCAGATTTTAAAGCACCATTTGAAAGCTTAGGATTTCTAGATGTCGATCGACTATTTAAGCATATAAAACAGACTCTCCATGACTGAGAAATTTGATTTAAAAAAAATTGTGCTTTCACTAGCTAACTCATCTTGAATTTTGCTAGTTAGTTGGTGAAAGATCTGCCTTTCACCAGCTAAGGAGCGAATTTTCGGGTAAATTAGCTAGTGAAAGCCTGTCACAGCCAGAATAACCGAATTTTTTCCCTGGTCAGGATTTTTTGAGTTTGAATGGTTTGAAACCACTTCAAATGGACAGGTGTTGAATTATCAAGTCTAATTCAAAGGCTAGTTTTGAGGGATAAGGTCAAAAAGAGGTTTTTCAACTACATTTGGCATCTTTTTCAAATGTAGAATATCAGGGTTTTTGCACACTTCACCAAATTCGAATTTTATCTTTGGAGTACCAAATCAAACAGCCTTGGGAGGCTAAAACTGCACTTCATCAACAATCTACTACTCTTAGAGATCACTAGATAGGACCTTTTCCTATTTTGTTTTGATTTTCCATTTTTAGTATTCTAGATCCATTTTTATAGGATTTCATCCTACACTTGTTGTATCTATTTTGATTTGACTATTTTTAGTAAATCTGATCCATCTTTCAAGGATCTAGATTTCATATTGTAAGGCTATAAAGCCAAAAACAATTGGAGAACTATGGGGGCAATCTAAGAGACATTTTCTAACCATTGAACTTGACTTCTTATTCTAATAATAGAATCACAGTATTCTTTTGTTTTCAATATTAGATTCTTTCATATATTTCATGATTCTACACTTTATTCCAGTTTAGTTTAGCTTTTAAGAACTGTCATCTTCTTATTAAGCTCATAAGCTTGGATTAAATAATTTCTTGTTGTCTTGTATGACCCTGCATATGGTTGTATTTGGTTATCTGGACTACTATTCTTCATCCCCTTTTTTTAACTCTGTTGTCTGATTATTGTTCTCTAAAAGCACTGTTTTATTTAGATACATGATGAGTGGTTACTTTCATTAGCTATTGAGTTATCTTATTGTTCCAAGCATACAAATCTACCATATTCTCAAGTTACCAAGCACCTTTGGTCTACAACCACAAAGGGTTTCTTGGAGTGATAACAAATTGGCATCGTTTCCGGGGAGAGGAGATTGAAGCTCAACTTCCCTAGGAAACAACATTAGATCTAGCTTTGATGATATTCAAAGCCTGGACATCATTTGGTTATAATCATCTATCTGGCGACTCCATGAAGGACGAATTCAGTGGCGATTCCATTGTTCAGAAAATTGTTGGCGACTCCATTGGTATGACATGAACACGATCTTAGCAAAGAGGTATGCATTCTATGATTTTTCAAGCATTTATGGTTTCCCTAATCCATTGCCTAGTAGATATGAATGGGAAAACAATCTTCCCAAATTTTGAGGAGAAGAGTGGGAAGTGCCAGTTGAACATTTGCTGGACTTTCATGATGACATACATCTATCACAAGTTGTGCATGAGGATGTTCAGATCCGTCTATATTTTTTTTCATTAGAAGGGATTGCTCATGATTGGTACCGGTCTCTGCCTATTACTAGTATCAGCTCTTTAACTGATTTTCATGCTGCCTTCCATGTGTTTTGTAAAGGCATATTTTCAGATGACTTTCTATTTCCCGAATGTTTTCATGAGTTCAATTTGCTATATAGAGATCCCAAAATTCATGAAGACTTTGCTGCAACAAAAGATACTCTTCATCATGATTAAGAAATCAATGATCCACACTATGATAACCTTAGTGATGCTTTTGACATTGTATCAAATACATCACCTATTTTAGGTTTCCATGCAAATCGAATTATCCCCTTTGAAGACTTGAAAGGTGATGAGCAGATTGACAAATTAGCAAGTGAAATTATTGAATCTGCAGTAGATGATGAAGGCAACCCTCAGTTTTCAGTTCTATAGACAAAGGGGAATTGCAGCAGATACAAAGAAGGAGATAGTGTGCTGAAAAGTTCAGATCAGCAGTTGAGCTTGCATTCTTCCTTGACAGAAGAAGAACAATTTGCATTCATCATTGAGACCAGTGCTGGCAATCAGCAGTTGCAACACAGTCAATTCGACCAACAGCTCAAAGAGGTATTCTTTAATGATTTTGAAGACCCTATTGCTGATCATTTGGATTCTATAAGTAGCATAAATGTCCAAATATTTTTGTCAGATGAAGGTTGCTCTTTTCATCTTTTCAAATTGCATTACCATGATCTATGGTTTCTTTTATCTTTTGGGAAAAGATCAAAGATGATATTAGCAAGTCAATTACTTTCTTGGATGCTTTGGAAATTTAGTTTTACTTGATCCATCTACCTCTACTGGTTAGTGTAGGGATTGATAGAAGGATAAGCTCTTTCTTTGAGCAAGTAGATTACTTTTAGTTTTATTAATTAGGCAAAGAGACTCCCTTTTCACGCTTAATGGGTCAATCTGGATCATCCCTCCATGTTGCAGCTACTCAGTCAGCCTCGAGTCATCCATCAATCTCTCAAGTGTTTATTGCAGATTCAGAGAAATTTGATTTTTTCCCCAAGGCATCTTTTCTGGGTTTTCACCAGCTTATTGGTTTTGAAATCCGCTAGTTAGTTGTTGAAAGCTTTCCTTTTCACCAGCTAAAGGGGAGGATTCAGGGAAAATTAGCTGGTGAAACCTGTTATATGGTAGCAAGGTTGTATTTTTGCCTAGATTTGACTTTTTATCAACCAATTCTTTCGAGGTTGGTTTCTAAAGATGCAGAGAACCTTGGAGAGTAGTCACAAAGATCAGAAGGTTTTGAGATCTGGTTCATCTAGATGCACAATAAAAAATAGGAACCATGAAAACCATTTCAGATAAGCATCAGGTAGCAGTCTTTCTTGGGAAAGGTGGGTTTTGGAGTGAATGGTTGTAAACTTCCCATTTGTCTTATGATGACATTAGTACCAAGTATAATTACCAAGGAGAAATGGATGCTCTAGAAGAGAAGCCAGAGAGCAGAAAACTAGAGGCTGATAACATTGAATACTTAAGTTGTTTACAGAGGCAGACATCGTTTGTTGATCATTTGAAAGGAAACAATGCATTATTTGTTGAAAGAAGCAAGATTGTTACATCTTCCATGATATTTTCAGAGAATTCCCGTATATCATTTTCTTTAGTATATGGCTTTGTAGTGGTAAGATAAAAATTTAAAAGATGGAATGGCTCAAATCCTTATGTTAAAGAAGGTGGATTAGAATAGAAAGTTGGTTTAAATATGGCTTTACAGTCTTTTACATGCCACACAAGTCCTGTTAGAGATCAAAATGGAGTTGCAACTAGTGTTGGTGCTCAAGACTCATAGTGTTATGTTGCATGGTATGGCTCTTGTCCAGGGATGAAATTTTTGACCCCCTATTCTACAGAACACTCTCATGGATTGATGAAATCTGCCATCCGTGATCCAAATCTTATCATTTTTCTTTATTTAAATCCCCAAATTATCATGGATTTCTGAAATGAGAATCTCCAGATCACGAGCTTCACGGATAATTGAAGGTTGAAAGGCCTAAGTCTCAGGCTTTTAGAGAACCCCAAGCATAACATCAGAAAGATTCATAATTTCACAGAGTACACAGATAGCTAGGGTTAAATAATAGCACTAATTTCCCAAAGTTACAATGGCATGGGTTTGGAGCTTAAAGAATTAAAAATTCAGCAACCTCAAGGGCAACTATCCTATGGTGGAGGAAAAAGAGAGAATAATTTATATCAAAATTATAAGAACAGAACTGCACGGGACTAATATTTTGGTTTATGCTCTTGGTGGTCTTTCAATTGGAGATAACAATGGGCTCAACTCCATTCTATTTTTTGAACATTGCCATTTTTGTTTTCTTCATTCTATCTATAAGTGCTAGCACAAATTTTCCTTCAGAAACATCCACCCACATTGTCGTCCTGATTAACTATCCAGGAGAATGCACCATTTGGGAAATATATCAATCAACATTTTGCTCTAAGAAGCAACTATGATGGAACATCTGAGGGTAAAAGCGCAGGTGGAACTAAAGATGACTTTGACTATGATGATGATGAAATCAAGTAGGAAATTACTGCTGCAGGTGGTATACCTCCTCTTGTCTAGATTCTGGAAATTGGATCTTCAAAAGCAAAGGCAGATTGTGCAATTGTTATTAGGAACCTCTGTAATCACAGTGAATATATTTGTGCATGTGTTGAAAGTGCAGATGTTGTACCTGCACTGATATGGTTAAGATAGTCCAAGTGGAAAAGAAATTGTTGTAAGGATACTAAACCATCTTACTCATAAATCAGATAGCAGCACTATCAACCAACTCACTGCTTTACTGACAAGTGACTTACCAGAATCAAAGATCAAGAACATCAATTTCCCAACGATGGTATGGGCTGCAGCATTGTTAATACAAACAATAAATTTGATTTGATCATCAAAGGTTTCCTTCTTGAACAAAACAGAACTTTCACCAGCGTCGAAGGAAAAATTATAACCAGTTAGCTGATGAAAAGCAAAGCTTTCACTAGCTAACTAGAAAATCTTAAGGTGGAATAGCTGGTGAAACTTGAGACTGGCCAATGAAGGTGTATTTTTACCCAAATCGAAGTTTTTCTCAACCAAACATCCTGAAAATAGTTTCTAAAGATGCATATTGAATTTACAGATCAAATTCAAGATATGGATTTGATAAAAAAAAAGATGTTTGAAGAGGTGTCAAAGTCAGATTAGACACCTATTTTTGGGGCACAGAATCAAATGTTTTTTCCAAAGATAGCAAATTCGATTTTATCATCATCAAAGTACATCTACAAGCCTTGGAAGGCTATCTACACATTAGAGGTTGAGAAAGATGAATACTCTTAAAGAATATGAGATTGATCTTAATTTAGGATCATCTTCTATTATTTTGGATCTATTTTGACTATCTGTTTTTAAAATACTTGATCCATCTTTTTAGGATCTAAAAATGCTTTGTATATGAAGCTGCTGGAAAACGAAAAGTCAAAGACCTCAAGCTGCTTGCAATACTCTCATTTCAAGCTTGAAGTTATCCTGGAATTTTCAAAACCATGGTTACATATCTCACCATCCTGCCTATGTTCAACACTTTTCTTCATAATAAAGATATTGCCACAACAGATTCCATGTCAATGTGCAAACAACATTTCCAGGGGAGTTTGAAGCAGACATGCTATAGATAAAGAAGATTTGGAAAGACAACAACAAACTTTGGAGAATAGCTAGATGATAAATTATAAAGGCTGAATGACTCCATGCCCAATACTAAAGGCATAGGGCCTGCCAGGTTCTTGGAGACCTCGTAGGGAGGTCTCCATCCCAGTTGGAGCCAGATGTTAGTGATAAATAATGCACTGGCATTTTTTAAAGAATGATGCCTATTCGTGTAGGGAACTGTTAGCGACATTTCTTGTAAAGGGAGAGAAAAATACAAAGGAGCAGGTGAAAACCCACTTACCTAAGTTTGGGACACAAATGTGCATGTGGTTAACCGACAAGCAGCTTTGGGCGGTGAGGATCCACACACCCAGATCTATGGTCAGGATCCGATTCCAGAGCCCCCTCACCTTTCTACCTTTAAGCAGAAGGGGAGGGGGGGTCCGAAATCAAGAGCGCACCTCTCCGACGGCTATGATCAGAGCGCCCAGATCAATGGCGCACAGGAAATTCTGGACCCCCATTGCCTTT